>JACTOM010000030.1:670800-1149187 GCA_015832385.1 Elymnias hypermnestra | reverse complement strand
AAGGAGATATGCAAGGATCGTGGCAAGTGGAAGGATGTTGTCTCTGCCTACACCTATGGGAATGAGGCGTGATGTTATGTATGTATGTATGTAATATCTACAAAAAAATTCCGTGATACTGTATGTCCAACTACTGTAGTTACGCCACTATAACTACTTTTTTTCATTTGAATAGTTAATAAAAGTGCCGATAATAATCAAATCATATTATTTATATTTCCGTATTTAATCCTTACCCTATTAAATTTTATTAAAGGTCGTTTTAATACCTGTAAAATAATTTTTAAGTTATTAAAATAGGACATTTTATTTAAAAAATATAACGAATTTAAATGTCAATCTAAGAAAATAAGTCCGACTTAGTAGACTTTCCATAGCCACGAGATCGGTATCTACATGGTTGAAACCACGGAGCATTGCTAGTGTATGTATAATAAAGAACATTTTATTTCTATGTCTTCATAAAGGCCTAATAGTAAAGGCCTATACCTAATAGTAAAGAATCCCTCTGTATTCATTCAACACATTAAATCATGAAAAACAGTCTTTGTTATACTTATTGTATAATTAATTTATTAAATTGTTGCACTAAAAAGTAAAAATAATCAGCAGCCCTATTAAAATATTATATTCGAAAAACTATTTTATTCTAATATTCTAAAAAACAAATTCAGAGCAGTGAAAATAATGACAGTTCACTGCGTATATATATTAGAAGACTTGTTGTACGTACATAAAAATATTGACTCCTCATATAACTTAAGAAATAAAAATAAAGTTGCTGTAAATTCTAGTAGACTACATAAAATTTACAAGTTATTGAAGGGTTACTGTATACGCTTCTATAACAAGCTCCCGGAAGAGGTTACAAAGATGTCTCTGGGTAAATTTAAATCCTTCATTAAAAGAAAGCTAATAAAGAAGTCATTCTATAATTTGAAGGAATACTTGAAAGACAAACAGCGTGGGAATGAATGAATTGCTCGATATATATTTAGATATAGAAAAAAACATAAAAATATATATTGTAATGATGATGACAAAAAAAACGTACACCCGACTGACTTTTTTGTGTGATCTTCTTAGATCAGGGCGCGAAGGAGCCCTCGTAACTTTAGATTGTAAGTCGTTCTTTAATGTTATCATCAGTCATACATTTAAATATTATATGAAAAACTATACGATATTTGACGATTCAAAGGCGCTGTAATAAGCCTACTTGAATAAAGATATTTTGACTTTGACTATATTTAAATTTAGTGTTTTTCCAAGATTCTTCGTACTTTATTGGGCGATACATATATCTAGCCTCAAATGTAACACAAACAACTTAATATATACTTTCATGAATTACACTAACTTCTAATAGTTATAGCAACTATAAAAGTTTCTCTGCCCGGGCCTGTGTGGCGACACAGGCCCGGGCAGTAGTTAATAGTTTTAAATACACCTCAACGATAGTACTTATCAGGTGTTTATATCCTCTTTACGAGAGTTGAACAACAAGAGTTATGTAATTGATATAGTTGCAAGAAACTTTTGTTTCCTAAAAAATGATTTATTTACTTCATTTAGTATTTCATTAAAAAATCGAAAACCTTGTCAGATTTAAAGAAAAAAATTTAAATTTATATAACACAATGAACAATTTCCTATCAACCATTTTACCATACAGCTATCGTTACCTGTACGGTACGGTGGGCTTACTATTCGCAAAATTTCAAGTGTTACCGGCTTTTTTGGCTTCTTCTTAAAGTACCCAAAATTTAGTAAAGAATATCGTTGGCAATGATTTATATAATAAAATTAAATACATTTATTTAGAAGATGCCAAAAATTTTTGGATAGCGTCTCCAAGTCAAAATTTACAAAAAATATTTTATCTTTGCAAAAATCATGGGACGAACCCCTCTATAAAAATGTATCCTTTAATTTATTACAAACATCTAAAGATCTCACAGAGAGGGCTCGCCTCTTTGCTGTTTCTGAACGCGAGACGGGTTTTTGTCTACATGCGCTTCCATCTGCATCCGCAAGTACCTTGTTAGACCAGATGACGTTATCTTTATCTACGTATCCGACCGTAAAATAACAGAGCCCCGTCGTTTTAAATGTGGTCGGTCACCACGATCTGCCTTGTCTGCGTAGCGCTGATCGTGTCCCGAGTCACGCTGGCATCAACGACATCATCAGAAGGACCCTTGTCACCATTAACGTGCCGACTATTCTCGAGCATTCAACGCAGACGAAATCGCGGGTTCAGCTTGTTATAGATAGATAGATAGAATAATTAAACCTCGAGTTTTACTTGATGAAAGAAGTATAATTGAAAATTAATTAATTACAACATTGATTCGAATATAAATTCTAATTGAAAGATCAAGCAACCAAAATTGTCCAACGCCACACAAATTTCACCATAATTTAGGACAAAATTCTTACAAAAGGTTTTCCCTAAGCTTGTATGATGTTCACGCCTCTTTCCCTTCAAAACTGCCTTTTATATTTTTTGCTGTCGAAGCAAAACTCAATCAAATGCTTTTGTCGCCTGCCATCCGTGGACATGTCGGGACGGATTTTTGGGACACATTTTATAAAAGCGTTGTACAATTTTGTTTGCACCTTTAATAATTTGTAGTTATATTATAAATAGTCAGCATTTTTACAGGTTTATAAAAATACCTCTGTTTTTTCAAACAACTTTATATTTTACAGAAAATCAACTTTTTAAAGTAAGATAAAACCAATTCCTACTTAAAATTGTATTAACATCTGTCATCACAATGAATTAAAATGTATTTTATTAACAATTTTATCAGTATATATGTATTTAGGGAGAGTGTGAAATCATAGTGGCAATTGTGGGTATAAAATACTTACAATTATGTGACGGGAGGTTATTAAATCTAAAAACAGAGGTTTTTGACATTGATCATCCGATATTCAGAATAGTATACTGTATTTATCATGTATAAAACACACTAACAAGGAGCTGCAAGACGAAAATAACATAGAAACGCAAAACTGGAAGGCAAGACTTCATGATCAACAACCGAAAAAAAATGGTTGTCTGTAAAGTCGGCTTACGCACGATAATTTTATAGAAAAACGTCATAACAAAACATTTATGAAAAGTTGTCGTAGTAATAAACAATGAAATTAGGCCGATTGCGCCACTATATCGCTTGGTCCACGCGCTTGCAAGCTCGGCTCGGGCGGAACGTGACAATGAGGTTTTTGTTGCGTGCAGCTGACCATCATCGATTTACAAGACGTTATCACGTCTAAAGACGATCTTTTGCATTATTACATTTGTAATAAAACTGATTTGGGACATATCGATTCAATGGTTTCAAAATCTATAACACATATAAAAGTGTTTTTTGTTTTATCCATATAAATGAACTGATTTAGGTCATTAATAAATATCATATTGTTTTCAATATTTATACAACAATTCTTATATAGCTAATGTTTTTAGAGGCGATATTTCGGCTATTTTCAAATTGTCTATTGAACCAAACAACATGTTTATAACTACTAAGGTTCACTCGGCCGTTTGATATTGATCGTTTGACAGGCCCCATCAACGCTCCCGTCGAAATGTGTCGCTATTTTCGTAGGCTATGCCCACCCAGCCTACCGGAAAATTGGATATGTGTTTAAATTATAAAAAAAACACGTTTCATATTTCTGCAAATTTTTTTTTCATAAAATCCACATTCATTTTTTGACCTACAAATGTCCTTGTCTTTGTATGAAAACAAATAGGGGTATATAAAACTCCCCCTGGTAGTGTTACGTCTACAGTCAATTGAAATGAAGTTCACCATTTAAAACTTAATTGGAGGTAATTTCCTCATTACTCTAAATGTCGTAACAACCCCGATTTATCCGTTAAACAAATTTGGCAGGTGGAAAGGACACTTTTAAGAGACATTATTACCTTAGGCTGGATGGTATCTTTGATAAATAAAATTGTTTAAATATTATTATTAAATATTTTTATGTAGTAACTTATTCTTGATTACTCATGTTTCTTTTCGGAAACTTCATTTTATTTTAAAAAGTTGTTATATATTTGCTATTTACTTATTTGCAGTGCTACATCACACGATCAACCAGTTAAAATTGATTAAAAATGTATAATTAAGAATAAATGATTGTCCTTAAATTATACTGTTTATCAAAGTCACTATCTATTTTTATCTTCTTCTATGTATAGTCCCTCATATATTTATTTTATCATTGGAAAGTATATCTAACAAAAGAAAAAGCCACTTAATAACATTTCCTGTGTGTGTAGTATTTTGTGACCTATTCATTTTACAGCAACAAGATTAAAAATAGACTGATTCTTTTTCCAAACTACGAATACATGGAACTTAGGAATTCGATTAGGATGAAAAATCTCAATACAGCCTTAGAATTAGCTAAAATCAACTATAACTACTCAATGATTATGTCAATATTAGTTTTTCACTATACAAAATCAACTTTATTCATACGATCGTTACTCAAAGATTATGTGAAGAAAGTCTTTAAAGAAACTCAACATTTACTTATAGTGAACATATTACTCGTACATAAAACGGGTTAAATCTTTATCCATTTCATTATATTAGTTTACTGTTATATAGCGTTTCGTCTCATTTCATGACACATTTCCTTTGTCTTCTACGAAACTGTAAATTCAAATTAAATTCTTAACGTCCGTATGGACATTACAAACGACATATAATCTCTAACTTACATACGAAAGACATGCCATACCCCCTAGGACTTAAAGTTGACAAAACACCCTGTTAAACAAACTAAAGTTTTAATATACTGCTTGTAAAGTTAAAAGCACTATTCATTCCTACGTGTGTATGTGATATTCGTTAACTTTGCTCATAGTTTTGTACAACTTCGTCTTGCCTTGGAGCTTTTACTAAAACATTTTCTTTGACACAGAGAAATGTTAATGTTTTTGTCGTGCTCATAAATTTTGTAAAACCCATCATCAACTTAAACCTTGCATTCTCTTTGTTATTTTAATAAAGCTGACGTGAAAGAAACTTAAGTAATACCTTTGTGAAAATGTATAAAAGGATATAAATTTTGGGCAATGTTATTGTCATGTTATAAGCAACTTGACAAAGTAATTCAATATAAATTGAAATTTAAAATAGAAATCGCTCTATTTACTTCAGTATGTGTATGACAAATATCTATTTTGGAAATTATAATTTTTTTTTTATTAATTACATACATAATTATGCTGTTGCTACTCTGTCTGTGCCGTTTTTTTGACTAGTTACATTAGTTAAGACCTTTGTCCAGCAGTGGATTGAAGCGAGTGCAGGAATGAGAGACGACAATAAAGCTTTACTTTTATTTGTGGCACTCCACTGTGATCTCATCTCATGGTACGTGATGACATAGTCTAAGACAGTATCGCGCTAACCTGGTAAAAGGAAACTCGCCTCTTCAAGCTTTCTACACAAGATCACACTGGGACACAAATATTTTGCTTGACGGTATATCTTAGGGTTTTACACTGCGGGTTTGAACCTACTATGTCTGCTATTGAAGCGAGTATTCACATATATACACCGTCAGTCAAATCTATTACAACATAAGTTTGTTGAAACATAAATAAGGGTCCAGATAACATATGACCCGTGATTGATCAAATCCTTGTAAGCTTTGAAACAAATCGATTCACGTTCAACACAATGCCCATAAACGAACCAATCACTGTCAACAACGCTGATATTCTTTAATCTGTTTTCTCGAGGTTCCATTTATCTTCTTTCGTCGTAAATGATTATCTTAATCCAATATACATTTTTTCTGGTAATCCATAATCGTAACTCTTCATAATTATGATATAGTACGATGTGGAGGTAGTAGATTAGTTAGTAATACCGCTGTTTTAATGCAACTCGGTCAAAACGCAAAGCAATTGCCTAATATCAAAAATAGATAAATTATGTATTCTTATGATAGGCAACATTGACAATAAATCTGGAGTTAGCTGTTGCAAAAAGTCGTGACACCGCAACATTGGACACTTGGCTGGTGTTACAAGATACTCAAAGCTCTTTCATTGTGGAGAAGACTAAGAGAAGTTCTCTGAGAAAAATTTTAAACCCCAGTAATTGGAGAGGAACAGAGAAAACTCGACTTATAATGATATAGTGAAATTTGAACTTAAAGATATGGCTGATGGTGGTGGAGTTCTGGAGGAATGCTTGCTGGTCAGTAATTATAATTGTCGTTTAATAATGGAGCCGAGTAAAAGTTACGTTGATGAGTAAAAGTGATGTGTAAGGACGCTTAACATGAAGCTGGACTTCGGCCTATATTAATACGGTTGTACGAGCGTAGAAGTTCTTTTAAATGTGAAAGAAACTTATCCTTCGCCAAGGTTTTATTCAGTTTGTAGGTGTATTGTCCCCTACTTGATAAGAAATGTTATCTATCATCGTCTTAAAATTTGGATCGAAACAAGAGATATAATTTTAACCGATACTACGTTTCTGCCTTTATACGTTATGTATACCATTTGCAACGAAATAGGTACAATATCCATCCATTTGTCATTATATTCAAGCACGAGCATTACTATATATGAGTAATCTTAGTTAATGTAAAATCAATCCGGAACTTCGTGATATGTAAGTAACAATATTGTTTCTGCAAAAAAAAACCTTATCTCAACTATGAAAACCATAAAACTGAATTACCCACATAATCATTTAGATCCCTTCCGTCGCCTCAAACCATTTTCTAAAACAAGCCATTGATTCCATTGATTTTGATTTTTCAAAATACTACTTTGTTTCATGAACATATCACAGAATTTGACGTAAATGGGATTACATTTTAAGACAGGTCATCAATTTTTAGGAAGAAAGTCTTAATTTTCACGCTTAAGAAAGAAAGTGAGTATTATAAAAATTCATATAAAAGTTTTTGCAAAATGATTCTTATCTATTTCATGTTACTAGTGTTTGTAATATGTATGTTTTGTTCTGTTTATTACATGGACAGAGTTATAACTACTTAGCGATAAGGCCGCCTTAGTATGCTGTATAGGAACTTATTTCAGTGTTTTTTAATTGTTTATTTTACTTGTGGTGTAAATCACAGCAGGGGGGGCGCTGTTGTCAATATGAAATAGTGATCATAATAACAACAATATCACAACACTCATTTATAACTCTGTTATCACAATAGAATGTCTCACAACAGAATGATCTCCCGAATGCTCTATACGAATGATCTCATTTCTTTTTGTTTTTGTTTCTCGAAGTGTGTAGTTGCTGTTAACCCTACTGGCTTTGACAGCGTAACCGCGAGGGGAGGCGAGCGCAGAAGCTCTGCCGAGGGGTGGGCCCGTAGAAGGGCCCTGCTGCGTCGTGGGGGAAACGTTGCTCTAAGAGCGCCGCCTGCGAGGCTCGGACCTAGGCTTAGAGCAACGTTTGCTGCTGCTGAAAATGATAATCGGATAGGTGCTTAGTCTTGACGCCCATGAGTCCGCGACTGGGGGAAAGATTTCATTTCCTGATAACCAGCCTATTTATAGCACTGAGCTTGCACTTGCTACATCCGGTATAATTACAATATAAGAATCACAACATCTGGTATAATGACATTTAGTATCATGACTAACTATTAAATATTAAACATTATAAAATAAAACCTCGCCGACATGTACAATAAAAGTGTTGTCGTTATTAAGTCTCAATGCTTGAAACTTACACCACAAGTATAATTATATTGTTCGGTTCGACGGACCAAATATTTCGCGTGCTTTTTTTTTCAAAATATAATATTATTGAATATACTTCAATATAATTACGTGTCATTCAAAACATTAAACTATAAGTGGTTTCTGATAATTCGTAACATCACGATTCTTTGCCATTAAACGCAGGGGAGTTATACCCTGTCGTTTAATCTACACGTAAATTTAAAGCGAAAAGCGTGTCGGACATATTTAACAGACCTTATTGGTAGCTTTTTACGTAAAGTGCCAACTCGAATATGCCGCTATATAATTTACGCGGAAAATAAAATACGGAATTGTTACATAAAAATATTCGCCGGCGTTTTAATAAATTCGGGAAAGATATTTTAAAATAATTTTCGCTTGCGATAAAATGTACCGATACAAATGGTTGTGTATATGAATTAATTGGTATTCACATTTCATTTTTCTTGCAATATATTTAAAAGCAATATTATGTTTTATAACTTCTTGCAAATGCGTTCCAGAATAATCATAAGATACTATTATATCTTAGATGGAATAAACTTTAACTAGAACTGTAAAATTTTTGAAATTTTTTATTCCGGATATGTTTTTACGTCCTTTGTACAACAATCAGATAAGACTGGTTTTTCTTTGCCAAAGCTTAGATTTTGGTCTTAATTCTGTATTGAACTCTTCTGTTCTATAGGAAATTTACTTTCACTAAAAAATTCTATTGTCCAGAGTTTTGTGTAATACAAAAGAGAAAAGAGTGAAAAAAGAAAAAAGGCATAAAAATCGTAGTCATTTGGTTAAAAATACGACTCTAATAATTTTTCACTGTGAAAGTCATCTTACTTATTGTATAAAGTTATACATACATGCACAGCATCACGCCTCATTTCCATAGGGGTAGGCAGAGACAACGTCCTTCCACTTGCCACGATCCTTGCATATCTCCTTCGCTTCTTTCATTGTCATTAAACCTTTCATACAAGTTCGTCGATTTAGAGTACTCTTGAGTTGGCCCTTATTTAACTTCCCCTTCCAACTTTCGCATTCACTCTTGACTCATAAATCCTTTTTGTCAGTCTCCTTTCATTCAGTCTCTCTACATGCCCAAACCATCTAAGCATACCTTTCTCAATTTTAGTCACTACATCTTTTATACCACAACGTTCTCTTATCACACTATTTCTTACTTTGTCAGTCAGTTTCAATCCTCCCATCCGTCTCAATGCTCGCATCTCTACCGCATTTATTTTACTTTTGTGATTCTTCTGCCATACCCAACTTTCACTACCATACATAAGTGTTGGCACCAATACACCTGCATGCACAGCCAGTCTAGCCCTTTGAGACACCATCTGGCTATTCATAAAGACGTGCAGAGCACCATTTACCATATTCCCTGCATTCGCTCGCCTTTCAATATTACTTTCACATGTTCCATCATTTGTAAATTTAGATCCCAAGTATACAAATTCTTTCACCTCTTCATAAAGCTATCTATGTGCCTATACCAAATTCCATTTGCAACCCTGTGTATCAAAATAAAACAATTTGAAATTTGTATAAGAAGTTTAACGTCCCACGCCCGCCGTTAAGGAGAACAAATTTCGCAATTAAGTCCAAAATGCGACTAACAAATAACTCTCAAAGTATGGGGGAGAATATACACATACACGCACAAAGACATGGAGCTACCATGCAAATATTTCACTTCTAAACGAGTTCTCGGAAATATGTATCCGCATGACTTTTTTTATTAGTTTCTTAATAACCTGCTAACCAAATCTTTAGACATGCTCATAATTCTAAGTAAAGAGACTCAGTCCCAGATTACGTGAGACAATTAAGAACAACAATTAACAAGGCCATAGTAGGCAATAAGTATAACAAAAAAAAAATAAAAATAAAAATAGTTTATTTCCATAACAATTTGTTACATAACACATACTAGGTTGAGATTATCTAGTAGGTATTGAGATACCTGTGTCAGATAATCTCGCCTTCCCCAAAGTATCACGGTCACAGGGTTATAAAAATAAAAGATTTAAACTTAAAATTAATAGTTAAAAAATATAAAATAAAAATTTAAAAATTTGCAAGCTTATTTGAGTGTGTATGTGTGCATGTGTGTGTATGTGTATGAGTGAGTGTGCGAGCGTTTGTGTGTATCTGATTATCTGTAAGCTAAGTTAATAACAGACCATGAAAATAATGTTTGTTTTAAAATCTGCGTATTATGCAAAAAAATTGTAAAATCAATGTTAAAATTGAAGTACCATAGATTTATTATTTTATACCATAGATTTATTATTTAGTATTTGTTTGTATATTTCGTTTTACCAGATTAAATGCCAGTAAAATTTCTATCACAATTGGTTGATGCATGTGTTACGTTCACATATAAATAGACGAAAAAACCAATTATAATCGGATTTATGGGTTATGTCCTACTAATTATTTTATATATAACACAGGAATTTGGGTAACATTGAAATGAAATGAAAATTTATTATTTCATAAGTTTACGATTGCATACAATTGTTTGTTGCTTACAATTGGCTCGTAAATAACGTGAGTTACTGGCTCCTGAACTAGATGCAACTATATTTCTTCGTTTATAGCTATATAAGAAAATAAAATAAACTAAATAAAAGTTGTATTAACGACAATTTATAATATAAAATTTTAACGTATTTACAAGATAATTATAGAAAACGTGTATGAAAAATTAAATTAATTCAGTTATAAAATTTTAATAAATTAATTTTTGAAGTGAAACTTCTTTAGATGCATGAGCGTAAATTTTTTATGGATGAAACACATGATTACCGTTACCAAGATGTGCAGCGTTTTGTATGCTAATTCATTTGAAGGTTAAGTAGTTTTAATATTTACAAATAACATGTGGAATTTCAATTTGTTCACTAGTTATTTAATATACTATTTTTCATATAATAAAAATATTTCATGAATTCTCTTTTCTAAATTTTAAATTCCATGACAAAATTTATTTAATAATTTCTTGTATCGACAAAAATCATGCCATTTTTATTTACAATTCGTCATTTGAGATCTCAATAAATTATTTGTATTAATTTTCTAACACTTTTAATATTTAAATGATATATAATGCATTAAATTCCTAACATATCTTCCTTTGTCCCTCCCTCTTAGTCTCGGAAATCTAAAGTTTCAAATTTGTATAAATATAAAAAAGACTAAAAAATTAGATTGACAAAGAAGTTTCACTTCTGACATGTGTACTTTGCACGCAAATACTTTTTTATTAACATTTTGTTTTAAAACAGAGTAAAATAATTTCAAGTAAATGAATTGGGGCTGTAAATATAAATTGTTCATTCATTAATCAACATATTTTATCAATTTCCAAGGAGCACAAACAAAATCAGCATTTCGAATATTAAATTTTTGCCAAACAAATTATATTAGCATTTTATCCGAATATCGTTAACGTATAAATCTGTTAGCGCCCTCAAAAGCTGTCTAAGATATCTTTCGAATATTGACAAGGATTCCATAATAAATTTAATTCCGTAAGCTCCAACTCGGAGGCTCGGATTTACCTAATTGCTTTGTTGATCTCGGCAGATTTTGCTCAGCCTCCAACTATATTGTGTTGAATGAAGTATTAAGACGAGTCCATTAAAAAGATTATAACTCAGTGGTATTTGGATTATAACTTTAATAAGAAAGACTATTTAATAGTCTTAAAGGACTTTATAAAGACTGAAACAATATCACAAAATAAATATCGAGGCTAAAATTTCGTATCAATTTATGTTATGTAATTTGAAGTCACTTTGACACTGTTCTTTTTTATTTTATCGAATACACTAGCTGTTCCCCGTGGTAACAACCGCGTAGTTCTCGATCCCGTAGAAATGTAGGATAATCAGTACTAAAAAGTCTTTTTCGGAGAGGAATAAGCCCAATTTCAAATCAATTGTGACAATAGTTTTAAAGAGTCAGACGAGTGATCTGGGATAATGGGAGTTGTCCTCACTTTGATTCGAGTGTTTATTACGTATTTGCATATATTTCTAGACTCTCTTTTTCCGTCTAAGTATGAAAGCAAGTATCAGCCCATTAATGGCCCCGGGCCCAGGTCTCCTCACTTACACGAGCGAGGGCTATTAGAGCATAAACCCACCATGCTACTCCACTGTGGGTGGAGTACAGGTATAGTACACAAGTTCATTCTCTGTACCTTCACTTCCTTATTCTTCATAGTCCACTTCTCCAATATTTTAATAGAATCTAACAGATCGATGATCATAAATTTGTTCCAGCTGTTCGTGAGTTATAAATAGTGTAAAGAACACGACATTGTGTTTTCTATACAGATTAAGTCTTTTCGCAAATTACATGAGACTGTTTTTTGGTTTCATAGAGTAAACATTATTGTACACGGTAGGCTTTTACTTGTAAAATCCCTCGTTATGGTTAATGTTGTAATTTCGACACAATGCCACATGAGGCAGGTGCAAATGAACGGCAGTATAAATATTGTGTTATGCTGATGACAGGGCGCGCGCTAAATGTTGTATTTTATTTATCTGTGACTGTATTGTGCCACAAATGGGCGGTATTCTCTAATTTCCATCTTTGTTCGTAATGGGAGGGCGGGGATCCTATTATTTTTACTTTAGTCACAACGTATTTGGAAAGGAACAATTATTATTAATTTATAAAACAGAGTTCTCTAAATTAGTATGAATTATGAGCTTTTATGGACTTCATTTCATATGGATGAGAATTTATGCCATTATAAAAGACCCAACGGGCGATCACTTACTCGCTGCTGTAATCAAGTAACGGGACTCAAAGGCCTGTCCAAAGCTGGTGCCCTAAATAAAGAAGAAAACCGGGAAAGACAGAGGACAACTACGACCACCTCTCTGACGAAGTACTTTCAAAGGCACAAACTTCAGCAAGGAAAGAACCAGACCCTGAAATAATTCATCGTTGACTATGGGTTTCCCATGAGTCTTATACGATAGTTCAGAGACACGTAACGGGTGATGGAGAAGGATATATATAGATTAAGTTTTTCTACCCGATCAAATCAGGAATGAGGACATCCGTTAATTAAGTAACAAAGCACCGGCATAGCCCTAGAAATCACAATGATGCAGGAGCACATATTCCAAAAAGCCTGTAGATGTTGGGGCCCGAAGGTGCTTAGGTGATTATTTCAAAATAAAAATTCAATGGATCAGGCCTTGTGGAAGTCATTAGGATGAAACGAAACGTATTTCCAGCAGTGGGCTTCCATCTGTTGAAGCAACCACGTCAACGAAACATAATAATGTTATTGTTACACTAACTGTCCACATTACTGGAATATTTTTGAAATAATAAAACATGCTATAACAGCATCTGCTAAAATGTAATATTTTTGTCTCACTATGAATACAGAAACATGTAAATGAGGAGTAATCACAATTTTATAGCCACTTTTGCAAATCGTATGGATAAGTGCTATTCAGTTAGCTTCAATTTAATAATAATAGGGTGTTTAAGCGATTCTCATTTCAAACAATATAATGTAAAGGTGAGATATTAATAAGTAAGTATGTCTACAAAGGAATCAAACGTTTTGTTAAAAGTCGCAGAGATCGTTAAAACCTTAATTAGAGTCTTTGGAAGTACTAAAAAAGCTTTCCTATCAACGAATAAGAAAAAAATTGCAAGTATTTTTTTTTTGTTGACAAGTTAGTGCTTGACTTTGGCCACACCTGATGGTAAATGATGATACAGTCTAAGTTTGAAGCGCGCTAAAGAGATAAAAATCGATATACCTCTTATGGTTTCTACACAGAATCGTTCCGGAACAAAAATCTCTTGCTTGCGGTACTTTTCTGTTGGTAAGATGATAACCAGTCACGGCCGAAACCTCCTACCATCCCAGACCCAGATAAATTAGAAAATGCAATTTCCTAAATTCGCTCTACCCGGGATCCAACACGGGACCTCTGCTAGCAAAGCGAGTACTCGTACCACTGCGACAATATACATAATATATGACATACACCAGAATAAAAAAAGTAAGTAAGTAGCAGCCCATTAACGTCCCACTGCTGGGCACAGGCCTCCTCCCTCATAGGAGCGAGGGTTTTTAGAGCATAGACCCACCACGCTGCTCCACTGCGGATTGGCAGGCATAGTACACAAGTGCACTCTCTATTCCTTCACTCTCATAGTCCGGTGTGACGGGAATCCGACACGACCGGAGAGAGATCAGGCGCAGGACCGACGGCTTAACGTGCTCTCCGAGGCACGGGGTTAGATCACACCGCCAACTTCCCAACTTCGGGTAAAAATTGAGAAAATCTTACTAGACAACTCAATATCGATTTTGAATTGGTCCGACCCGGGACTCGAACCCAGGACCTCATGTCTGTAGTCGAACATCCTAACCACTAGACCAATGAGGCAGTACACCAGAATACATTTATTTAATTTCGATTATTATACTTATTTCTATTATTAAGTTCATTTTAAACGATTTAACAGAGTTAAACTGAACGCTTTTCTCAAGTACAGATATATATGATACGAAATATATATATATATATATATATTTGTTCTTTATACAGTTCATTGTTAACATTCGATATTATATATAAGAACTTATTATTCTCTGGTATCAGTAAAGTGGTGAAATACTACAAAATCTTGTAAATATATTACAGAACTTTTTACTAATAAGGCAAAGCTTAACAAAGACGCCAACATTACTTATATTCACAATTATATATAAGTAAAGCAGTTAAGATTATAATTAATGCTTGAAAGATGTAGGCATTTTGCTAATATTTTCAATTTAGTTATAAAAGATCTTTAATTGCCTATTGTTTAGATCTAATAATAATAGTTATAAATATGAGTACATAAATACGATTTAAGAGCTTAGTATAGTCCCCATATGTTCAAGTATTAACAGTAATAGTATATAAATGGTATTTTAAGATAATAAAGATATTTTGTTAAAAAAAATTGTGGTGTATACTATCTTAGGTATACGAAGAACTATTTAAAAAATTGAAGTGTATATGTGTTATTTATGTTAAATAAACTAATAGATATCAGTTCTTCCAGACGTATATAAGGTTATGCGAATATGAAGTAGACCGAAGTACTTGTTAACACATAGACAAATCTAAACATGATTATTTGATTTGAGGATTGAAAAACAAAATTGAATGTTCAAAATCAAGCACCGTATTCATACGGCAGTTTAAAATCGATGAAACAATACAATACTCCTGTCAACAGACCGTGCACTTGTTTTCTAAATGCTTTGTGCTGTTCGACAGTTTTTAGACAAAGGCTCTTAAATCAGGGCATGTATCTATATCATATGTATTTTATTTTCTAGTTCAATAATAAAGCCTTCTAATAGTTAACAGTCTCACACAGTTTCCTACACAGCATCGTACCGGAATACAAATCTCTTTGTTTGGCGGGACGACTTTGCTGTTGGGGTGGCAACTAGCCACGGCCGAAGCCTCCCACCAGTCCAGACTCAGACAAATTAGAAAATACAATAACCTAAATTCGCCCTACCGGGAAACGAACTCGGGACCCCTGCAAGAAAACCGAATATTTGCATCACTGTGCCCGCGAGGCTGGCGCTGTATAAATATATCATAAGTACGAATTAAGTGATTAATAAATTAGTTTTTTTAGAGTAGCTCACTAATTTGTAAGTCAAGTATTACTATTGTCAGTTTCTTTACTATATTATATTACATACATTGAACGACTTAAAACACAATACTAACGTTGATACCAACTGGGAAAGTAAATATTAAGTTTAATTATTATTCGCAAAAAAAAGCAAAACGTGCTATATATCAATTAGGATCTTGTGCTTCTCTAAGAGATAAATTCAATTCAAATCAATCAAAATAAACATCAATTTTCACGGCACCGATGCAATATTAAAAGCAAAAAAAAGTGAAATACACATTTAGATTTGTTTCCGCATATTTTTAAAAAATATGTCAAACACAAGCAATATATTACACATTTTAATATACATAACTTACTTTAAAAGAGTAACCTCTGAGTTTCTTGCCGGTTTCTTCTCAGCGGGTTCAACTTTCCAAACTGGTGGTAGATTTGTTACTAACGGACGGACTATTAACGATTCAAAAGTGACTTTTGAGCGTACTTGAATAAAGAATATTTCGATTTCATTTCATTTCATTTGAATTATTTTACATTACTTGTTAAAAGTTAAATGCTTCAAACACTGAACAAGTGACTTCACTTCTTATATATTAATAAATCAATAAGTAATTATAATTGCATTGGATTTTTTATAAATTTTTAGTATTTAAACAAAATCTCTAATCACATATGTTTGATTTATATTGTCAGTTAATTATTGCATTTTTAGAGCCCTTTACGTTTATAATTTGGCCTACCAACTCGATTTTATTAAGCTACGTAAGGTCTTCTAGATGGAAGAAGTTTGAACTAAATAGTGTGAAATTACTTGACTGTAAATCATTGTATTTTAAATAAATATATTCCCAGACATTTTGTTATGATACCTGACATTCTAATTATGATCACTTCTATAATTATAATTAATCTTTAGATATATTTCCTGCTTTTAGCCAGAATGTATAAATTTCAACGCCTGACGTGAAATAAATTAATGTAGTATACAAAAATATTAAATAGTATACAGGAAATTGAGCAGAAACTTGAACATTGCCACGGAATGACATAACCGACTTGGTCTCGAGATAAACCGTAAGCGTCACTTCGTGTTCATACGGATAGCACCCAACACTAGCAAATATGAATTATTCATCCGAGTGCATCCAAGAACTGAAGATAGAGGAACATACATTTTAAACGATGCCTCCAACGGTTGTCGACATCAGCGCTTTTAAATTCATACATATTTTTTACAGATGTTTTTCCCATTGTATATATATAAAAATCGGAACATGGGGTTTATTTATTAATAACAACAGCCGTATATAACTCCGATGACAACTATAAAAACACCATGCTGGCCTAGTGGTGACCTGTAAACAAGATGATTCTAAGTACGCTAACGCCAGTACTGCCTCGTTGGTCTAGTGGTTAGCAGGTTCGACTACAGACATGGCCAATTCAAATATCAATATTAGGTTTTCTAACAAGATTTTCTCAATATTTGCCCGAAGTTGGGAAGTTGGCGGGATCCACCCCCGTGCCTCGGAGAGCACGTTAGGCCGTCGGTCCCACACCTGTCTCTCTCCGGTCGTGTCGGATTCACGTCACTTAGTGAGGGACTAGAGAGTGTACTTGTGTACTATGCCTGCCAATCCGCAGTGGAGCGGCATGGAGGGTCTTTGCTCTGAAAACCCTCGCTCCTCGGAGTGGGGAGGCCTGTGCCCAGCAGTGGGACGTTAAAGGGCAGCTACTAACTTTTTTAACGCCAGTACAACACTCAATAAATGTATAGGATAACAACGATGTGTCACGTGATTACATGAACAATTTGTAGCGCTAAAGTTGTTCGACGTCGTGTTATCGTACTTAGAATGAAAGGGGCAGGAGTTAATCACTTTGTAATCAATTTATACACCTTTTGATTGGATAGAAATTAATCCAATTTAAAATCAAATACAAAGATTCCGTTACCTACTTACATAAAAGCGAAGCTAATATAAGCGGCTCGAAAACTTATGTGCCTAAAGACATTTAAGGAATTTTGATTATTCTGGGATATATATTGTTTTTTAATTCGCTTTGAAGCAGTTTTATAGGACACATTTATACACTGTTACTTAATTTTATATGTTAACCTTAACTACTTGTCAGTGAGACTTGAAGGTAATTAAAAATATTTAAAATTTAAGAATGGGAATAAATATAAATCACATCCTTTAATTTAAATTATACGTCACAATAAATAGACCAAATGAGTAAAAATAGTCAGGTAAAAGAGGCTGTGTTAAATAATACTCAGCTTTGAATCAATTCTAATTACAGATAGTTCTCGGTAATATCTCTCAATACAAATTTTTCCTCTTATATCCTATGCCATTATCAGGCAATCAATAAAAGCTCAATCTCTAGTTTTAAATTAAGACGTTATTTATTATTATTATTAAAGTCCTGAGTCCCCTAGGTGGGGCATTGGACTTCCATAGTGTTTTGTGCTATTCTTCTTTATCTCGGGCCATGTTATTCCTATATTTTCATATCCGCCGCCACAAAGAGCCGCCACGTTTGTCTAGGTCGACCACGCTTGCGCTTTCCTTGAGGAGTCCATTCCAACGCCTGTCTGGGGATATGTACAGGTCCTCTTCGGAGAGTATGGCCTATCCAGGTCCACTTAGGGCACAGGATTTAATTTCGTGGCATCTGCTCAGGAGGTCTTCCTTTAAAATCTTGTCGGGCCAGAAAATTCCTAGAACCTGTCTAAGGCAACGGTTTAAGAAAACTTGAATGTTCTTGGTAATTTGAGCGAAAGATTTTGAGTTTCACTCTCTGCGTCAATTGCCTAGATCTAAGGCTGCTCTAGTTTTGCATATTCGTGCGATATCTTCCCTCCAGATTGAAACAAAATACTATCGATATAACAAAATGAAGTTGTTACAATTTACAAAACATTTAACCTCACACAAGAGGGGAGAAAGAATATAAGAACAGAGGAATGTTGACTAAAATAACGGTGCTATGCGTCAAAAAATTACTTCCTCGTCAAAAACCTTTCAAGAAACCCCTACCCCACCCTACATTTCTCCACAAAAAAGACGTTCCGCACACTTCCATAAATCAACGCGTATTAGCGAGAACCCTTTCCGGATTAAACGCGGAAAACAAAGAGGTCATTAGACATCCACTCATCAACGGCTTGAGTTGAACTTTACAGTCATCGTTAATGACTCTGATAGTTAAAAGAGTTTAATTAATTGAAAAAAGATATTGAAACGTTTAAGTCATATAAATAACTTTCGATCTGACCCGGCTTTGAGTAGTAAAGGATACATCGCACAAGTCGAATTCGTGGATTACATTTCATTTTAATATTATATCATACTTTATATAGTCATGGTCATAAAATACTGCAAGTTGAATATATTGTTTTATATGTATTGATATCATGAAATAAAACAGACTAAAATATCTCTCTATAAACCTAGCAACAAGTTGCGCTGCGTTTAATTAAATTGATATGAATTAATTCTAGTTAGGCATTGTCTGTGCCCATTTTCTTTTTAGTTAAAATTGATATAGTGACTTATTTTAATAAGATATTTTTGACGGGCTTAATACAACGACAAGAGTATACTACACATAACAATGAGATATGCGACTCATCATTACTTGTAACTGTTGAAAAGATAATAAATAAAATTATTTCGTTTCATGACAATACTTGTGTGCTTGTTTAGCTTGAACCTATTCATTATTTGGTCTATTTTTAAATGGAGTAGAGGATAATATTTAATAAAGTGATTTAGTAACATCGTATTAAGTGTAAGGCACCAATCATTGTTTTTGGAACCTGCATCTTTGACTAACTATGCCAAAAATACATTCATTTATCGACCATGTCACATTTACAAAGAAAATTGTAAGTATGTTGTATTATGCAAGATAAAATGAATGTAAGGATGGTTTATATCAATGTTTAGTAAAAAAATATTTTGTTCTTATTTTTGTGTTAAGATTTTTTCCTTACATAAAATAACTCTTATTTAATCAGAATAATTAGTGGAAACTTGACAGATTTTTGTGTATTTAGTTGTAACGTAATTTTGAATGTATGTAATAATTGCTTGTTTCCCAAATAATAATAATAATAAATGAATAAGTAGATATAGCCGGCTCATGGTTTTAGACTGACCTCATAAGAGAATGTTTGTATTTTACAACCTACCAGACAGCCCCATTGCAATTTCACATCCTACCAAAAATTCTTCTAGAATATGCAAGTTTTTTCACGATAGTTTCCTCCACGCAAAGAATCACGCACCTATTTTACACAAAACTAAGTAAAACAAGACTTTAATAATGCACAAATATAATACTCGTATCTAAGTCGTCACAATGTTTCTAACTTTAAAATTTCACGTACGAGTATATGTTAAAGAATTACTTTAACCTTTAATAATATACTTAAATTAACGTGAAGATTGCTAGCTTTACTATAAAAAATGTAAATTTAAAATCTAAAATTTAAATTCACTGGATTTTAAATTTAAATAACTTAATAAAGGTTTAGATTCAGTCTAGTCTTAGTTACAATACATAGTAGTGGAAATAGAAGCTGTGTTAGAAGCATTTTTATAGAAAAAAAGGAACTTTTATAGAAAATCTACATGCTATATTCGTACACTAGATACTCGTACATGTACATTGTAGGTTATTTTTTTTTATCAAACAATAAGGACTTTACAGACACAGAGTAAGTCTTTGTAGGCCGTCCAGAAGGGTTAAAGTAATGTACAGTCTTTCAGTATGCGGTGAAAGTTACGAAGTTTATATGTTTCGTCAGCCAAACCCTTCACATTACGGGACATCCGACCAAACAAAGAGTTCTTAAGTACCGAGTCATCGTTATACATTACTCCTGTTTTGAATGCGGGCGGAATGCCTACATTGTGTTCCGAAATTATTCCGTTAACTTTAGCTTTATTATTAATTGTTGACCCTTACGATTGTTTTGTTTGAGCAACGGTAATATAGTGATTAAAACAGGAACTCGAAGAATGGCAATATAACAAACGAAAGACCAATGTAGCAATGAATTGCGTGTAGTGATGTAGTAATCTTATTTATAAAATTAAAAGTACGTGCCTACAATGTACACACGTCAGGAGTGAAACTTCTTAGACAAACTAAATTTTAAGTCTTGTTTACATTTATACATATCTAAAACTTTAGATTTCCGAGGAAAAAGGAAGACATGTAAGGAATTTAATTTAATTGTCATTAAAATAGTAAAACATGTTTTTTGTCAATATTAGAAATTATTAATTAAATTTTATTTTTTAATTTAAAATTTAGAAAAAATTTATAACATTAAAGAGTGATGTGGCAAATTAAAATGCCACATGTTATTTGTAAATATTAATACTACCTAACCTTCAAAGGAATTAGCATAAAAGACGCTGCACATCTTCGTGGCGCTAATCACGGGTTTCATCCGTAAAAATGTTACCCTCATGCGGCTAAACAAGTGTCACTTCAATAATAATGCATAAGTAAAAAAAAGTAAGTAGCAGCCCGTTAACGTCCCACTGGTGGGCAGGGGCGTCCTCACTCATAGGAGGGAGGGTTTTTAGAGGATCCACCACGCTGCTCCACTGCGAATTGGCAGGTATAGAACACAAGTGCACTCTCTATTCCTTCTATCTCTTAGTCCGATGTGACGGGACACCGACATGACCGGAGAGAGATCAGGCGCAGGACCGATGGCTTAACATGCTCTCCGAGGCACGGAGTGGATCACACCACCAACTTCCCAACTTCGGGCAAATATTGATAAAATCTTAATAGAAAACTCAATATTAATTTTTGAATTAGCCCGACCCAGGACTAGAACCCAGGACCTCATGTCTGTAGTCAAGCATGCTAACCACTAGACGGACTAATGAGGCAGTTATATGATATATATATAATAATGCATATTTATTTGTTACTTTATGCACTTGCCATACCGTGCACACGATTGCGATTAAACAACTTTCTGTTGCACTTGCGCGAAGGATGCTACTACTAAGTCGTTAATGACATTGGAAAGCCATGTAGTAGCATTAGGTAACTTTGTAGAGAGATGGAGGGTTTTTGTATACAAGTTTCTGACATAGTTAACTCAACGTTCAGGAGACAACGTGAGGACAAAAGCATAAAATATGATGACTATTAGTTTTTTCTTGTGTACGCAACAATTTTAACCGATATCCTTAATGAAAATATTCTTTATTCCAGTACGCTCTTTTGCATTGAACGTCATTAGTCTAGACCAGTTTATTGATTCTACTAAGAAGAAACGCACAAACGATAATATATTTAATTTTTAATGTAATTTGTATAAGTTAAATTAGTTGAACTGTTGGTAAAAATGGCACGTTACTTATTGACTTCCCATCAATTTCAAGATTAAATCATAAGCAAATATAGAAGTGAGAGCGCTATTTTTCCAAAACTGTCGGTGCCGAGAAATGTTATTTGTCTAAAAAGTTAATCATAGATTAAATATTATAGCTTATTAATCAAATGAGGAATTTATACTTTCACTAACTGAACCCGCAACCTTGTCAGCGTGGAATGTTTTTTTGGTAGCATTTTCATTAATTTAGGCAAATTGTTTTACAAATAAGAAATATACCCAAACTGCCCTTTGAGGGTTGGATTTCCTAACATTTATTTTTGATAGTTTCCATTATGTCAAAGAAAAGTGTAACCATGTTATACATACCATAAAAGGTATAGTATATAAATTTGTTGTTTGCATTTTTTATGTCAAAATTTGATTTTATTTTTTAATTAACACCTCCGCAACCACGGGTAGAATTTCGTAAAATCCGTTCTTAACTGAGCTCTACTCGGCAAAAGAAGTATTCATGGCAAATTTCAAGTTTCTACGCCTTTTGGCTCCAGAAATGTCATATAGATATCTGGATATCTCTTAGATATATATGTCGGAGTGCAGTAGTCTGTGGAACGCTGGCGCCATCTATCCATCGGCGTGGGACAAAGTCAATCGTGACAATCCTGCGCGCGTTTCTAGTTTTGGAGTGACCGCCCTCCGGTGTGGTCGACTGATGAAACTGGTGCGTTCCTCGCTATTATTGTTTGTATTTGTGTAAATTGTTATCGGGAATATGAAATGATTGGACATTATAATTTGGGTTAATTAATAAAGTGTTTGATTGCACCAAAATTACAGTATGGACATTGAATTATGGATGCCACTAACGCTGATGTCGGCGGATAACCCTACACCCCAATGCTTTATGCTCCTTCTCTCTTGTTCTCTATATATATTTGACCTCATATCCAATTGAATGCAAATAATTGTTTCTAATAGGGGCGAGAAGTATCGAACTCTTTTATACGGTAGTTGCTACGTCGCTAACTCTCAATAAGAATAAATGAGATATTTATTTCTTGTGCCCCTCAATATTTGAAACCATATTAAAAAATAATAATAGATGCAATATAAGGTAGTTTAAATTACAATTTTAAAACGTTAAACGAAGTATCTCCGTTTTAGACGTCATAACGGTGGATACTTGCTTTCATTTTCATCCCATACTCAACACTCGCTAACTTAACAAGCGTATAAAAAGGATATACGACGCTTATTACTAGCTTTCGTTGGATGGTATATTATTTTACTTTGATACTTGTTTTTATTATTGTTTGTACTACAATTGATTATTTCCTACTATAATAAACTTGTACTCATACAGTCTCCATATATATAATGTTCAAATTTTCAATCGTTGATAAATATTTTTTCATTCACTCAAGTTCTAATATATTTCTTTTAATATTGCAGTGGCTGACACTTAATGTTAATACAATGAATTCATTCAAATTCAATCTAAACTAATATTATAAAGAGGAAAAATTTGTGGTGTTATATTTATGTATGTTTGTAACGTTTTCACACAGAAACTACTGGATCAAATTTTTTTTACCATTAGTATGCTACATTTTCCCTTAGCGACATTAGCTATTTTACTTTCTCTTAAAATTAGGGATCCTTAATAAAAATCCATTAATGTAACCAAAGGGGTGAAAAAATTAGTCACAAAAAAATTATCATCGCGTGCGCTGCGGAATCTATTGATGATAGAACAAAGAAATGTACTACAGTATTAAATGTAATATTGTGTATAATATTTTATTAAAGACCTTTTCAATACTTGTAAACACTTTTTCACAATCGGATATTCTATTCAAAAGATTGTATCCCGAGCCGAACTCTAGAGCATCAAATTATTTTGCTGCCACAAAAGCAAACTACGTCAAATACTCATTCGTTTATTGTATTTTTCTTCTTTCAAAAGGCATCTTCTGGGAAACAGACAGTAGGTATATAATACAACAGCTTACCTATGTCATCAATTTAGGAATTACTTCATAAATTAATGTGACATTACGGGTATGTTATGTCATCCTCTTGTTTCTAAATTCGATGATGAGAAAATGGGGAACAGCTCAGTGATATTGCGAAAAGTCTCTGCTAATATTAAAGTCAGTCAGTAATAGTTTCGAAGATCTCGTATTAAATTAGTATCGTAATTCGATGTTTATTTAAAGAACGAATTTAATGAAATACCTTTTTGACTTAAAATTTTCGGATACGCTTGCCACTTTCGTTATTTATTTATCATAATCATCGATACAAGTACAATAAAGTTGATTAAACAATATCTTAACTAAATAATAAATGTTCTGTAGTGAAATATTTGATTAAGTGCGTTGAAAGAATGTATAACAAGTTAAAATATGTTGGCGTCATGATATTAGTTTTTGTATTGACTAAGTTTAACGGTGCGTACGATGACGAATGAGGACAACTGTTCGTAGAGTACGACAGCTCTAGTTTTGATATTTAGTGTATTAGTAAAGGGTTAAGAAAGTATCAACGTCTAGAGTTTAATGTTTAATAGAAATGTGTGTTTACATCAGCATTAATTATACTTATGAATAAATGAATATGTGTTATTAATCTCAAGATTATTGTTTATGTTTTCTATTGAACCCGGTTTGAGACTCATCAGTTGGATGGATTGAAATTCTATATCAGACAAAAGTAAAAAAACTAGAAAAAATTTGTGTTTTATATTGTACATATTAGCCACAGGAAACCTGGCTGGATGTGACTTGTATTATGATAGTAACTTGAACTGCAAAAAGAACTGTAAACAATTCGAGATATTAAATAATTCTCACTTAATATTAGTCGTCATAATTTGATGTAAGAATCACAGAATCACGATAAAGAGGGGGTCTAAGTTTGGTTAGACCCTGCCCGCTAAAGTCAACATTGCTTATTCATGGCAATCAATTATAAACGCTGTCTCAATCAGACCATAACATCCTACTCAGTGTTGAAAGTTTGTAGTACTATATTTATAACGTGTTATGAAATACACAATAATAGAGGGCAAGCTTTAAAGAAATAGTTATTAACATTATTATTTTGTGTACAATTATGACCATTTAAAAATGATATAACAAGATTTATTTTGAAGATATTTTAATATTTTTCAATTTTAAAGGAAAGATTATTTATTAACAGGAATTTAAAAAGTGCTAATTATTTCTAATTTTTCAAGTCATAAGATTTGAAAATAAAAATGTGACTCTACTTAAAAATCCTTGTAAAAAGTAATACATCTAAAAATATATTACAATTTTAGCCGACAATCGTCTTTCTATGGGGCTTATCGTAAATAATGAAACGAAAGTGAATTTGCGAAATATTTTCCCTCTGTCTGCCATATTGCTTCGTTATGGGCCATAAAATGGCGTCAGATATGTTCAGGTTCGCGCAGAAATCGCGGAGTTAACGAAAAACTGGATCACATTTTCATATCATATTTTATAAAATTATTTATACACTGTAACATACTTTATAAAACATATAATACTGATGATAAGTTTCAATTTGGTGATGTACCTTCACGAATTTATTGAAATTAAATAGTTTCTATAATTCAATATAATTTATAGTATTACTGGGCCTGTAGAGAAGATGACATTCTAAGTACAATAATGCCAATAGAACGCTTAATAAATGTACGAGTACGTAATCATATTAATATTTCACGTGATCAAATGAACAAATTGTAATGTTCTAGTCCTTATCATACTTATAATGTTATCTTGGCAAGGGGGGGGGGGGGGCAGACCACAAACTCATCTTATCAAGTTTGAAATATTAAAATTGTACTGGTAATAATAAAATACATTTCAATGACCTCTTACCATGTTTTTGCATATACAGAAAAATTGGTTTAAGAAGAAAAAAAACTAGAGAAACTAGTTAGACGTATAATGAAGTGCAATAATAATTGTTAAATGATTTACAGTTCAGAAAGTTAAGAAATATAAAAATTTATTTTTGATATGAATATGCAATGTGGTATTTCTTGATGATTATATCTAAATTATTTTTAAATGATTTTTCCCTCATCTTTTCCTTATTATAATATGAAAATAGATTAAATATAATTGATTATTTCGTTAACTTCAGCATTTTAATATACAAAAAGGTTGGAGCCTTCTTTTAAGAGTGGGAGCACCCACTGTGGCAGAAGACTCCGCTCTTCCTTAACAATAACCAACACCAACGAGGAATTGAGTGCTTAATTAATAGTCATGAAAACTTTCAAGAAATGCTCAGTCAATACATATTTAAAAATGACTTGAACGTAAACTGTAAGCGATACCATGAATTATTTCCCGCCGTCCGCCATATTGCTAAGTTATGGGCCATAAAATGGCGTCGGTTATACGGAGCAATCGCTAAGGTAACCAAAGCTTGATTACGCATTTTATGCAACGCAAACAACTTTGCGGAATCCTTCCGTCTTCTTACATCTTTATATAAGAATGTTACCTAAAATTATTAAATATTTAAGTTACTCATAAAAAAAATGTCGTTTAGTTTACATTGAACCCATCTAAAAGACCCAAATAAATATTGAATCAAATAAAATCAAATCATTTTATCTTTATTCAAGTAGGCATATTACAGCACTTATACATCGCCAAATTATATTTTTTTCTTCCACACTCTGATTCTAATATACGTCTGACGATGGTACTCAATAACGACCTAAAATCTAAAATAACGAGGGTTCCTTCACGCCCTGATCCGAGAAGAGCCCACAACAAACTCAGTCGGGTTTTGTATTTTTTTGTTACCATCATCATTACAATATCATATTAGTTTACTATATTTTAATTCAAATTAAAGCATTTCGTTCACTCCCACGCGTTTCTATCGTCTAGGTAATCTTGCTACTTATTATACGATTTTTCTATCAACTTTCTTTTAACCAAGACTTTGAATTTATTAAGTGAGATCTCTAGAACGTCTTGTGGGAGTTTAATATAGAAACGTAAAAAGGTTTCCCTTAATGAGTAGTTAATTATATGCAGCCTACTAGAATTTATAACAAATTTGTTTTGGTTTCGTAAGTTATATTATGTAAATTCACTCTTTTTATTAAGAGAGTCAGTTTTATAACTTTTATAAAATTATTACTATGCTTTCTGAAAAAAATACTAAGAAATCTACCTAATGGGTGTAACTAAAGTGCAAACCAATAAAAGCGCATCTATGTATTTCTATCAATAAAAAAACAGAATATGGATTTACAATACAATACACAAACTTAATGGCACAAAATGAAATATAACATATTATACAATAAACACTTCTTAACATTAATGTACAATGGCGGTCTCATCACTTCAAGTGATCTCTTCATACACATAACTTAAACTTAAACATAACATATGGGTTGGTGCACAAAGTATTAATAGATAGACGTACATGTACCTACATACTAATATATACTTAGATAATATAAATGTAATATATATATATATATATATATATATATATATATATAAGAGACATATAAACATAAATTCGTAAAGTTATTTGTAAATATTAAAACTACCTGACCTTTACACGAATTAGCGCAACGCTGCACATTTTCGTGACGATAATCACGCGTAACATCCGTATAAATTTTACCCTCATGCGCCTAAAGAAGTTTCACTTTAAAAATATTCTCTAACTGGAAACAAGTGCAAAATCAGCTCTTTAAAGCAGTACCCGCAATACTTTGATGCGTTTGTAAATCGACGTGAGCGATCACAGGTAGTGGCTACAACGCGCTAGACTCATGATACACGGATCCGTGTAGTCGGCACTCAATGTGTGAATTTGCCTGTGCTGCGTCGCTCCTATCCGATTCTTACCAAAAGGAGGAGATTCCCAAAGGCTCTCTTTCCTTGACTTTTACTCCGATTTTCTTAAAAATATTCAAAATTTTTCGAACCCATGTAAACCCTTAACTAAATACTAAAGCATAGGTGCTGCTAAAAGCCAACGCGAATCAACAACACGTAAATATAAAAGAAAAAGATTCAATTCTCTTTACAACGAGTAAATGTATTGTAAAGTTCGTCTTATGCTACGGGTATATATTTTACTACGAGTGTAGCACGAAGCCTCGCGGCGTAGCTGACAAGAGACATCGTCTACGTGCGATACAAAGTAGGCACCGAGACGAATGAAATATGAGTGCCATAATAGAAATATGACGTGCTCGCTGATACTTTTTATTATTTTGTTTTATGTGTTCAACGTGTAAACGTTTTCTACATTCTTCAACGCATTAAAGGCATTTTATGTTTCACATTAGATAAAAGAATTTTCGTATAGAGAGTCTTTAGATTAGTTTAGGTTAGGAAACCTGAAGGCAAGAGGCGACATTAAGTTTGATTTTCTAACAATGCTACGTTTCTAATTATAGTTATTTCGCTTCAACCGATGGACGTCCACTGCTGGACATAGGTCTCACGTAATGATGTCGTCCACAAGGCCCGATCTTGCGCCGCCTGGCTCCAGAGGCTACCGGCGACCCTCTTTATGTCGTCGGTCCACCTTGTAAAGAGTCTACCTACACTGCGCCGCCTGGTGCGGGGTCACCACTCCAGCACCTTCGGGCCCTAACAGCCATCGGTCTGTCGGACTATGTACCACACCCATTGCCACTTCAGGTTCGTGATTCGTAGGGCTATGTCGGTGACTTTGATTCTGCTATGGATCCTCCTCATTTCTGATTTGATTGCGTAAAAAACTCGGAGCACGGCTTTTCTATCGCACGCTGAGTGACTCTGAAGTTTCGTATGAGGCCCATACTTAGCGACCACGTTTCGGAGCCTTAGGTCATCACTGGCAACACGCACTGTTCGAAGAGTCTTCCGACTCTGAGGGATATTAGACAAAAAGATCTGCCGTAATTTCCCGAACGATGCCCAACCGAGTTGGATTATTTTAATTTCATCAATGTAAAGTAGTAAGTAGCAGCCCATTAACGTCCCACTGCTGGGTACAGGCCTCCTCACTCCTAGGAGCGAGGGTTAGAGCATAGACCTACCACGCTGCTCCACTGCGGATTGGCAGGCATAGTACACAAGTGCACTCTCTATTCCTTCACTCTCATAGTCCGATGTGACGAGAATTCGACACGACCGGAGAGAGATCAGGCGCAGGACCGACGGCTTAACGTGCTCTCCGAGGCACGGGGGTGGATCACACCGCCAACTTCCCAACTTCGGGCAAATATTGAGAAAATCTTAATAGAAAACTCAATATTGATTTTTGAATTGGCCCGACCCGGGACTCGAACCCAGGACCTCATGTCTGTAGTCGAACATGCTAACCACTAGACCAATGAGGCAGTTTCATCAATGTGCTTTTCGGTAAAAGAAATCTGAATACCGTAGAGTACCGTAGTACTGGAGCAATTTCAGGGATACGTATATTATGTATACCACCAAAATGCATGGCGCTTCTAAACTCAGAAATCCCTGTTTTATCTGAGCCACACCCATCAGCAGGATAATAAACCGCTTCTTACTCTTTGCATGTTTCACTAACAAAATACTGCAGCAATGATTTATTCGGAAACTCTAATATATAATATTACGTACACGTTTTAAACATTTCATTTAAATAAATCACAAGTGTATTAAAAAAATTTTTAATAATTCATTTCATTTACGCTAAAAAAGAATGAGCTAATCCATAATGTGATACTGAAATCTTCTTCGAAACAAGTAAATTACTTTAAAGGCACTAGTTTTAACATCTTTTTTATAGCAGAGAAGTAACATTACCATATTCTACTAAAATTCTGTAGAGAAGTCTCGCTTATCATTTTACAATCACTTAAATTTTACGACGACATTACAGCCTTACATTTCAGGCTCTAAAAATGATAAGATTGATTTTGTACTTTGTATAACACTTTATAGATATTATATTTATCTACAACACTTGCGCCATTAGAATCGATTGCGTGAAAGTTATTTCTGCCTTGCCTTCTGGTCTGACAACCAAAGAATTAGGGATGGGAAAATAGATTAGCCCTCTTAACCGGAATGGCATTAATATTTCCGCCAATTCTGTCTATGGGCAACAGTATTCAACATATGATCGAATGCCGGATTATTTCTATGATGATAGAATCGAATTATATCTCATAGGAACAATGCATCTACAATCAGTGCCAGAAGCAGTTAGATAATAAGACTGAAACTATAAATGGGTTTGAATTCAGTCGAGTTAAATCCGATATTTCGACGACATGAATTTTCTGTTAGTGAAAGCTTATTTTAACAAAATTAATATTTACTTAACAATACAACTTAAAGACGTTAAAACGAATGTTAGAATAGTGTATCTAGGCATAAAAAACTGGAAATACTATAATTAGGCTTACTAAATACTTTTCCGGTTTTATTGTGAAGCAATTTTATTTTCCTTTAGATTATTATCCGCTTATGCCTAAAAACTATATCAGTCCAAGAAATTGATTTTTGGCGCGCGTGTTGTTCTCCTCTAACTAGATATGCTGTCCTGAAACTTCATCCTCATCATAGTTTCATATAAAATCACATCATTTATGCAGAAAAATCAGTCTTCTAAAAATAATTCTAGAATCGATAATCACAGCCCGGCCGCCAGTGAACATGTTCCCTCGGAAATTATAGAACTGAACATAATAATATATTGAAAAGCACGCTAATTATTACTTTCACTATCAAAGTAACAGCTTTTTATTTAAAAAACAGTAGCATCTTAATGAAATTGTCACTCTTACTGCACAGAATTTGATGGCTTACACCACCATACAGGTATGTTTGATGTTTTATATTATATAAAAACTGAAAAAACTGAGAACGTTTTAAAATAATTTTATTTCTGCTAAGCACTTGACTGTTATCTCAGCATGTGTTAAGTGATGATAATATTTATATTCTATATCTAGAAGATTTTACGCGGAACATACTCGTATACGGTGACAGTAATGTTCATTTTATTCCGTATAAGTTAACAATTGACTGTGATGGCAACCAATTAACCTTATATAAGATTATCTCACTCATATCTGGTTGAAAGGTTGTTGTAATCGTTAACCTTTTAATGACAAAATTTGCCCTGACATCAAATTTTACGGCAAGTGTTTCCTAATATGCTATCATTGCTAATAAGGTGAAAACTAGCTGAAATCTTACAATATTTCATATATGGAATAATTAAATAATACAAATTCTTTTGTTTTATAATCTTTGCTCAGCTTTATACTCTTAACTGGTACTTACTTTGTATATAAAGAATGGCAACAGCAACTAGACTTAATTGTTATTAAAATATTGCTCTCTTATTTTGAATAAAACATCTACGGAGCATACGAATTTCATCGACATATCAGTCTAATTGTTTGCCACGTAGGTTATTCAACGACAACGTTCTCCTTTACATTGGCTCTTTAAAATGGCTCTTACTTCTATACTTAAATATTTAATCACTTGCTCAATATATGTTAAACATGAAAGCAATAACATATTTTGGAAGCAGATAAGTGTTCATTTTATATAAGCTAGAGCTCACAAGTAAGTACTCATGTCTCTGTGGCGCCTACCTACTTATGTACTTTCAAACAATATGAGTTAAGCCTTACTTATTTAAATATATTAGCGGTTTATTGTAATATCTTAATTGGCCAAAAAGCTTCTAACGTACCTAAAGTTAATAAAATAAGAAGGTATTCCTACTATTTGTTCCCGAAATACAATCTAATGTTTACCAAAGTTCATCAAAGTGGTTCAATATTAAGAGTAAATTTATACATTCTGACATAGTCCCGATCTAGACTATTCCAGTTCATAGCACATTTGTATAATCAATATTCTAAAGCCAAACGGATCTCATTTCCAATGTATATATACAAGAAAAAACTGCATACACGCTGAGGTTTTATAGATTCAGATAATACCTTAATTAGTTGATAAGTGCTTATCTGTATGTATCCATTATAATGAACATAATTCTTATTTACGTGTGATAAAATCGCTGAAAAAAATCGTTTAATGTTAACTGATAGAACTTTAGTTTTCTCGTTCAGCTTCCGAACAAGCACTCCAAGTTCTCAACAGAGAACTCAGCGAAGTGATCTCTGTTTCGTACAAACTCTAATATTTGCAACACTCTAAGAAAGTAGTGATGTCCAAATATCATTGCGAAAATAGAGCACTGCTTTTATAGTAATTAGGTATTTTAACGTACGTATGTGCAAGTTTAACTCTTAATGGTTAATGCACAAACTTCACGTCTTATATTGTAGTTCTTCAGTAGTGTTGGTTTTAGAGAAGAAAAAGAAGTTCATTTGTTTTTAGAAAAATTGAAAGTGCATTAATATTTAGTAATTGTTCCTTCTTAAAAATGCTTCTTGGTGTGTTTTATGGCATTTTTTAAGCACGAAATTAAAAGAAGAAGCAGTTAATTAAAAAGATTTTACGTACCATGGGGTATATCGTGAAATGTATACGAAATGTATGACTTTCACGTACAACGCATTTAACATAAAACTATAGTTATTTGAAGCCAAAATCTGAAGTCATTACCTTATCAATAACACTAAAATTCTCTTAGCCTGATAATGTTGAAAGCATCAAGTTTTATTGTTAACTGATCTGTTTGTTTAATCTGGTTTTATAATGTGATTATAATCTTATATAATAGCTTTAAACGTATTCTTCTTATATTGTATATCAATACGCATGTCAATCATAAAGAAAGAGAGAGAAATAGAACACTTGTGTTGTACAACACAGGATGGAAACTTGACTGATTTGTTGTGTATTTAGGTGTAATGTAGTTTTTTAGTCATATAATAATTATTGGTTTCCCAAATAATAAATAAATAAATGAGATATATATATANACAGAGAAAAAACACTCAAAATAAATAACTGTACAGTACGATAAGACGGCCTTATCTCTATGTAGTCTATTCTTTCAGGCAACCTTTGGGTTCAAGAGATTGTCGATACAAGGGGTAGACGTGGTGAAACAATTTGTAATTACCATATCTTACCAAAGTATAAAACAGCCTTTGGACTTTAATAATAGTTCACGACACATTCGATAATAAAAAGACAGAGAAAATAAAAGAAGACAATTTTAATATAAACATAAAGGACCAATAATACCATAGTCTATAAAACAACCATCCGTTCTTCATAACGACAGCAAGGCTTTAATTGATAAAGAAATTGTATCAATCATTTAATTATACTTTACAAAGTAATTTGCTTCTTAAACAATGTTCTCTATAACCAAATTGACAATAGTTACCAGTATATCGAGATATTTAGGGAGTCGATTTTAATAGGTATCTAGTACCGATGGATGCATTATCTTGATAAAATATTTTTTAACATGATTTTTCGTTGTTTTATGTTGGAGGATAACTTTAATCACCTTGATACACTGAAAGAACTGCATTTTTGAAATCAGCATAAAAATACAGCTCCAGTTATAAGCAATAATTCCAAACTAAATTACTAAACTGATTGTGTTAACAATGCCAATGTTATCCCTTATCCCTTGAATGTCAATTAGCGTTGTTATCTTGCGTAAGAGCTTTTCAGATAACTTCAGATACATTTTCACTTTGTTAGTGAATTGGGTTTATTATCTGTTATCTATAGACGGATATGTAGCAGTTACAAATCATTATTGTAGTTTTGAGTAAAACAAACAATGTAAAAGTCAAAGTCATTTAATACGAATTTCTTAAAATCATTTTACAGAAAGAACATTTTACGTGAGCTTTCAATAGATGATGCATTACGATTTTTCGCAAAAATGACTATTATTTGTTTTATTTAATTAATAAATTACTACTTGAAAAACTATTTCGACATCGTCCACTGCAAGTTCAAAAAATATATTAGGACTTTAGTGGAGGAATAAAAAAGTTATTGAAATAATAATAGTTTAAGCTTTAAAATAAGTATTGTATTACAATGGACGTAGCCCAGTGACTGATGCTTAGTCGTGTTAATGGAAAGAATTATACCAATAAAACTATACGCAACTAAGTAACTGAATGTAATTGTACAAAAATCGTCCAGTAAAATATCTATTGAAAAAGATTTCAGTGACATAATAAGCGAACAATGCTATCAGGTAATGTAACAAGCTGCCAGTTAAAAGTTAAAGATTGAGAGCTTGACACAACACTATTATCGAGTCGACAGCTTTTGAGGCCGAGTGGATCTTACGTGAAGAGCTCCGACGACACCCATTATTGGCTTTTTTCAAAGCGGTCTCTTTTATTTACAAATTTTTCACCAATATCAAGTTGTTAACAACAGAGTTGCAACTTAACGAGACATATTTACCTATTTTGCCTGTTTTTGACGCATATGTGTTGTAATACAAAAATTATTATATGTATATCAAAATCAAAATATTCTTTATTCAAGTAGGCTCAAAAAGCACTTTTGAATCGTCAGTAGTCCGTTTGTTGGTAACAAAGCTACAATCGGTTCGGAAAATTGCGCCCGCTAAGAGGAATCTGGAAAGAAACTCAACTGTTACTCTTTTAAACATTGTTTTTGTACATTACAATGTATTTAGCTTTCATATGCAACTGGAATCAACTCCAAACTTCTTTGTCACTTAAATAACCTTCAATATTATAATATGCCTTTCGTAAAATTTATGATATATTTTTTTAAATTATGCTGACTCATATCTAAAATTGATAAACATATTTTAAAACAGCATGTTTATACAGATGTCAAAGTGATAAATGCCATATCTATATATATAAATCAATTGCCGTTCTTTAGTTCCACTAAAACTCCATAATTACAGGATTGATCTGGTTAACTTTGGTTTTCTATTGTTTGTGGAAGTCCAGGGCTTTGCCTTACGAACTACTTATATCTGTCAAACATTTTATGTTTGTCCCGTCATTTAGAAATCAATTAAATTTAAAAGTGAAGTTTTATCCTGTTTTGGTTTTGAATATCAAACGATTATTCACCACGTCATTCAGAATTCGAAATAAATATAAAAGACTACTTTTGTTTCTTCGAATGAATACTTTGTTAAATGAATGACATTGACAACCAACAATTTCTGATCGTAACTATAATATTTTACGGACTTTGGCGGATATCAGGATTTAAAGGTCGTGTTTTTTTGATTACAAATTCTTTTTATTATGATTAAGTTTTGCTAAAGTTTTAACATACTGCAATTTTATGATTTCTTATTCAGCTAGTTCAGGGTCAGTCAGTTGAAGATAAATGCTGTGTTTATCATAGTTAAGATACCGATACCATCAGGTAAGTTACTTACGAAAGAAATCAACTTCAAAAAATTTCATAAACTTTCAGTGCAATTGCGCTTTATGTTGTTTCATAGCTCACTTTATCTTTCTCTACATCAAACCATATTAATTAAATACCAAATCAAGATACTAAGACCAAATTAATCGCAAATATTTATTTCAACTGCTCATTAAAAACATTAATTTTATGTCGATTAATTTTATATGAAACTACTACTCCTTATTTTAATTATTCATAAAAACGTTTCGTTTCCAGTCGTAAGAATAACAGTATACATATAATTAAGTAAATATTAGAAATTTCTACGATTATTTTCCACTCAGTCTATCTTATTCAAATTTTTAATCGTAAGTATAGTATTTTTTTATTCCTCCACTCAAGTTGAAATACATTTACTTTATGTTAATACGAATTTGATACAATTCTGTCCATTAGTATCATACCATCAAGTGAGATCACAATTTTATGCTAAACTACCAGCAATAAAAAAGAATATATAAATATTCCTTGCATATGAAGATATTCTAGTCAATTTTGAGTAAGAAATAAAAGGGCATACCGTTTCCTATCGAATTCGAGTTTCTTGTTGTCTTTAACGATATTGGAGTTTCAACCTCGGCTCTTTACCTTTTTACGAGGCCTCATAAAAGGTCACATTGTGAATTTGGGCGACTTTAACGCTGCTGCTGCCGTAATGCCGTGCCTTCGTAAACATTTAAATGGGAAAAGTAAATTCCTAAATGTTTCATTTACTTTTTATTATTTTATATACCTCTTGGTATTGGGATAACAGAATTTATTCAAAAGTAAATTTCTCTTATTGTATTGACTGGATGATTAGGAGTATAACACGTTTTATAACGAGTTTTGTATAACGTTTTATCACCACCAGGAGAATATTTTCCTATAACATCTTATAGTGATAACTAACAACGATCAGATTATTAAACGAGATTATATATTATATATACAGGGCTAGTCGTAATTCGATATATTCACATTGGGAGGTGATAGAGTTAACTATATATAACAGTTATAATAACGGTGTAATTTATGTTTGTTTTTGAAGTGAAAGTTCTTTAGGCGCATGAGGGTAAAATTTTACGTCACGAATATGTGCAGCGTTTTTATGCTAATTCGTTTTAAGGTTAGGTAGTTTTAATATATAATTACAAATAACATGTAGCATTTTAATTTGCCACTCGTCCTTTAATAATTTAATATACAATTTTTCACAAAATATAAAATATAAATTTTATAAATTCTCTTTTCTCAATTTTTAATTCATAAATAAAATTTTATTAATAATTTCTGATACTGACAAAAACACGTGGCATTTTTATTTACAAATCGTCATTTGAGTTTTAAATAAATTATTTATATCAACTTTCGACTCTTAATATTTTAATGACAATTAAAATTATTAAAGTTCTAAGATATCTTCCTTTTCCCCTCCCTCTAAGTCTCGGAAATCTAAAGTTTAAGATTTGTACATATAAATAACACTTAAAAATTAGTTTGCCAAAGACATGTGTAATTTGTACGCACGCACTTTTCATTTGTTTTACATAGTTTTCATAATGTAACGGGAAATGAGTGCCCCCAAGTCTCTGGTACTCCTAATTTAAGGGTCGAAAGTAATATTGGGACACCAATGTAATTGTTATGGAACAAATATGTAACTGACTAACAGTTGAAAGTCGATTAGCCCGACTAATTGTTGTTATTAGGCATCCAGATAATCGAATTTATGACGATAAGCCGATTTTACATAAAAATTTATTAATAACATCAATACACATCAGCGACAATCAATGTCTAATTAAAGATACATTTTATAAAATACGAATTAGTTATATACACTATTAAGTATATATAATTTATATATAACAATAAGTTAAAATTGATATTTGATAATTGTCATTGTTAAATCGTCATTTAAGCCATTTTTTCTGTTTATTTCTGTTATCACGGATTCATTTCAGCTGAAGTAAATTCACATTATCACTCTCTGTCTTACACAATATCACCCTCATTTTCTCAGGCTCACTCTCTGTTTCCCACAATATCACTCGCAGTAATATCTCGGTGTATTACAAGTTTCGGCACGTATAAACGTGTGCGTAAATTCGACTTGCAACGCAATGTAATTGATCGCAGTTGATAGTCCGGATAATCGCGAGTTCATAATTGCTAGCCGGATATTCGAGTATATACTGTATCTATTATCAATTTGAAAGGCGAATTTACTTGATATAACAATGAAAAATATCGTACTTGAGATAACAACAAACCGTCTTTGAAACCGTTCGGCTCATTATTGTTAAACCACTTATCTATGGTCCCATACAAAGGATGCCAGCTGATGAAAACACGAATAAAAGGAAAGATTGACATTTATAGGCTCGGTTACACTCAAACGGTCAATACTGATCCGGGTCTATTTTGCCTAACTTTGCCTGAGAGACATTAATCTAATTGCTATTCCGTTCCTGCCGTCCCATACAATACATTCCCTGATATGTAAAGTTCTTTGTAAACCTTTTTGCTCCCTCATTTCGTTTGTTCAATCGAGGGTAGATTGGCTAGGTTCATTTATTGATTTTATTTTTTGTTTGGTCAATACGGGTCCAGATTGGATCAAATTGTCTAATTTCTCGCCCCCTATTATGCCGATTACAAAGGTTGATTTATGTTTTATTGAATATATTCTCTATATACTTAGTTATAGTGACACTGTTTCAAGCTTTCTGTCAAGTCTTTTACACAATTACTTCTATTATTATTACTATAGACATAAAATCGAAATTTTGTTTAAAAAAAACCTAAATATATTATAATGTTATTATAATGTTTATGCTTATAATGTTCACCGCGACGTCACCATTACTGGTAACTAAAAGGTAAAGATGTTATCGAAAAACTTACTAATTTGAAGTGTTATAATCTAAGTTATAGTAAACTTTCACTATAATTCTACACAATTATTGAATAGGGTAGTGATATTGGATGCTATTCATCGTGCCGTATCATGTAATAATATGCAATTAATATTACCAACTTAAAATGCGACGTGTAACTGAAATAGTTTTCATTTTTCAAACAATTAGCAACAAATTAGCGAGAAGTTAAAGATACAAACAAACATTGTAACTAACATTGCTTTTCAAGCTTTCAAGTACATTTTATATCATCATATCCACGTGTATTTGAATGGCCCTTCGTTTTAATGGTTGCCTTTAACCGCGCTCGATTGCTCTATCACTCTTAAAACGATAAAAATACAAAGTATCAATGCAATTTATTTACGCCTTTAGTACTTAACATAGTAATTAAATATAAATTATTTTATAGTTAGTATTATAGAGTAATTTTTACGCTATATATAATTAATATTTGAAAAAAACTGCACAAGTACAACATGTATAAAACAACGTATTTAAAGAAAAATTAATTTAATAAATATTGTACATTTGAATATATTACATATATGTTGCATTCTTTTAATGTACATCTTAATTTTAAAAACGACTTTAAACATTGTTCATAAAACTTGATATAAAATGTTACAAAAGCCAGACACCGCAGTTCACAGATGCTTTTGTGGCAAAATATGGTTATTTAATAACAGTGCTCTGTACTATGCACTTGATAACACACGTAGTCTGCACGTTTCAAACATTACTTTCTATTTATTATTTGGAGTAAACACTAAATTTTACTCCACGATATAATTACTATTTACACCATTATATAATTAATTATACTTACACAACTTTACTTTGCTAATGGCCAACGTGAAAGAAATTATTTCAAAAGAATAGATTTCATATAACTATATATATAAAAGAGATATCCAGGTATCTATTGACTCATCACGATATCTCTGGAACCATAAAGTGTAGAGACTTGAAATTTGGTAGGATCATTCCTATTGAGGAGTAGAGGTCAGCTAAGAACGGATTTTAGGAAATTCTACCTGCATGGAGGATTGCGGGGTTGTCAACTATTGACTCATCACATAAGGCGTAGAGACTTGAAATTTGGTAGAAATATTACTTTTTCCAAGTAGAGGTCGGCTAAGAAAGGATTTTACGAAATTGATTGAAATTTGGTACAGCGATAATCTAGAGTATGTTTATGTAAACGTATGTTTTTTATTTGTAAAGCAGTTTGCCTAAATTAATGAAAATGCTACTCATTCAACCAATGAAAAAGCATCCAACGCCGACGAAGTCGTGGGTACATATATATATATATATATATGTACCCACGACGGGTGTGTGTATATATATATATATATATATATAAGAGATGATAAAACTAAGTACGCTAAAACAACTAAACACTAAAACAGACTGTGATCCAATTCAGCATATCGATAAAGTAACTAAAATGTTTCTTTTTTTATACATTGATAATGGACGTCACTATTATACATTATTATCTTTTAAAAATCTTCGTACGTACGATTTGCTTTGAAGAATGTTCTTGGCATTTCAACAAATTATGTAGAAGTAAATCCAAAACAGATTATAGTCTATTTTTATAGATACGTATGTAAAACTCTGCAGACAGTTTCAACATAATATTTTTAACATAATATGTTCTTAAAAGGCTCGATATTTATAGATAATGTAATACATTTTTCAATGTAATACAGTCTCTTTTGCGAAAGTCTTCTGTTCTTTACAGTATGCCCTCAACCATCTCTCGACACAACGCGGTTTCGAGAGCTTTACAAATATTACGATGTGTACACCGCTAGCGGCGAACGTCGGGACACTTAATACAACAAACACTCATTCTGGCATTTGGTACAAGGTAACTAGATAAAATTTTTAACTTGTAATATTGCAGCTATATAATAAAATATAGAGCACTAGATAGATCGTATGTCTATTGATTTGGAATCCAGAACAAGCATCCCTAAGTTCTTTTTATAAGAATTATGTGCCTATTTTGTCGTTTAAAATTTATCCTTATGCTTTTCGGTTTACAGTAACATCGTAAGGAAGCCAGCATATCCCTGGAAGTATTCTAGGATATGTTTAGCCTACCAACCTGGAGTAGAGCACGTCGATGTGTCTATGCTCAAAAAAACCCCACTCCTATGCTTGAGATGGCCTGGGTCCAACAGTTATTAAGAGGCTGCTACTGACCTATTTTTATAGTAACATAATGCTACGAATTGCGAGGTATATAATATCTACAGAATTTATACCTTACATTTAGTATATAAGATATATAAAAGAGATAAAAGATTGGGGTGCATACGTCAGAGGGAGACAGATAGACGAAAACAAATTCCTACAATCGATGGTACTCGATGGACATAGCATTTGCTGTCAGATAAGAGAATTAGGACTATTTTTCTTAAAGATCAGTAAATAAATGAACTTACAATCATAAGTTCTATATTAAAAAAAGATCGCTAATCTAGGATTAATTTAGAGAAGTTATTATAGTTATACATGTAACATTAAACGCGAGTTTGATCAAAATATTTTGTCTGATAATAATAATAATACCATATTAATACAGCGCTGAAACAATATCGTGATGTTTTGTTGTTGTAGTAATGCTATATCTTTGTATATAGTATTATTATATGTAAAAAAATTAATTACTGTAAATAGAATTTTATTCCTAAACAAGTTTTATTTCAATTAATAGTCATATTCCACGAGGAAATATCAATGGATAATTTTCCAGGAATATAGAAAATTCTTTGCTTTTCTTTAGTTCACATACTTATTTCAATCTTTTTTGTCACCAAAACAATTACAACACCTCTAAAATCACCTACAAGGATAGACAAGATGTATTTGGAAAAAGAAAGGACTTATCGAAACTTGTTATAAAAATTTTTTAAAATTTATTCAAAGCCTTCTAGAATTAATCATAATAAAAAAAAAACTTCAGTGGAGAATTAGCCTTTCGACCTTTGAATTAAGTGTCCTATTGATTAATTATGCGCAACAAACTTTGAAGACATTATTATGGTTAGAAAGTTCTCTAGAAAGATCTCTGGCGTATCCTGTTGTATAAATACTATGAATCATTTTGAACTCAAATTTCAATCTCTTAGTAATAAATTCTTCTTTATTATACGTATGAGTAGTCACCATCATCAGCCAATTTTATGGTTTAATATAAAAACTAGTCGAAGTCTGTATTTTAGTCTGCAAGGAATAAGTAATGAGCTGAGCTAACGTATATTAAAAAAGATTTCCCTATAAATCCCAACGGTTAGCAAGGAGATATACGAGTATAGGTATACAAAGTTTCTTTTGTACTGTAAAATAAAATTGAATCACAGACAGTCAAAAACATTTTGTAATTCTTACCAAAAGTATAGTCTCTGTTAGCTTTGAAATATTTGTGTAATTAAAGCAAAAGAGCTTAAAACTGTCTTATCAACTCGTCTGGAAATTTTCAAAGTCGGTAATAAATCAACTTAAAGGTTAAATAGTATATTAATTCTTAAATTTGTAATTCTGATTTTGGTTTGGCACAACTTGAATAGTTCAATAAGAATTATAAGCAATTTTTTGACTCAAATACCATAAAACACAAACGTCAATGATTCAATAATCAGTATATTCTTTAGCAATTATTAAAATTTAAAAAACACGACATTTTTACAATCTTGGGACAACTTAACTTTGGAAAAAATGGAATATCCATTTAAATCGTAACTACCATCCATGAATATCTACTTTTTCGTTGATATTGTATGTCTCTAACTGTATAATTAGGAACCTTTAAAGTAGTAGTTCGTGTAAGACAAACATGTAATATCAATTGCGTATCGTTTATTTTTTTGGACGATGGTGCAGTGGTGATACGCATGGTTGCTTGTTTAGGGAAGCCACGGGTTAAAATCCACGACGGACAACACTAAGTTTATCTATATAAAAAGTACCTATCTGCTTAATTATTTCTATAATTCATCGTCTTCATCGTCGTAGATTTCAGTCAAGCAAAAAGTCAGCAATTCTGGGGTATGTGAAGCCTGCCAAACCATAGTGAAGCAGCAATATAAGTCTTGTCCTCTTATAGGGTCCTCCCCAACGTTCCACGTAGGAGGAGAGGGCCCAAATATGCCCTTGACGGCCCCAATTACTTGATAACAATTGACAATCTACCCTATCAGGGCCCGGCACAAACACTAACACTACACGCCAGCGGAGTCGAGGTCCCCATCATGTGACATCACCTGGACGTGGTCTCCACCCACTTTCCCGGCTCTTAACTTCTTTTTTGACAACCCCCCCCCCCCCCCCCCCCCCCCCCCCCCCCCCCCCCCCCCCNCCCCCCCCCCCCCCCCCCCAATGCCCGAAATGTAATTAATGTTTACATTGCTCCAAGCCGAGGCTCGGCTGCAGGAGACGCCCTTGGAGCATCCTTCCCATGAAAGCAGTTAAGCTAATCCTTTTAAAGGCTCGCACTCGAAAAGTGGCTGCCTCTCTAATAGCCCGCCCTTTCCTCCGGTTACGCTGTAAAACCCAGTAGGGCTACCAGCTGAAGACACTCCGAACAAAAATAAAAGTCTGTAAAAAGTATGCTTTAAAAACTCTTTCTATTATAAGCGACTGTCACAAGGCATGTGCCCAGCAGTGGGTTGAGTTGCAACAAGTGAAGAACGTATTTTGAAGTGTCAACAGATTGACTACTAAATATCATCCCAGGGTTGCCTTCAATTGATGGATATAATCTGCGGAAGAAGCCATGCAAAAATCTTTAGGAGAGATCTAAGTCCGTCCAAAAGCCGTCATATATTTAGTCAAAATACTGTGGACGCAAATATTAAGTAATTAAGGAAAGAGGTTCTAAATGTATTTATTATCCCAACCTGATATTAGAGCCAAGACCCGGCACTAGTAAGGTAATTACGTAGTTTGAAGACGTGACTATACTTAAGCATTGCATTGTATAGCTGATACAGAGTAGCTCCTAGGTTAATTATGCTATGGACCTATGTAACTACGCTGAGCGTAAATGTGCCATTAGGAATTTAACTTCCTGTGTACTTACCGAAATGGACGGCCAGTTATATATGATGTTCATCTAATGGATGACGGTCATAAAAATGTAACCATACTATAAGTAAAGCCAAACTATTTACTTCTGTTTTTCTCTTATAAGAACTTAGTATGTGAGCAAACCATTTAGATTATAATCAAAAAACCTATTTGTATATCATCTTTACTCTGTTGTCTTACAGAGGTCTAAATTTGAGCTTAATACATTTAAATATCAAGTTTGAACATTATTCAAGTTCTATAATTTCAGATTACAGATTTCGCCAAGGCTACACTGTTAATTTGACTATTTTTTTTTCTAATAAAATTAATTTAATGGTGCAAAACTTCTCGGTAAATGATGTTTTTGTAAAAACTCTGTCATCATTTGCAAATATTTTTTGTGCTTAATCAGAAGAAGGTTCGTATGAAAGATAAAAATTAACAAAATTACGTAGAACATCAGAAATTTTAAGAAAACTTAACCACCAAAAGAACTTCTTTACGTAACTACTGTAGTCTGTTACGTCATTAGTGCTTTTGACAGTATAAACTTTTTTAATGTTGGTGTTTTACATAAGTGTCAGCTATTGACACATACGCATATATACTCCATATGCATATATGTGTATGGTAGGGTATGTAACGCATTTTTATTGATTTAATATATTATACGCAAAACAAAAAAAAATATTAGCATTTCTCTGTATAAACTATAAGTGTGGAAAATATCATTCATACGCAATTTTCTTTAAAAAGGGTATGAAATTGTTGCTTGGTGAGATTACAAACAAGCCTAATTGTTTGTAATCTCACCTCTCTTACCTTTTATAGTTTCAACACAGCATCGTACCGGAACGCATAAATGTGATTGTCGATACGACTTTGCTCATAGGATTGTAAGTAATCACGATCAAAGACTCATAGTAGTCCAAACTCATACAAATTAGAAAATACAATATTCTATATTTAAAGTATGTGGCGCGAAAGTTTGGCATATAACACTGCATTATAACTCCGTAATAAAACGGCAATATAAGTCCAGTAAATGCTTTAGATAAAAATAAAAGACCACTGATTTACGACTTCCACATCTAAATTGCAAAATATTATTTCCACAGGAAGATGTTCTTACTTTACCAGGGTTTCTAAAATTTGAATAGAATGGGTTTCAATGTAATGTTAGAATACTGATTTGCAATTGTAAATTCGGGTTGTGTTGAAACTTCGATCGATAAAGGCAGGTAACACGAAAATTAAAATGTAAATTTATTTTGGACTGAATTATTAATGTACTAAATCAAACAACCATTAAGTAATTGAAGATTAGAATTAAGGCGTAAAGTATTGCATTATTTTCATAAAACATAATAAAATAAAAATTTCGGCCTAGTCAACGTTAACATCCTAACAATCTTCGTATAAGATAAAATCAAACCAGGTATAATTTTATAAACGAAATTATTACAAAAAATTACAAGTTCTTATGAAATTCGGCAAATACCTATAACTAAAGTATCCCGTCTTTACGTGTCTGTATGTGTATATGCCATTTATAATAGATCATGACAGGCATCTTAGAATGATGTGAAAGTTCAGATTTAAGTTATTTTACTATACATTGAACATTATTCGAGACTTTGTAAGTGTTCAATGGAAAAAAAACGTAGACAATCAAGAAACTAAAACTAAAGATAAAACTTCCATCAAAGTGAAGTCTGTGAAACTCTGAAATGCAGAGTTCTTTATAATTTATTTAGATTGAATTTTCTGATCGTTACTAAGGTTCATTTTATCGAATAATCAACAGTAAAAGCAGGGACAATGAAGGAGACGACTATAGATTCTGTTCTACAAAATAACGCGTTACTTTTTCTTAAACTGATCAATCGACATCAGAATCCGTTACAATATGTCATTTTTGATGTGCAATCAAATGTTACAAATATCAATAATTTGAGTTTACTATACCTTAATATTAATTAATTAAAAAAAATACATAAGTTCCATTAGTACATTCCACCACAAATTCGAAATTATATTACATTTATATAAGACGATATTAAAGAATAATATACAAGTCTTGTAGTCACAGGTGAATGTCTCCACCGTTCAAGTAAGCAAACTTTACTCTAATATAATAGATCAATTTATAAATAAGTAACCACAGTTCGTCTGATGCATAAGCGATATTTTTTTACCATTAAATATTGTTACTTCGCGTGTATTTCTTTCTCACTTCATTTGTTCTGATATACACGCCATCTTGATTGTACGGTTTCGCCAGCACGCCAGGTTTTCTTTATCATTGTTCGAGATGCTTTTGTATTATTTTATTAATTAGATATTTTATGTAGCTAGTTAGATTTATTTCATTAAACATCTTATATATTTATTTTTCGGTAGTTGGTAATTTTCTATCCGATAAGTCTCATTACAGGCAACATTTTGAAAAAACAGATGCAAAAATCAGAAAAAATGATGTCCAGCTCTCCTTTGAAATCGCATTTATAAGCTCATAATTTACAGAGAGAGAGAGAATCAATTCATTGTACACCACAGATAATAATACAATTAAAAGAGATTTTCACTAGTTTTTTTTTATTTCGAACAATTCAGCTTCTCTACCCACTAGTAGTAAATCGTACCATAATTTGATATATATGTCAATTTGATAATTATATGTAATGACTACGTATTAGTACGTAGTTATTTGTATGCAGGTTTATGTATTTGTTACACCACAACTAATCCTATACCAACAGTATAGGCTTCTTGTACTCTGCCCAGTTCTATATAGATTATATATATTTGTGTTTTCTCATGTTATTGTGGTTTATAAAAGTAATATATAATTTTTTTGTTATAATCGTGTAGAAGTGATACAAAATATCAAAAAATTTGTCAGAAAAGGCATTATGACCAACGCAATTAATCTTGTCATGTCACCCAATACATTTTACTTCCGCTAACCGGTGGACAGGAAAAATCTAAATAATATTTTGCATGAAAAAACAGGCTTCGCGCGACAAAACAATAAACCTTTCAAAAAAAGGCAAGTACATTTAATACCAACACAGCCTCTTGCATTGTTAAAAATAAAAATGTTTCTGAACCATCCGCTATAAATCATGCAGACAACCATTAAAGTTCCATTCCGTAGCAACTGTGGAGTAATTCAACGGATCTCGGAAACACTTAAATCATATCAGATTAATGAAAGTAATAAAAAATGGAAGTGCATGCCATAGATTTGTCCAGTACCTGCAAATGAAAAATGTAAATGAGAGTGACCGCATAAAAAAATTACTCGATCAATGTGCCAGATAATAAATAATGTTTTTAAACATAACACTAGCTTAAATTCTATTATATTTCTGAAGTAAGTCAGCCATTCTATGATTAGAAATCGTTAAAGGGAAAGGTGAAAAATATAATTTCAGTGTAAGAATACATGACCAAATCTACCTTGAGGACATTTTTAACTCTCTAGGACTTCATCTGCTTATAATTTTATTCATAGAGAATGACGAGAAAAACAATTATATATACTAACATCAAAATGCGAAAGCAACTGTTTATATCTTTTCCAATCTACGCTAATTTTGAGAATATTCATTGACGCTTTTAAGGTATGTAATAGAAGATCAAAGTTTATATGACAACAATAATAACTTTTCGAGGTGAAGGAAATAATAAATCACTAAATCCATAAACTTGTTACGAAATAATATGTGCAGGAGATTAATAAGACATATTCTTTTAATTATGAGTATGATTCTATTAACTCTGATTTAGACACACATTTATATATAATATTAAACTCAATATGTTATAAGAATATTACTTGTCGGAATAGTGATATTACTCGCTTCGCAATAGGGCCGCCCTTGCACATAGTTTAAAGTAATATAATCATTTATTGTAAGAATTTGTGTCAACTCAAAATTGTGTGCAATAAAGTATTTTCTCTCTCTCTCTCTCTCAATACATTAATACTTTCTTAACGCTCCACTAATAACATTTAATATCAAAACTACAACTGTCGTACTGTACAAACAAGCTCCGCCAGCCTACCTACGTGACGTTATCATTCGCGCTGGTTAACTTAGTCAATACAAAAACTTATACCATGACACTTACATATTGTAACTTGTTATACATTCTATTAACGCAATTAATCAAAAATTTCACCACAGTACATATATTATTTAGTTGAGATCGAATGCGAAATTATGGGAAATCAACATTATTATACTTGTATCGACGATTATGATAAAAAATTATAATGATCAGTTTAAATACTGTCCAATCGTATAACGAAAATACTAAACTATAAGCTAAAAATGTATTGTCATTAAATTAGTTCCTTAAATAAGCATCGAATCACAACACTTGTATTGTTATATAATAAACTACCCACGACCTCTGCTAGCGAAGCGAGTACTTTCCACATCGTATTATCGTGGCTATCAGAAACATACACACTGTTATTTACTGATAAATAAAATTTCTAACAACTATAGTATAAGAAGAAGCCAAGGAAGTTACAATTATCCGGCAAATAAAGTGACGTTAACCGCAGAAGTTATTAGATTAATTTTCAATCGTATAACTTCTTAAGAATTTAAATCCGGCTAAGCGATTTAAGTGGTGTATTTCAATTTACATTGGCGAAGTTTAAATCTTTCTTCTCGCTTGGAACTTTGCCAACTCTGCGCAGCTTTGGATTAAGCCTATCCTGAACTTGACACGTTTCAAGTTACTCGTGAAGTAACAGTAACATGCGATTACGTTATCGGTGCTATATTTGTAACTTTTAACAGTAACACATTGAAATAAATAAGAATTAAAATTTAAAATAAGACTTTTATGTAAATATTATGATTTCGCTTTTCATAATGTTATCGTAACTAATGGCTGCGTCATTTCGACATGTTGCGAAGTACCATACTTTATAAATTATGTATATTTCTGAAGGAAAAACAAAGATAGCAAGATATTACAGATATATAACAGATGCCTGGAAGTAAAGAGTTTTACGGAGGTATAATAACCACAAGAATTAAAAAATCTACCGCCTTCTTATTCGCTTTTTAATTAGTCTTCTACGATAGTTAATTCGTAATTGTAAACTGGGATCTACACATACTCCGATTACAATTCAGAGCATAGATTATGGATTTATCAAAAGTATGTTTTATTTAATATGGTATCCAAAAATTAATGATAATTTAGAGAAATATTTTATCTCTTACAACATTTTTAGTATTTTTCTCTTTTAATTCAAGTAAAATATCTATATAAGTTTTTTTATTTCTCTACAAACCTGCATTATATAACTCTATATGATTTATGTTAATATTTCCGCATATTTATAAATTTATACAAGAACCACATAAAAAGTGGACTCTCTACTTCGTTTTAAATAACGATCAAGTTGAAATCAAATAATTATGCATCTAAATTCACAAAGGCAGGAGTTAAACGAGCAAACTTGTTGCAAGAATTCCATTTTAGTACACCTCGTTATGAAAGTTGAGTCCATCTCGTTGTCGTTTACTCTGTACTTTATTTTCAGAACGTAAGTCGCTTCGTTCATAAAAATTATATATAATCGTGAAGTAATATTGTCCCAAATCCCAATTTTTATTTTATTTTCATCACAATATTGTAATTTTCTTTTTATAATTTTTCACTTTGTAATAGTAGTCTGCATATGCACTTTTTTATATCATGTCGTTGTTTCCTTTAATTAGAACATTACTTACCTTGTGTTATTGTAAATATATTTCTTTTTTACCATGTAGTAATAAATTCTGTTGGAAACCTAATAAATAAAATCGTGATGGCACAATGAATAGACACTTAAATTCTTGGATAGACTCACAGCTTTGACGCCTAAATCCTATGTAGGCACATAGGATTTAGGCGATTCGTTATTTCAAATTAATTATTATGCTTTTCCGTGAAGGAAAACATTGTTAGAAAATGTGCCTATTCCGGGAACAATTCTGTGTTATGTGTAGAACCAATACCGCACTGGAATAACGTAGTGTGTTCTTGCTATAAAATCCCTCTCTCTAATGAGTGAGAAGGCCTGAACCAATATCGAGGTGTTAATATGCTGATACTTGCCTTACCTCTTTAAAGCTAGCCCATAAAGGCAGAAGTTAGACTAACACATTTTCGTGCTAAGAATCCACGATTCCCATTTATAACTATATGAGTACTTACGTGCCCCTTGGTTCATTTAGCGCACGTAGCATGTTTTATTATAAAAGCGGGCATAATATCAAAACTTAGCGTACTCATTCGGTCGCACGAGACCCATTCATTCACCCGGTCACTCCAACTTTGTGAATTTTAAATTAATTTTAAGATTAACCTGTTTGCCAAGCTTCTTTGCTTTCATAATAAAAGCTGTGTTATAATTTGGATGAAAATTTTAGTCGCCGGAGATTGTGAACTGTGAACCTTGCCTAAGTGTTGAATTAATTCTGAGAGCTAAAATCGTTAACGAAAACATTTCAGTATTTATGTAACTTGAGAGTGCTTCCACATTTTGATTGTTAAGGATTTTATAGCTGAAGTTGAATCTTTTTATTCGTAAATAAAAATTAATTAATACACCAAAAGAAATTCAAAACCCTTTCGGTGAATGCTTAAAACATGTAATAATAAATATATGAAATCATAATTGGTTTGTATTGGAAATTTAAAATCTAGTAATTGAAAACGAGAATACTGAACTTTATATATATATATAAAAAGTTCAGTATTCTCGTTATCTCGTTATATATATCTATATATATAAGAGATATCCAGGTATCTATTGACTCATCACGATATATCTGAAACCATAAGGCATAGAGACTTCAAATTTGGTAAGAATATTCCTTTTGACAAGTAGAGGTCATATTTCTTATTTGTAAAAAAAAATTCTAAATTAATGAAATTGCTAACCAAAAAACACTTTAAGCAGACAAAGTCGCGGGTTCAGCTAGTATATACTAAATCTATGATTATGACAACTTACTCTTACTACATTGTAAATAATTTTTATAGACAATATTACAATTTAGTGCTAAATGACTAAACATATTTGTTTCTAGTTTAAATTTATATAGTCATTACATATATTAATTGATAGAGATTGAGATTTAGATCAACGTCAGCGAGGTCAGCTCGTATTATATAAGTGTATATTAAAAATCTCACATTACTCTATTATGTCTGCATACCATACCACTTGCCTGATTGGTCTAGTGGTTAGCATGTTCGAGTACAGAATTGAGGTCCTGGGATGGAGTCCCGGGTCGGGCCAATTGAAATATCAATATTGAGTTTTCTATTAANAACCTTTTCGGTGAATGCTTGAAACATGTACTAATAAATATATAAAATCATAGTTCGTTTGTATTGGAAATTTAAAATCTAGTAATTGAAAACGAGAATACTGAACTCTATATAAATATATAAAGTACAGTATTCTCGTTATCTCGTTATATATATCTATATATATAAGAGATATCCTGGTATCTATTGACTCATCACGATATATCTGAAACCATAAGGCATAGAGACTTCAAATTTGGTAAGAATATTCCTTTTGACAAGTAGAGGTCATGTTTCTTATTTGTAAAAAAATTTGCTAAATTAATGAAATTGCTAACCAAAAAACATTCCATGCAGACGAAGTCGCGGGTTCAGCTAGTATATACTAAATCTATGATTATGACAACTTACTCTTACTACATTGTAAAATAATCTTTATAGACAATATTACAATTTAGTGCTAAATCACTAAACATATTTGTTTCTAGTTTAAATTTATATACTCATTACATATATTAACTGATAGAGATTAAGATTTAGATCAATGTCAGCGAGGTCAGATCGTATTATATAAGTGTAGATTAAAAATCTCGCATTACACGATTATGTCGGCATACCATACCACTTACCTCATTGGTCTAGTGGTTAGCATGTTCGAGTACAGAAATGAGGTCCTGGGATCGAGTCCCGGGTCTGGCCAATTCAAATATCAATATTGAGTTTTCTATTAAGATTTTCTCAATATTTGCCAGAACTTGGGAAGTTGGCAGTGTGATCCACCCCTGTGTCTCAGAAAGCACGTTAAGACGTCGGTCCTACGCCTGATCTCTCTCCGGTCGTTTCGGATTCCCGTCACATCGGACTATGAGAGTGAAGGAATAGAGTGCACTTGTGTACTACGCCTGCCTATCCGCACTGGAGCAGCGTGGTGGGTCTAAGCTCTAAAAACCCTCTCTACTATGAGTGAGGAGGCCTGTGCCCAGCAGTGGGACGTTAATGGGTTGCTACTTGCATTTTACTTACTTTTTACCATAGCACTGTCACGTGGTGTGGAAATGGTACGTACTCATAAAAAATTATTACATTATTAAAACTATATCGACATTGACAAATGAAGCTTGCAATCTCTGGTAAGAAAAGACTTGACATCCCTCCATCGAAAATACGTACATTAAAATGTAATTTCCAATATTATTCGGATAATAATTACAATATTATATACTTTCTCGTGTTCCAAATATACTTCCTTTAACAATTGTCAGCCCACAAAACGAGACAACCCAAGTAACAAAAGGGCATAAAATAGGCTATATTTAGTGGTATACAATGTTCAACGTAGTCTGAATCTTTCACTGTTTCCTGTAAATGCTGCGAGCGAAACTTGTCTCAACTAGTTAAATACCTTACATTTAGGTTTTAAATACGTCCATCATATTTTCGCCACTGGTTATTGTACGCTCTTGAAACAATCTTTTATTTTCTAGAAGATTTTACTACAAAATACTTTGTTTTGCGTACAATATCTTTATATGATATTTATAAAAATTATCTGTTACAGTGTTCAAACTTCAAAACTACTAAACCGATTTAGATGAGTTATGTTTATTTCCCTAAATTTATAAATGAAGTCGTGTGTCTGGTAAAATAACAACTTTAAAGTTGACATGTCAAACAGGTGGTTCTTCGACGTACTGGGAAAAATGTAGATGCCGATCATTACGATACAATATTTGTTTATATACTCATAAATATTTTTGAATTATACATCTACGTCGCAGTTCCATGAGTATGATGAAGAAGGAATTTTCAGACAGTTTTAACAAAAGGTGATGTCAACCCAACTGATGTTAACGATTTGCGACATCCAAAACATTATAACAGTGTCTTCTAAATAGATCCGAACTGTGGGATCCCTAATATTGTAATAGTCAGCTCAGTTTATTTTATACAATAGTAAAAAAAAGTAAGTAGCAGCCCACTAACGTCCCACTGCTGGGCACTGGCCTCCTCGCTCATATGAGAGAGGGTTTTTAGAGCATAGATCTACCACGCTTCTCCACTGCGGATTGGCAGGCACAGTACACAAAGTCTACTCTCTATTCCTCATAGTCCAACGTGACGGCAATCCGACAGGATTGAAGAGGGATCAGGCGCAGGACCGACGGCTTAACGTGCTCTACTAGGCAAGGGGGTGAATCACACCGCAAACTTTCCAACTTCGAAAAAATATTGAGAAAAAATCTCAATAGAAAACTCAATATCGATTTCGAACTGGCCCGACCCGGGACTCGAACCCAGGGACTCATGTCTGTAGTCGAACATGCTAACCACTAGACCAATGAGGTAGTTGAGCGGAAACATTACTGACAAAATCCTTCATACATTCTTATTTGTTACACTTATTTCTATTATTGTGATCAAAAATAAGTAGAATAGGGCGCGTATATACATTACTTTGTACATCGTCTCGGGATGTTCCGGCGCGCTTCCTGAGGACGCTCGCTACGAAACGTGTGTCGACAAGTCTAGTGGCCTACATTGTAAGGTAATGGTGAACTTTTTTAGTCGCTTTTCTCGCAATTTTCAAGTTTAGTTCTTTTCTTTATTGAATTCAAACTTTCTGTACGTACAACCAGACAAAATCACCAACAAGAATAAAATATATTGTGACCAAAGTAATAAGATATGCCTTTAGCTAGACAGAAGGGTGAAAAGGGTCGAACAGATATAAAACAATTTTAGATAAGCAAGAAAATACCCAAATATATATTTATGGCTACGTTTTTTACAATTTTCTGTGCGATATATCAACGTGAATGGTAGAAAAGCTATTTACATATTTACAGTGTAACATAACATTAATTTATTCACTTTATTGTTTAAACAATTTGTAAATGTCATGATGGATATATAGAAATATGACGTAAATAGACAAAAATTTTTGGAATATCAAGTGTTAATGGTGTTTCAAAACTATAATATTTGGCTCGAAAGCCTTTTTAAAAATAGAAAATGGCGCTTTCAGTGTCGTATATTTATTGACTTATCTATTAAGTTCTTATAATTACTTCTTTTATTATTTAAGTGAATTTCACTAGAATAAACATTAACATCCCACTAGTGGTTTCCAGTATCCTCAAGAATGGGAAAAAAGTATTGGTACTTGAACCCACCGCGTAGCTTTATTTCAGAGTAATTATCCATAACTTAAGCATTTCTAGAACCACGTCACGACGTTTTCCTCCTCTGAAAATTACAATGATGATATCTGCATGGGTCTGAATTGTGCTTCACTTAGCAATAAGTCAAATGTCTAATCAAAATTACGCAAAGCACAAAAGAAAGGTTCAACTGATTAATTATCACAATAAAAATTACAACGTCTACGTCTATTAAAGTAAATTTCGTAATATGTTTCGTATATTTTAGTTGAGGCATTATTTATTCATCTTTTGCGCTCGCATTAACACATAGTAGATGGAGCTCATTTCGCTTTTCTTGCATCAAGAAATTAGTGTCTTAATCTGTTTATATAAAATCTTAACGTGTCCCGATGTTTGTCCATGATAATATCTGCATATGTTTTAGCCCAAATTGAAAGAGGTGAATTAAATGCGATGGTTTCGTAATATATTTTGACAGCCGGTTAGTAGAACTCCTGAGTTCGATTCTTGGCAGGGTAAACTTAAAAAATTATGTTTTCTAATATTTCTAGGTAGTCCTATCTGTTAACACACTTCGGCCAGAGCTAGTTACAACAAAAACGTGCCGCCAAGCAAAGAATTTGCGTTTCGATACGATACAAAATAGCCTATCCATCGTGTCAATTTAAATTTGTATCATCTCTTATTGTCAGGTGGGATTACAGTCACAGGAAGTTGCAGCAGAACTGCTATCGGCTCCGTCGAACAAAATGGACAAAGTATTGAAGAACTCGTTGAAAAGGTGAAAGCTCAGAAGATGAAAAACCAAAAAGTAAGCACAAAATTTGTCGCTAATAACTGATAGTTTGTATCAAAACCGAATCTTTGAATATCGCTTAGTTTTAACTGTAGTATTATTAACAGTATTTTTCATGCAGACAAGATGGCGGGCGAAAGAATAGGAGTGTCTAGCAAACAAGAGCTCTTATAAATTAAAAATGTCCAGTAATGAGTTTCGTGAAGACGTGCACTGCTTCTAAATAAATATTAACGTCGTGCCAGTTGCAACGTTGCGCGGCAGAGTATGGAAATATGCAAATTTCGTAATATGTAGTCCTAATAGCGCATTCATCACTCTGTCGTCCCTCTTTGACTTTTTGCCAAAACGTTTTTTACCATTTAATATTTAATCTAGCAATTGTATTTTGCATTTTGATTTTTAAGCCTATGTCAGAGTGCATTTTAAATTCAATTTTTCATTAATATACGATAGAATACGATAGTCTAAACAGGAAAATCTTCAGTCTTTATTTCGTTGAATCATCCTATTCAGTAATAGATTCTCTTCCAATTTATTAAATCCTTCTCTGAATTATTCCTTTACAATATGAAATACTTTAATCAAAGATAAATTCTTGAAAGAAATCCCTGTTTATTAATAAAACCTCACATGCTTTGGTTTACGTTTGTCATCTATATTACAATATAAACCTGTAGTCCCTATGCACTAATCTTGAGAAGTTTAAAACTCACAGACATCAATGACTTACTATTTTCTAAATTTTAATTTGTTCCGTTACAACTCAAGACCGACATGACGGAACTTATTGAAAATTCCAGTAATCGTAAGCTACATCACAAATTAGTGAGTAAAATAAACATGACAGTACTCGTATGTTTGCTATTTGTCTATCTTTTTAAAATATGTAATGTATTTTTGAAAAAATATATGGAATTCATATGTGACAGATATAATGGGATACATTTTTTGTAACCGCGTGATTCCCGATCTTGAGGTAATCCGTATTTAGTAATCGGCGGACGTCGTAAAAGGTTTAAAGATCACAAAATGAGAGATCGGAAACATCAGTTTTGATTATTATATTATATCATAATTATTGTTAAACTTTGAGTACATAATCCTCACAAACAACGACGAATAGTAAAACAGGTGTAAAGGAAAGTCCAATTATCAAACCGCTTTCCCCTTTCCAAGGGTGGGCAATTTCAAACAAATCGTAGAAACAAAACATTATAACAGAGTGTAGACAAGGATGCTACAATATACACGCCTATTATACCCACGATGTGTTACCATTGTTGTTTAAATAGCACTTTTGAACGTAAAAACTAACCGCAATTCGTGGCAGACAGACCGTGAGACCCTTTTTTGCAACGAATAATTAAATTTTGTCCAAATTGCGTGTAAACTGCTAGGAATTATATTGTTTTCTCACTGATGTGTGTTCTTTATGTAAAAGGAAAGACCAAAACTAGTTCAATTATTCGAAGAGGAATGTCAACTAATGAAAATCGATATAAAAGTGATTAACTTAATCTCTTTTATATTATTTGTCAATTTTCAAACTGTTACACGAAACAATACATTACACAAAATTTGGAAAATATATTTTTAATAAATTTAAATAAATTGTGATGTTATAAGACCATAAAATCAAAATTTGTAGACATATTTTTTGTAAGGACACAATTCGTCTTGGAAGCGGGGTCCGTTGCCCAACAAAGAAAGGTCTCGCGAGGTGGTTGGTGGCTTGCCAGGTGCTCCAGTCAATCCACCTTCGGAGTATGTTTTAGTCATTGACCGAGTTGGGCCTAAGCAGGCATATCGCTGGCGGGGTTGCGAATGTCTGTCAGTCGCGTTCTCGTGACCCCGTCTACGAGTGATGTAGGAGCACCGCTGGGTTTTAGCCGGTATGAGTCCGGCATACCTTGGAACATCCTCCCGAGTATTCCAGGTATCCACGAGGATTTCCCAGCGTTAAAAAAAAACAATTCGTCTAAGAAAACTAAAATTTGTACACAAATTGTTTAACTTATTTCTTGTACTAATGAGAAACGTATAAAATATTGCGTTACTAAAGTGCGCTGAAATTAAAATCTTTGACTTATTACTTATATAAGTACCACAAACGGAAATGTTAATAAAATATTCATTATTTAAATGCAAGAGATTCCTGAATATTCTTTCTTAATTGAGTTAAACTCCTTTATGTATTTTCATGAAATTTTAAAACCGAGCAAAGGGGTGAAATTACCGTAGGCGCGGACTATAAAGCTCGTCGAATCCCCAATCCCTTCGCAAAGCAGGGTTGCCATCTACAAGATTTTTTTTTTCTAATAAACATTTATAACATTATAATTTCTAACATAACTATTTATGTAAGGCTACAGTCTTATAATTTTACAGTCCAACTAAAAAATGATTATGTACCTAATCTACCGCAGTTTAATAATATTTGGCCTTAAGTAAAATGGTTATCGTCTTATATGAAAAACAGATTTTTATAATTACAACAAACCTCAAAAAGATGCACGTATATCATAATATTAAGTTTATAGAACTTATTATTATGATATACTTTTTATTTTTTTATTTAAAAATACTTTACATTTCTCATAGCAAATTAATTGTTGTAAAAAAATTCACAAAAATGTTAGATAGACCGTAATTTCAAATTTTAAATTCTGTTATTCGGGGAGGAGATGAATTCAACAAGTTAAGAGTTTATTAAAGTCGCTTTAAATGACGTAAATAATACGACTTTTATTTATATATTTAATTCCGCTTAAAACTTTGTAATTGCCTGTACTAAGTCTACATTTAACATAATAAAAAATCAGAGCTTTAGAGTCTACCTCATTGACGTGATTTATAAATGATAACCCTATCTCGAACCCCAAATATTCGGAGACAAAGGGAAAGGCAAATGGCAGACTCAGATATACATATTTTACAAATACTTTAAATTCAGCATAATAGCTGAATGGACTTGACGTTGAATTACAGACGATATGAAATAAGCGCACTTTACGACGGATAGAGGTGGAGTATTATGATTGAAATTAAATATATCTCCGTTTAATCTTTCTTTCCGTTACTTAACCTTTAAATAAGACTAAGTAAGTAGCAGCCCATTAACATCCCACTGCTGGGCACAGGCCTCCTCACTCCGAGGAGCGAGGGTTTTAAGTGCATAGACCCACCACGCTGCTCCACTGCGGCAGGCATATAGTATACAAGTGCACTCTCTATTTCTTCACTCTCATAGTCCGATGTAACCTTCATCTGACACGACCGGAGATAGATCAGGCGCAGGAGGCACGGGGGTGGATCACACCGCCAACTTCCCAACATCGGGCAAATATTGAGAAAATCTTAATAGAAAACTCAATATTGGTTTTTGAAATGGCCCGACCCTGGACTCGAACCCAGGACCTCATGTCTATAGTCGAATATGCTAACCACTAGACCAATGAGGCAGTCAAAAAAGACTACTGGATTTTAATAAATAAATATGGTGTAACTAGACTATTTTAATTTTTGACGAACTACACCTATACTGAGAACACACATGATGTCAAAATGTAGCATATTTTTAAAATAAAAAAAAATATAAAAACGTGTGTACTGTAAAGGATCTATCTTGCTATTCCCCGCGACTACCTGGAAATCCGTTCTAAGTGAGCGTCAACGTAGCGAACGAACGAACTTTTTCCACTTTCTTAAATTCAGTTTAGTAATAGTTGTAGACGTCTCAGGATCGTTTTTCATTTATATTTATATACCTACTTAAACCATCTTAACAATATTGCCTCTTTATTGAAACCATGTCAGATTTTATTTATAGGTAAGAAATTTAAACGTGTATAATCTTTTTTTTTGTCTGGAAACTCTTACCGCCAATAAACAAGTCAATTTTCTTAAATCTTTGACTAGCCCTATAGCGCCCTAACAGTCAATCCTGTGGAATGGACGGGTAGATATCCATAAGGATTTCCTTACGCAAAAAAAGGTTTTTTGATACAGAAACAAGAAAATCAATTCGGAATGCTTCACATGAGACTTAAAACCACCGAAAATCTTTAGTTTTTCCAAAATTTCGTACAATGTAGCTTTGTTCTTACACTTAAAGCTTTGGTTTTACTTTCCTGTATATTTTAACAATACGCACATTTTATAAATTACCCAGACCCGGATTATATATACTGATGGAAATTGGTTTTTCGATTAAAGAAAACAGTCATTGCGAAAACGCGCGACAAAAAGATAAAGTGTGGCTATCCTTGACTTAGAAAAGGCATTTGACCGGGTACAAGATATGGCAACCCATGAGAGCGCATGCAATTCCAGAATATTACATTCATGTTGTTTTGGACATGTATACAGAGGTCACTGCTCGGATGAAACGTCCTCTCGGACTATCTGATGAATTTAGTATGAAGGTGGGTGTTCATCTAGGTAGCGCACTTAGCCCTTTGTTGTTCAATATCGTCATGAAATATTTACTGCTATAATTCAAAAGCCTACTTCTTGGAACATCTTATACGCGGACAACGAGATTCTGATGTAAAATGATCATAGTGAAATCCAAATTAGTCTGTATATGTGGAAAATTTCTCTTGAGGGAAATGGGTTGCGTATTAATAGAACAAAGACTGAATTTATGATATGTGACTATGATGTCCCTAAAACCACTTCAGGCAATGACTATCTAAACTTTAATAATGTAAAGTTAGATCGTTTAAGTATCTTGGATCACAAATATCGGAGGAAGGAACTGTTGACTTAAGACATAGCGCACAGAGTGTCAGCTGCTTGCTGCAAATGACGAACACTTACTGGTGTCTTATGTGACGCAAAGATAAGATAGGAACAAAAGGCAAGGCCTATGTTATATCGTACAGAGGATATATACTACTGGCTTTAAGATACACTTAAAGATAAAATACGAGTACGTCAGAAAAAGTTTTATAGTAGCCCCTATTAAAAGTAAAATGTCTGAATCGCGACTAAGATGGTATCATGTATAAAACAGAACAGATGGAAAAAAATACTACATTGTAAAAAAATGTCTGTCTATGCATATAAAGAGAAGAAAACGCGGTAGACCATTTACCACGTGATTAACGAGTATCCATAGCGACGTGAAATATTTAGGTTTAAATAAAAAAGACTCTAATTGGAAATGCTTGACCTCGTATAGTGGGAAAAGGCAAGGGAGATTAGAAGTAGATTAAAAGAAACTTAGTAGCCGTAGTAGGCATTGAAGAATTGCTGTTTTCTTAACATTATTGTAAATTAAATCGAACCTTACGTCATTAACTTCAAAATGGAGCATAAAGTACGGCACTATCTATTTGTTACTTATGTAACATAGTTGACAACAGAACGTTTTCATGATTTAAAATAATTAATTTTAAATTTTAATGAAACTATCGTATGTCCAAGTCGAAACAAATCCAGCAAAATTGTTGAGTACAATGAGTTTAGTAGAGTTCATCGCAGTAAAATTCCATGGCAGGGAATTTTTATACTAGTCAATCGGCGCAACTTCGTCTTGGTACACTTAAATGTGGGCCTTAGAATGGAGCGTACATCTATTTTTTAACAGTACAGAAAATTTCATTAAGATCGGTTAAGTAGTTGCGGGGTCAACTGGCATCTAACATTGTAGAACGACACTTTTATTTATATATAGATAGATTTTGTATTATATTGCATTTCGCTTTCACTCGATTTTTCTTAATACAGTATAGTTTAGAAAATCTGTTTTATAACGTCTCTTGAAAAGAGTGGCAATCTAATACAATGACTTAAATTAAAAGTTGAACCGACATCGACGTTTTGAATTCACGACCCACACATTCACCCCTATAAAGTCTAGACAAAATTTATTACCTCATATCTCTTGAATCTACCACACGAATAATTCGCTCAAAACTTACTCTCATGCAAATAACCTGATTGTTTAAATTATCTTTGAGTATCAGATTTGACATCATCCAGTCTGTAGAGATAACAAAAGCTTTAGACACTGGGTGATTTAATAATGAGCAACTCAGTTTACTTCGATAAGACTTCGAATATATGATTTACGTGTAATAATATCATTAAATGTCTGTACCCTACTGTAGATTGAATCCGTACACTAACTTTGCATTTATGACTAATTTAGTTAAATTGAAAAATACTACTACTAAGGCAAGTTTAGAAGACTGCATTTTATAATTTGTCAAGTCTGGACTTTTTTGCCCTGGGAAATGCCTTTATACACCCCGATGAAAGACTTTTTTACGATCGGGAGTGTGGGACTCAAAGATAGCATGATACCACTAAAACCCAGCGGATCCCTCTTCATCCATGAGTGAGATGACTAGAAGTTCCCTAGCTACATTCCACTCTAGTGCCCCGGATGACAGTGACTATGAACTCAATAGGGTGAAGCACGAAGTGAATATGTGCGAGTTCTCCTCCTCCGACGGCGGGGGTGGGCTTCAACATCAAACTCTCATTTGCCTCCTTCAGCGTGATGACGGTCTCGCAAAAGAAGGCAACTGCCCTTCACCCAATTTCACTGACGAACATTACCCAAATTATGCTCTCCAGTGGAAGATCTCCTCTAACCAGTGACAACAAGATATTTCGCTGGAGTGACCACGCTGGACACTCCGCCGGGGTATGGTGTGCCGTATGTACAAGAGCACCACACTCATGACAGGCGGGCGTTTCCTCACAGACAATGACCTGGTGCAAGTAGTTGTCAAAACAACCATGACCGGCAAGCATCTGCATCACACGGTAAGAAAGAGAAGTCTGGACTAAAGAAATTACTAAGTATAAATCATAAAAGGTGAAATTACTCCCTTAACAGATTCATATATAGTCGTAGATAGTCCAACATGGGCGTTAGAACCGCGCTACTACTGTGTTATCATTTTCGTTAATAGTCAGGGCTTCGAAACTTGGACATAATACGTGTAAAACTTATATGCCAAATGGTTGTTTAAAATTAATCATTATGCATATCGGTGAAAGGAAACATGAGGTAACCTTCCTCGTGTTTTCTTTCACAGGAAAACTTTTTAAATATGTGTAGCCTGTCAACAACAGCGTTATGGTCTATGCCCTAAAACCTTCTCTTCTATGTGTGACGAGACCTATGCCAAACAGAGGGATGTTAGCAAGTGTATACTTACCTTAGTTCAATTTGATACTTGACAATAACCTAACCGTATAGTCGAAATAATAAATTTTACAAAAGCAATATTTAAAATGAAATATTACTTTAAGAAACGTATTGAAATAACTACCGCAACCGGTGCGGTTATGTTAGCGAAGTCAAGCGACAGCTGTAGTTACAAAGAAAGTTTCAGTTCCATTTAAATTAAAATTAAATTTGCTAATTAGTATTAACAATTTTTTATTTTGTATACTCGTATATTTTGAATGTGATGTTTTGTAAGTTCGTATTAGATTAGATAACATTATTGGCAATGGTATTTAAAAAAAATACCTGCGAACAAAGTATACATGTCAGAAGTGAAATTTCTTTAGCAAACTAATTATTAAATCTTGTTTATATTTATATAAATCTATATATCTAATAAAGCTTTAGATTTCCGAGACTAAGAGTGAGGGAAAAAGAAAGATATGTTAGGAATTTAATGAATTTCATTGTCATTAAAATATTAAAAGTGTCGAAAATTAATACAAATAATTTATTGAAATCTCAAATGGCGAATTCTAAATAAAAATGACACATTGTTTATGTCAATATTAGAAATTATCATTAAATATTGTTTTTGAATTTAAAATTTCGAAAAGAGGATTTATGAAATATTTTTATTGTAAATTTTATGAAAAATAATATATTAAATTATTAAATGACGATATTAAAATTGTTATTAAAAGTTATTTGTGAATATCAAAACTACCTAACCATCAAACGAATTAACATGCTGCTGTACATCATAGTGACGCCTAAAGAAGTTTCACTTCAAAATATTTATAAATATTTCACAAGGTTCAATCCATCTAAAATATGTAGTATAATAATATGTGAGAAATTGATATCTCCTTATTTCTTATTTCAAAAATATTAAACATTAGTCACCTCGAATATTACATTATTAGTTCACCCAACTCAACAAAATCTTCACGTATTCATTTACGAGAGTTAAGTTATTTTAAACTATAACTTCGTAAAAATGTATTTTATAAATTGTAAGCCACAGTTTAAAATAATATAAGATGAAGCAAACTGTGTTTTTTGGATAAATTGTCTAATTTGAAACACGAGTTAATGAGTTGGGTGAGTTTATGAGAAGAACAGTATTTATTAATTAGCATAACAAAGCTTTTTTCATCTAGAAGTTGATTTATGTAGACTGAGTGTAACGGAATTTTTAATATAATGCGATGTTTAGAAGCTTCTTATAAGTTTCTATTTAAAGACTTTTCGTTGTATCTATACAAAATTATAAAAATATTGATACAATAATAATAAATTTGATAAGAAATAGCAATCATATGCTTATTTATTCATTACGAATATGTACTTAACTTCAGTCACGCCTGAGTTACGAAGCGAAATAAGCTGGAACGTGCTTTCCTAGAAGGAAACTAATCACTTCTTATACAAACTTAATAGAAGTTTACAAGTTTAAACGGCTTCACTGTTATGTTAGTTTCGCTAGCAAGGGTAAATTTCGAAAATTGTAATATCTTTTGTTTTTAAATCTGGATGGTTTCAATTGTAGCTACTTAAAAATCAACCAGCAAAGTCACCTCCCAATAAAAGTTGCGTTGACAGCTTATAATGTTGCACAGGTGCCTTTTTTTTTAAACTCGATCAATGTATAATCTAAAGTTGTAAGGCTTCCTTCGCGCCATGCTCTCAAAAGAATCCAATACCAACTTAGATGTGAAAAACATAGAAGTAGTGATCAATATCTTTTACCCATTACCTCGTGGTCGTCGCTTCAACCGATGGACGTCCACTGCTAAACATAGGTCTCACGAAATTATGCCAAAAAGGCCCGATCTTGTGCCTCCTGGCTCCAGCGACTACCGGCGATCCTCCTAATATTGTCGGTCCACCTTGTGGGGGGTCTTCCTACACTGCGTCGTCCGGTGCGGGGTCGCCATTCCAGCACCTTCTTGCCCCAACGTCCATCGGTTCGGCGGACTATGTGCCCCGCCCATTGCCACTTCAGGTTGCGATTCGTAGGCCTATGTCGGTGACTTTAGTGCAGCTAGGGATCTCCTCATTTCTGATTTGATCGCGTAGAGAAACTCCGGGCACAGCCCTCTCTATCGCACGCTGAGTGACTCTGAGCTTTCTAATAAGGACCATAGTCAGCGACCACGTTTCCGATCCGACCCATCTGACCTGACCTAAATGTCACAGACCGATAACGGGCAGCAGCGTTATCGGTGCGAGAGGGTCAGCACTGCGATCAGCAACCCGCCTGCCAAGCGTAGTGATTACTGGCAAAACCACAGAAATGATGACGACAAGTCAGCAACGGCCCCCGGCAGCCCCGTTATTCCAAGCTCTGGCAGCGGTTTCGGTAACGGCGGGGCAGGGGATGCCAAGAATCTCCGGAAGAGATTCCGCTGCCAACCCCGACGATCCAATACCTATTACACTGCATTAGATACCGTCGGGTTATGTTCTGAACTCATCTTATTCTATTTGCTTTTCACGTACATATGTAATTTTACGTAAAAACACATTTTCAATTACTTCAACGTAGCATCCCAAGGTTTTAATACACTAATGAGATGCAACCAATGCTAGTAAAAGCTTAATTCTACGGTTCGTATTACGGTATAAGACGCCTAAGAAATTGACAGCGTCAAAGCAAAAAAAATTCTTTGTGAAAACGGATCTTCTGTAATTTGTAGGATATTTTAGCTTATCTTAACAGGTAAATGCTAATTACCTTAGGCAGAGTAATTAAGCAAGAACTCCTCGGTCAATTAAGCAAGGCTTTTGTTTTCGAACAATTGATTTTACAGATGGAATGGTTATTAAAAGCATTTAGTGCCGTCAACTGAAAGTTTATGTTGGACAGTAAGGAAATATATTTAATAATTACTACATTAATTACTCTAATTACCTGAGATTTAAATCCAGTTATGATTGATATGTATATATATATACATATATGTATCTTGTTCAAATTTTCATTTTTATAAACTTGTAGAGGATGACACTCAGTATTTATACAGTTTATTTTTTTATATTGATTCATTATTTCAATTTAATTTATTATAATAATCGTATTTGCTAAAGCTTGTGTAGCGTCGTCTATATTAGTAAAAAATAAACCGTTAAAACTTACAAAATATAGATAGTTTAGAAAGCATTTTATAATTAGTTCCTATTTCCAAAAGATAAATAAAGTATATTTACTTATCAATTCTATCTAAAAAATGATAGCCTATCATTCCTATAAAAGTCCGAAAAGGGAAAAATAATTTATTTATATAATAGCTATTTCATATGAGTAAACCTTATTAAAGATATCGGTGATAGTTATATATTTAAACGTTTCAAAAGGATTTGTCCCGCACTAAAATTTTCATTGAAATATTTAACTTAAATTAAACCGTGAAATATTGCAGACTCCGATATTAAAATCACTGGTATCTACAAGCACAAAGGCACCCGGTTTATTCTTCAAACGTTTCCTTTTCACAGCTAGTTGCCAGAGTTTATCGTTTGAACTTCATTGTTCTTTCGCTATAATAATAATTTTAAAAATATCTATATTTTTCTTTTAATATAGGAATTATAATATAGATTTCTTGAAACGGAAATTTCGTTTAAACTTTACACATATGCAACGTAGACGACTAGATAAGTTATTTTGGTTATTTGATCTTCGCAAAAGGTCATATTATGATAATATTATATATATAATAGGATATTTAGATAGATAGGTAGTACATCTATTATCCCTATTTACAGACTTCTGCTAGACAAGCCAATAACCGACCGCCCGACTGACTGAACAAGCAGAGAGAAAGTAGGCGATGTTTAAATATAAATAGACATAGGTAAATTACTAAAAAAGTAATAAATGTAGGCGGTTCAAATTTTGTTAAAATTTTATTTATTTTTTGAACTATATATATTTTGTAAACTAACAAATATGTTTGATGTACAACTAAAAAACGTGTTGCTCATATGAGACAGCATATATATCTAGTGGTTAGCATGTTCGACTACAGACATGAGGTCCTGGGTTCGAATCAATATTTGCCCGAAGTTGGGAAGTTGGCGGTGTGATCCACCCCCGTGCCTCGGAGAGCACGTTAAACCGTCGGTCCTGCACTCGATCTCTCCGGTCGTGTCGGATTTCCGTCTTCCGTCCGCTCTCACTGCAAGCTGTTTGGGAGTACCATTGAACATCATATTTAACTATGACAATCACTTGACCATATCGAAGTTACGGTAGGCGACTCAAATATCCGGATAGCCTATAAAAGATTCTGCCGAGTATCGTTCATTTGCTCCTAAGAGTTGAAGAATTCTGTTACTTTGTCATGGGTACCATGATCAAAATCTTGCTAAACTATTATCAAACAACCCTTGTAGTACATCCTTTCTAATAGAAAACCAATCATCGAAATCGGTTGGAGTGTTCTTAAGTTATTCGTCCATTTGTCGCGCACATGCTTAATGCAAATTTAAGACTTGCGGTTTTCATGGATGTCATCATCAGAACTGGGCTACAGAATGGGATCCTAAGACAAACACCTTGCATATAAAAAAAGAATCATCGAGTTCGGTTTAATCTACACTAATATTATAAAGAGGAAAGATTTGTATTTTTGTATGTAACGAATAAACTCAAAAAATACTGGACCGATTTTAGTAATTCTTTTTGCATTATAAAGCTACATTATCACTGAGTAACATAGGCTATACTAAGTACTAAATTACTATAGAAATCTTTAGAAATTCCTATTAAAACCAAACGAAAGTGTAAAAAATTAACCATAAAATGTCTTACATCGCATATGCTGTGAAGAGTATTAATGATAGGACAAAAAAATGTTCGATAAAATTATAGAATATATCAATATCTTCCAAAAACTTCGTGAGACCATATGTCTAACTATTGTAGTTACGTCACTACAACTACTTTTTTACATTTAACAAATTGATAGAAATGCCGATCAAAATCAGACCGTGTTATCCATACCATTTATAAATTTTTATCCAAATAAATAATTTAATATTCAAGACTGTCTCAATACCTGATGATTACTTTTTGAATTATTGAAATCGGATATTCCATTGAAAAGATATCATAAATTTAAAATAAAAATACTATCTCGACGAGAGAGGGGTAGTGCGGGAGAAGGGGGTGCACCATTATGAACTAGGTAGCCAGTCGGCCCCTTACGCAGTGGATGCAAACGACATTGAATATTTCGAATTTTTTAACACATCTACAGGGAGGCTTTATAAGCATACAATTTTTTCTAATTTAGTGATTCATGGTCGTTTTAATTATCATGCTTATAACTTAAACATCTGTACCTATTTATGTCTACCCGTGCGAAGCCGGGACGGGCCGCTAGTCTATTATATAAAATTTCCCTGTTACAATGTTAGTTACGGTACTCCTCCGAAATGGCTTTGTCGATTTGTACCAAATTTTATATGCGTATTCAGTAGGTCTGAGAATCGGCTTCTAGCTATTTTTCATACCCCTAAGTGATAAGGGTCGTTCACCCTTAAATTATTTTTTTAACTTTGGGACGAAATTATTTTTTTTTTAAATTTTTTTGCGATACAGCACACAAAAATACATACAACCCAAAACTTTGACCTTTTTATCACTAACCCCTATTTTATATGGCGATAATAGTAATTATATGGCAAAACAACGTTTGCTGGGTCAGCTAATCATTTTATAAACATAAAAACATATTAAAGATAAAAGTAAGAGCAACTAAATATTTCACGTTTCGTATATGAACCACACACTTGGCTCAATCTCATTAAAATTAACGAGAAAATAGTCGGAATAAAGCGAAATCATTTTCTAAAGGGGAAACAGAAACGTGCAGCTCACGCGATAAAGTCTGTGCAACTAGCTGCAAAAGTGGTTGGGGAACAAAACACTTGCCGCCGTGGTTAGTTTTAATAACGGACCAGTTTTTATTAAAACCGGAATTTTTATTTGGATTTCAGAAACACTAGTTTTTTCTTTTGCACACTGTTACCTAATGCTTAACACTGCTATTTGTGAACTAATCTGTTGAACCTGGGAAAGTTTTAAGTCACCAAAGTACGATTAACAATTACGGAGGCCAGAACGAGAAGTGTCTAGTTTGATTTGACCATTTGATCCCCATTTGAGTTTATTGTGGATTCTTCTCAGAATATGAACCGCAGAAATCGTCGTAACTTAAGATTCAAAGCTCTTTAATATCCTTATAAAAGAGTGCTGTAAAAGACTACTTTAATAGATCATTTTTGGATTGTGAATTTTCTTAAAGTTTATTGCGAAAATAAGGCATTTTGTGGAACTTTTACAGGTCGATCACAGACCGGTTTGCATATATTTAAATAAGTTTCCACAGAATCTCCATTAAATTGTAAGCATGATAAATAAATTTTTCTCGAAAATTTTCGATCAGGTTATTCTTACTGTGAGCGCAAGTAATCTTATTTCACATGAAATAAGTGATTCACAAATTGTACAAAAGTTAAAAAAATTGAAAACAGTAACGTTATTAAACTTATGAATTAAAACGAGGGCTATTCGCTCTAAAACAATTTTAAACACTTTAATCATATTCCAAGAAAAATAGGATGTTCAGATTCTAAACAAACAATTTTTGGTACAATTTGCAAATATAACATGAATAAAATGATTTAAAGATAAAGAAAAGAGTAAGGACGTAAATTAATTTATAAAAAATAAGTTTATAAATATATAAGTTTCATTGTTTGTTTGTATACTTTGTGGCACATCAAGAAATAACAAATTAACATATAAAACTTACTAATCATAAATACATGTGCAAAGGGTGGTCTTATCACTAAATAGCGATTTCTTCCAGACAACCTTTTTAACTGTAAGTTACCAAACCAGAAGTTTTTAAATGTAACTATTTAAGGCAGAGATGTCTCTTCGATTCAACTGCTACATATACATAGTGGTAGACTAAGTAGTATCTTATCACAAAAGACGTACCACTAAATGAAAATATTGTATATAATATCAACTCGAGTTTATGTAGCGTTTACAAAGAGTTAACTTGGCTCAGTTTCAATATAGCGTAGTGCAAGTTTTTAGTCAAGCATTTCTGTACAAAAATTATCTAAATAAGAATTAATTCTCTTTTCTTTCATTTTTATAGAAAAATTAATGGTTCTTAGTATCCTAATTCCACAAGCCAATTATTATCTGTAAAATCATAAATATTTCACCAACCACGACTAATATTAACTCTTCGCCAAACTAGGTCATAATAAAGAGCATTTTCAGTGAATTTGTGAGTCAATACCAATTAGCTTGATTTCAACGTAAACATTGAGTGAATAAATATGCCGATTTTGTATGGTCTGCTTAAAAATTCAGTTAAGGTAGGGTTCCCAAACAGTTTTAAAAGCATGTCTTTCACTACTTCTAACTACCTCTAGAAATAAAATCTTTTATGCAACAAGTGACTTTAAATTATCATGGAACTGAAGCTCAGAATGGAAAATTCTCTCAACGTTACCAATGGAATAAAGGTGGTATTTCTTTTTTTTTGTAATCACTTTCTAGAAGAACTGATTTTGATGTTGGTTTTTTAATAGATCTCATCTATGAAGATGTGAATTTATCTTTAATAAGCGTATTTAATACACTTCGCCTATATTGATGATTTTCTCATTTTATTGATTGTTGAAAATCGTATAGGATAGTTAGAAATAGCTCTTATTATTTATATATTTCTTTACATATAATATAATTTTCAACTTAGAAAAATGTCAGATTAATATTACAATATAAAAAAGAAATTGTTAAGGATCAATACATGTGCGAATATCGAAACATTAACAGTTTTCAGGAAAACAGTAAGACAATGACAAAAAAATATAAAACTATAAATTATAATTATTATAAACACAGCATTTTACTATCAATTTATAGGGTCTCGAGGTCGAAAGCGTCTAATCGTGGAAATTTCTTCACAAGATCATTATTTATTTCGATTCGGTAAAAAATGCTATAAACATATCTGTATGATAATGATACATGCAAGTCTTTAATGATGTACTTTAGTATATTATGGTGTAGTTCTCCTTTAATTCTCTTTCACTAAAACCTTACTAATAAATTGCTTGGATCACTTTATAATTTACGAATATAATTAAAGGTTGTAATATATTTCACAGTACACAATAACATAACATGTTTAAAAATAGGAAAAATTCACAAAAAAGAAAATGCGTGCGTACAAAGTACACATGTTAGAAGTGAAACTTCTTTGGCAAACTAATTTTTAAATATTGTATATTTATACAAATCTAAAACTTTATATTTCAGAGACTTAGGGGAAGAAATAGAGGAAGAAATATTAAAAATGTCCAAAATTAATACAAATAATTTATTGAAATCTGAAATAACGAATTTGTAAATAAAATTGCCACGTGTTTTTGTCAATATTAGAAATTGTTAATTAAATTTTGTTTTTGAATTAAAAATTGAGAAAAGAATCTATGTAATATTTTACATTTTATGATAATATAATTGTTAAATGACTAGTGGCAAATTAACATGCCATGTTATTTATCAATATTAAAACTACCTAACCTTCAAACTAATTAGCATAAAAAAGGTGCACATCTTCGTGACGCTAATCACGCGTTTCATTCGTCAAAATTTTACCCTCATGCGCCTAAAGAAATGTCACTTCAATAATTTCGGGACAGTCCTGAAAATATCAAACACCTGGAAAATATTGGTGAGATTTGCAATTCGTTTTTGACGGCAACGTTGCTTTACAATATTTTTTCATCGGTCAGTCTATTCACGCTTTTCAGTTGAATACGTTGGCACAAACTAAAAGCTCACCTTTAAAATAACACGAGCTTATGATGTAGACTGTATTTTTTTAGATTTTATTTATAAATTCGTGAAAACACGTACATTGAAGATGAGAGCAAATGTGTGTATACGTAAAATATTTACATAAATTTTAACAAAAATAAACACAATGTTTACTAATTTTCAACTCAATGCAGGTTATTTGTACTGTACTCCCGCTTTAACCAGTATGTAAAATATTTGTACTGTATTACAAATACCTATTATGTATTTAAGCTAGATTTTGTGTAACGTGACACGATTTTAATTCCCTTTAAAAGCTGTATACACCCAACACCCAAATAATTATCTAAATAATACACAAACCCACTTGAAAGCAAAGTATTTTAACAGTAAATACCTTGATAATACAAAGTATATTTAACAGTCTATCAACAAAAAGTTTAATACTCTTGAGAAAGAACACTATAAATTTTAAAAGCAAGTACAAGTAGACCTTCCAGACCAAGATACTAAGACTTTTTTAAATATAGTATAAGCCATATATTGAACCAAAAGTTTGTTTTCTTAATATACGTTAAGCACATATTATTAGTATACAGTAACTAATACTACTGCGGAACAATAATATCATTGTATTTTCTATATAAACATCACATCCGTGTAGATTAAAAAAGTAAAGTCGTCACTTGGGGTTTGTGGGCAAGGTAAATAATTTCCGTATATGTAATCTTATATTTCTCGCTGTTATAAGAAAATTTGAATTAGATGATTAAACTAAATCTAGTCTATTCCTACGGCATCTACTTCTTAAACTCATTACATAGAAACAAACTTTTACGGTAGCTCTCAATAGATTGTGTTGTTCGATTTATAATAACATATATTTGAAATAACTGTATAATCATTTCTTCCAATCTGCATTTATCCTGCTAGTAACATCTCGGTCAATGCCGCCGTTGTTTCGGAAAATAGAGCCGAGGTAACGGAAATCTTGGAAACTGATATATAATGTTATAATCGATAACTGAAGTAGGGTCTAAAATGCACTGAAAACAATAACCTATAAATACAGAATTCGCTCATCCGTTCAACTTTAACTGCATACATTTAAATGTGAAAGAAATGTTTTGAATTTAAAATTAAATATATCCTTTGCCCTAGGCCGGGACAAATTCTGCAAAATGAGAAAAGAACATGAAAATCGCTTGAGTAGTTTCGGAGTCTATTGACAACATATGAATACACATAAGAATTTTCGCTTATGAAAATCTTTAGATTTGCAAATTAACTCGCTCAGTTATAATACATAATGAGAATGTGTTTGTAACACAGTGAAAAAAATCATAAAGATTCATGTATGAAAAAAAAAACTGTTTTAAATTGTTATCAAAATTTATTTACACCATTATTTTGATTTGATTTAAGAAGCAACGATGGATTATACAGAAACTCCACTTAAACATTGTGAGTGCTAAACCATATAGCTCCAAATGGTCAACAAAAGTGTGATCATAAATACTAAGACAAAGCTTGTAATATAAAGTACAAAGTTGGCGCTTACTCAACGTTTGTTGGAGAAGAATTGTTCACATTTTATAATATGAAAAACAAGTGTATAAACACAATTTTTGGTGGAACACAAACAATAATTCTACTTGTTGCAAGTTTGCAACCCATCGAAAAGAAAAATGAATATTAAGTTTATGTTTCCAGACGGAATAAACAGTACAGAGAAATTGTTTACGAAAATGCTACTTATACGCTACAGTTATCGTGAAAAGAATACCGAAACTACAATGACAGGGATGAAAAATATAACATTACTTTCAACAAAGCAATCATGCCCATATATGTAACATCCGAAAGCAATGTAACTCTATACAGCGAAATAACACCATTTCCATGGGATGTAAATGTTAAATTACTATATATTTTACCAGGTTAATTCTATAACAGCGTCGTATTGAAAGATACGTGAACTCTTGATATAAGATTTCTTTTTCAAAAGCTATATTAATTATTATCTGGGTGCAAAGACAAACAAGCCCCATCGATGTACATTTGTTACAAAGTTTTATATGTGTCACATAAATTGTCGCATTCTAAAAAATAGAATACATTATTTATAGAAGCTGACTTAAACATTATCGCTAAAAGAATATACTCTGGGGAGTAGTCTATCAATATCCAAGTATACTAAGTGTCTCTTTATGTTATTGAATCTTATTGAAAATGTATCAACATTTTCAATGACGAAATGTATATAGACACCTAAAGTTCAAAGTAATAAAGTCTATACGATATCGGAAAACAGATAGTATGAAATGGCATCTATGTAAAATGTGGTTTTGCGCTACAAAGCTACACCAAACAAATATTTGAAAAAACATTGAAATGTTCTTTACCCTCTCTATATCAAAAGAAACATACTTATATGGAGAATAGGAGAGAAGGAGAGAGCATGAAGCATAGAAGCGTAGGGAATAAAATCTAGGAACGCGACAGTTTCCATTAGTCGACCGCTCTGGCGGACCGTCACCCGAGATCTAGAGAGACGCGCGCCGGATTCTCACTATTGACTCCGCCCCATACCAATAAATAGATGGCGCCAGCGTTCTACAGACTATTGCACTCCGACATATATATGTATATATATATTACTTCAATGAAAATAATTTATTTTCGATGGTTACATACATATTAATAAACAAGATAAATGATTTGGCGTAGAGGTACAAACAGATATTTTATTGCTAAGTATTTTGAATTATCGAAACATAATGTGCACAACCATATCGCAAAACGGACGGAACATACATATTTATTAATTAATATATCTGTTAGGTATATAATTAAGTAAACGGTTTATAATCATTTGAACTCAATAAAATTAAAATTCCAACCTCTGGTTATGTATGAACGTATAGTTTATATTATTAAGTTAGTGCAGAAAAAAGTACATTTTATACATTGCCCTGGCGCAAAGATTTATTACAAGATAGATAGTTACACACAAAATATTAAAAAGTACAATAACTTACTTTAATACTTATTTATTGAACGAATTAACCTATGTGCAAAGGCGGCCTTATTGCTTTAAGCAATCTCTGCTAGGCAACCCTTTTTAGGTATTAGCTTTGGTAGCAGAGGTTCTGGGTTCGATTTCAGGTAGGGCAGATTTAGGAAATTGGATTTTCTAATTTGTCAGGCTTTTGCCGTTACTAGTTACCACCCTACCAGCAAAGATGTGCCACCCAACAATTCCGTTTCAGTACAATGCAGCCTAAAAACCACAAGAAATAAGTTACCTCTTACCAGGGTAGAGCACTGCTATCTTAAGCTGTATTACTTACCATCAGCTGAATGTAATAAAAACGCAATAATGATTCTTAAACAATCATCGTTTACTAAGAGTCTAAGCCCAGTATTATATTATTGGGTATACCGGTTATAGAAAACTCGGTAAGGTATCTGTCTTAAATTTTTAATTATCTTTTAACTAATTCAGAGCAGCTATGCAGGAACAATATCCATAACTATAACAAGCTTGTCAATAGCGATTGCTAACATTAATTCGTTTGTGGTAACACGAGCGTAGAACTCGCCTGGCACCTTAATGGCATAAAAATGATAGATGTTCAGCCCACACGATACCAACATAAGACCTACTATAAATCTTTCTAAGACGTGTATTTTACTCGGTATTGTCCAATATATCGTTAAAGTGGTAGTACTCTAAGATCTTAGGGCATCGAACTTTCATCTCATTAAAAACTATATATATTTTTCCAGACTTAAAATAACTAGTGCGTGCAATTTTATCTCCTAACCTATGCCATTATTATATGAAAATCACCCATTGTAGTATCAATGAACTTTCTAGAATTCGAATTCATTAGATACCAATTAAACGAGATTGAAACATTCGTAAACGCGGTGAAATTTTGGAAAAACTGATTATGGTATAGTGGTTGTGAACACCGACAGCAAACGATCGCGTGGCCGATCGCCATCAAGATGGATTGACCAGATGAAAGATTTGTCATCCACCAAATTTCACACAATAGTAAGAGAGGCGCTGGACCGAAACAGTAGGAAGAAAGTCATCCGCTCCAGATACTGAACACTATCCTCAGACATGAGATAGAGAGAGATTCATACTACCAGCATAAAGGACAGTAAGCAAGGTACAGCTGACAATCTTGACCTGGCCAGATTTTAATCACCCATAGATATTTACAGCAACCAGTCCAATTGCCACTAAGTTATCAGTTGAAAAGGACGTTGTGTTTTCTACAAAGATGTTTTCCTCATGAAGTTTATTTTCTAAAGTAATATGACCTTCACGTTGCTTCGGTTAAGAAATCCCTACTAGATACGTGAACACAAGAAATGGGACATACATTATATAGCCTCATTTACAAACAAGTCTTTACAACGGTTTCGTAAGAAAGTGGACCTAAAATCACTGTTAAGCCATCGTTTGACTGAAGTGAAGGAACGTCAGTGGTAACTTTTCTACAACAATTCCTCAATAGGGGTTAGAGCATGAATAAATACGTGCTGTATAATGTTTCTATAAATATAGATGCCTGACAGCCTACTTTCGTGATGCTCGATTTTGCGCGCGGTCGGTATACCACAATGAAAATACGATAAACTTTCTGTTGGCTGAATTTTTGGATGTGGCTTCAAACCGGTGTGAGCACAAAGAGCTGTATTTCTAAAAAAATACGTTTTCAGTTTCTGTTTTCAACGAATTATTCTATCGTACACGATGTTTCAATATTTTTATTAAACCTCAGTTCTTTTTACTACTGATTTCCAATAATACATCGTATATTTTTATAATAAGAAATTTTCTTTTCTTGTGTTAATATATCATACAGAAGATAAAATTTTCTATGCCACAAGCTCGAGAACTGTTATTTATTGATAGAAAGCGAGACAACTGGAATTTAAAATTTTCCTTTTATCATCATAAAAGTAATTTAATAGATAAAAGACAACAGCAAAGTTCTTCTCTTATGTCTACAAAATTATTGTTATAAAAATTGTATGGAAAATTCTGTTACAATGTTTTATTGCAACTTTTTTAATATTTGTGAAGGTGGAACGTTCTATGATATTTGAATTGAATCTTGAAATTATGAAGTGCGTAACAATGAATTAAAATCTTATTTTTTTTATATTTATAAGTGACTACCACTGCCTCGCGACTTTACCCGCATAGATACCGATCTCGTGGCAGTGGAAAGTCTACTAAGATGGACTATAGAGTTATTTTTATTAACCTAAAAGTTTTATTTCATTTTGTTTTTAATTACTTCCTTACAGATTAATAGGTACACACCTACATTCATAATCTCATCAATATACAGATTTTACTTTACAACTATATTTCGAAGAAATATCTAACTTATACATTTTTAAATATGTAAGATCATTTACGTAAAAAATCCGACATTAGTCAATTTAAAAATACTCTACAGCTATAGAAAGATTTTTTTTTAAAACGGTCCAGTAATTTTTAGCTTGATTAAAATAAATTGTTATTGTTAAAAATTCAATATCAAAACTTTCTTTTATAATGTCAGAGAAGAGATTTATTTATAATACTTTAATGTCTTAGAACTTCCCTGTATACAACATTTGACCCTCTGGAGTTCAACTCGGGATACATTATTTTCTTTACATTGACATTTTTAAATTCGTTATATCTTGTGAATGGAATATTCAATTTTAATAATTTAAAAAGTATTTTACGGGTATTGAAACGGTCTTTAATTATTATAATTAATTTATTAAAGATCATTACATAGATATAAATAATATGATTTAATTATTATCGGCGCTTTTATTAATTTTTTAAAATGCAAAAAAGTAGTTATAATAGCAGATATTAATGCGTTCTAAAATACTGTGGAACCTTTTTTTGTTCTACCCTCAAAGGTTTTCGCAGCACTCGCGATAACAGATTTTTCGTTTCACACCTTGGGTTACATTAATGCATTTTCTTAAGGATCCCAGTTTTATCAGAATGTAATATAGCTTAGGTCGCTCAGTGAAAATGTAGCTTTCTAATGATGAAAGAAATTTTGAAATCAGTCCAGTAATTTTTGTGGGAAGACGTTACAAGCATACATACTTACCTACTTTTGGAGGTATGTATGTTACACAATTTTTCTTTTACAAATTACAAATTTTTTTTGTTACAAAGTTTTTTTCTCTTTATAATATAAGTTTAGATGACTTCCTCAAATTTCTGATTTGCAAAATTAATCCTATATTCAATAAAGTTATGGTCTCCTAAAGTTCATAGAAGAAAAACAGAAAACTTAAATGTTATTTAAAAGGACACCTAAATTGAATATCGATCGGCTCACCTTTGCGAGGGCAACAGTGTTCAAGTTTAAATGGAGTTTAGATAAGTTTCTTTTAAATATAAGAGTATACGATCTTTATTACACTGGATGAGATCAATTCTTAAACTTTTTCGTTTTGCACACAGCCAATATAAACATTTGTTTGCCAAATAGTAACATCCAACTTTTCAAACACAATTATAGATTCTACATTCATAACTCTACTGATGAGTATTTCGAATATCGACGCTGAAAAAAAATAAGTTTAAAAATTATATTCATTACTTTATATCTGACTGATTACGAGCGTACTCTTGAAGCCTATGTATTGTTTAAACGCAAATTCTTTTGGAATCATACACAGCTACGTTCTCTCTCGTTCTCCCTTTATGAAAAAATATGTCCCTAATTGTGGTTTAAATTTATAAGGAAAATATCGGTTATAATGCATATCCCAGGAATGTAATGGCTGCCATACTGCATTATAGCAGCGTGGTGGGTCAAAACTCTCACTCTTATAGCGCCGAGGCCTTTCCCCAGCTGTGGGACGTTAATAAGTTGTTACTAACTGTTGGTATTTATTTAGCACAATATCTTTATTGGCTATTGGCGACATTTTACTGTCCAAAATTTATCTGTTTTGGTATTTGTAAGAACACCAATAAACTTTCCTTGTCTTTAAGAAACTCCTTACGTGGTTTACTATTTTCTTTCTTATATAATAATGTGAAATATGATCTCCTAATTTCACGCCTATATGACTTTACGTAAAAATGTTTTAGCAGTTCTCGGAGAAAATCTTCTCTTTTTAGATGAGTAACGAAATCCGATTTGGAGCTTTTAAAATATTGATATAGCTAGTTGAAATTCACTGTTAAACATATTGATAAACAGAAATCAATAAAAGTATGAAATTTCGTTTAAAATTGAGCGTATTAACTTAAAATCATTTCTTTCTCTATACTCGCGTAGCGAAACGCTAATAAGCTTTGCGGTACAGCTTTGGGAGTTAATGTGGTTAGGTTGTGGGATGTAAGGAAATATCTCCGCTTCTAATCATATTTCATATATAGTGTTATAAGCGTCTCTACCTTCATATTAAATAAATTAGGAGATTCTCCACTTTAGCTTGAACAAACGAAATTTCCTGCCGGAAGTTTATGAGATGCTTAATTTTTAGTTGAAATTATTAACCAAAACATAACGCTCAATTATACTTTTACTTTTCTCTAATAAAACCCCTGACTACGTATATCAGAAAATGCGTATAGATAAGTTCAGTACAAACTTTATAAACAAATAAAGTTACTTAATCATTTTTAACACTATTGTATACAAAGTCTATCTGTCTCATTAGATTGACACATATGATTAATTTTACTGAGTATTAATATAGATTAACATAATATAACATGTTTATACTTACAACCAATTTTCAATAGCTTTGCTCTAAATAAAAAAGATTCCTTATTCAATCAAATAATTCCTTAAATATAAAACAAATATCCTGATTTTTTGGTTATGATATCGATTTTGATTATAAGTAACTGTTGGTATACATTAAAAATAAATTGTATAAACAATGCTTTGCAGACTTTAAAACTTAGAAGGTACGGCGGTGAGAATATTCTCGTAAGCTCAATTACTAAGTAAGTCCAGGCTGAATAAATAATGATATTTTTGTAGCTTATTTTTTCACACAAATACAACAAAAAAATTTTTGATATCACAAACTTATAACATCTGATAACAAATCCAAGATACGCTTAGCTGTTATGTACATTTTTATCAACTAAGCATTACGCGTCGTAATTTCTTTATTAAAACCAACATGAATTTATTACTTTTTTGTTTTCTTATTGGAAAAGCAGTCCTCATGAGATTCCAATGACAGCCTTTATAATATTTCAAAACAACCGTATAATTTTATATCAATCATTTGCATACTACGACCAGAACGAGCTAAACAAAGAAATGGTGACAGTAAGTCCCTTTGTTAGAATCATAAAAGAGACAATGGACAACTTTATCTTGGGCAATAAAGGGAGATGTTGGAATTTAAAAAGATTTAGACATTTTTTATATGTTCGGGGCTTTTGGGATACGCTGTTATAATTTAGTCGTTATGAATTAATACTTATAAAAAAGGTAAGTAGCAGCCTATTAACATCCCGAATCTGGGCACAGGCTTCCTCACTCATAGGAGAGAGGGTTTTTAGAGCGTAGACCCACCACTCTGCTTTACTGCGTGTTGGTAGCCAAAGAACACAATTATATTCCTTATGCCTTACTTATCTATTTATTATCTAAGTATATAAAAGCGATCCAGGTTTCTATTGACTCATCACGATATCTCTGGAATTATAAGGTGTAGTGACTTGAAATTTGGTAAGAAAATTCTTTTTGCCGAGTAGAGGTCAGCTAAGAACGGATTTTATGAAATTCCACCCGCAAGGGGGTTACGGGGGTGTTAGCTATTGACTCATCACCATATCTCGGGAAACATAAGGAGTAGAGACATGAAATTTGGTAGGAATATTCCTTTTGCCGAGTGGAGATCAGCTAAGAACCGATTTTAATAAATTCTACCCGCAACGGGGGTTGCGGGGGTGTTATTTAAACAAATTCAAATTTTCACATTAAAAAAATTGAAACTACAAATTTACGAACTATATCTTTTATGATATGTATAACATGGGCGAATTTTTTTTCACATAATTGAAACTATTCAAAGTAAAATTTAGGAAACTCCAACCTCAAAGAGCAATGTGGGTACGTTTCTTATTTGTAAAACAATTTGCCTAAATTAATGAAAATGCTACCAAAAAATATTAAATAGTCGCGGGTTCAGCTAGTTACTTATAATTTATACAGAATTATTAATGTAAGCATACATTGCAAAAACCACAACAGAAGGTGAAAATGCCGAAAATGGAGGAGTGGGAAGAAAAAAGAAGTCAAGACTACGAAATATAAGGAAATGGACTAGCTTAAAGACAGTCAGTGGACTGTTCCGGTTAACTTCAGCAACGGAGAAGTACATGAAGATAACAGAAGTGATCATAATATATCATTGCCTTCTCCTTTAAAGGAGCTTATCCCTTTTTATTCAGCATTCTACCTTTATTCTTACCAGCTTTGTTAAACATGTCATGCTTTTCAAAAATATTACTACAAAAAAAAGACAGAGGAGGTAAAACAAGAGCCAATACAAAACTTTTTTACAAGAATTAATATCTAATTCGCATTCAGTTTTCATACTCAAAACAGCTTTTGTTCTAATATGCTATCTATTATTGAAATATGTTCTTAAAACTCTACATCAATAATAATAAATGAAACCTACCGCATTTCCTTTGATACTGTAGTGGTTTAGCTCAAGTAAAAGGGTCTCGAATTGATCGCAATGGAATTATTTTTAGATACCTATATAATAGTATATTTCATCTATTCAGTTTAACCGGGATATGTGGTCGTTTAGCAGTCTCATGTTATGTAAGTTACAGAGGTTGATTTACGAAACAGATTATGCAACGACGAACAATTATGCATGTACGAGTATCTAATTGTAAGGTGCAGTAGATAATTTTATGGCGAAAAATTACCTTTTTTATAACATTTCTTTGTCTCATGATTTTTATTTTGAAGTATAAAATACTTTCACTGAATACAGAATTTACATCACAAAAGCGAATGAAACTCTGTCTATCTGCCTGTAACTTTTTCACGCACAAAGTACTGAAGCAATTTTAATAGATGGAAATTTAAGTGTCGTACAAAGGCTGCACTTTATATTAATGAAAAGAACACAGTGAAAGTTGTTTTTCACATTTAAGGAGACAATAATTTACTATATAATTTGGTGAAAAATAAAGATCCATTTTTATTGTATCCTTAGTATATTTATCCTAAGCTCTACCGATAGTTACTGTACAATAAGTAAGTATACAAGACACAGTCATTAGTACTAGTTGCGAGTACAGGCAAGTATATAAAGAGCGATAAAATACTAATCACAAAGTAGTGTTATGGTACATTAATGTACTAGCTGAACCCGCGACTTCGTCTGCGTGGGATGCTTTTTTGGTAGCATTTTCATAAATTTAGGCAAATTGTTTTACAAATAAAAAACATACCCGAACTGCCCTTTGAAGGTGGAATTTCCTAAAATTTACTCTTGATAGATTTCAATATGTCAAAAAAAAATTCTAATCGAGTTTTACATAACATAAAAGATGTATTTGGTAAATGTGAGCTTTGAATTTTTTAAATGTGAAAATGTGAATTTTTATAATTAATACACCCGCAGCCCCCCTTGCGGGTGGAATTTCGCAAAATCCGTTTTTAGCTGACCTCTACTCGGCAAAAGGAATATTCCTACCCAATTTCAAGTCTCTACGCCTTATGGTTCCAGAAATATCGTGATGAGTCAATAGATACATATACATATAGTTGGGACACATTATTATATAATCCTTTGTTTGTTGATTAATGTTAGTGAGTCTTACTGATTTCGAAATTTACTTAGGTCAGATAGTCTTGTTTTTGCTTGTAAGTGTATCAAGTAGTGTCTTCATAAGTGTTCTTGTCGCCTGAATGTGATCCGAGTACTTTTTACCGTTCCCAGAGTCGAAGACCTAGTCTTGTTGTTTATTCGTAACATGGAGGCTTTTGTGAGAATTGGCCGGTTAATGTAGTCGATTGGGGTTGTGCCCTAGGGAGGCTCAAGTTCCTGCTCTAATCTGTTCAATTGTACTTGATTTTGGAGTACTCCATACTTATAGATATACGTATAAGATACACGAGTACAACGCATATCAGTTAGCGTAGATGAAATTCACCATTCCTTTGTTTGTTTGACACGAACGTTGCGCCTCTTTGTGCTTTTTGTTATATGAAGCACAAAAAACCGTTTAAAATCATAATTTTAGTATGTTTGCAAATCAATTTTAATACTTTAATATGTTATTTGGCAACAGAAAAATAAGTTCAGAGTCGTTTTGTGTAAAGCATGACCAATGAACGAGTTTCCTTTCGGGTTAATAATATTTAAAGCGTAATTAATTTAATCTTAAGTTTAATACATCTACGTTTATGTTTCTCGTTATATAAATCTAAATCCGTAATCAATAGGTTACTAAAGGATGCTAATTATTAAGGATTAAACTGATGATAGATGGGTGATACGATAGATTATTGTCATTAATTTGCAAAAAATTAAAGTTGTATTATCATCGGGTAGTTACTGGTCTTATACATTGTAACTTCGTTTATAAATTTAGCGGTTTCGTATTCATGCCTTGCTATAAGTTATTTGGAAAACCAAATCACGTCAAAAATTTAATCGCAAATTCTTTGAAATTTATTATTGTAATGAGTATTGCGAATTATTTAGACAAGTTGTATTTCAAGGTACCGATGCAGAACTTGCTGTAAATTTGTATTTACATGCATTGTTAACAAAACAGCCAACAGCCTTTAACACTAATATATCAGGTGCGTAATAAAAAAAATGTTATTCAACATATATTTTTTCTTAATATGGAAAATGTGACGTGTAGAGTAGAAATAAATCGAAGAAATTGTATATCTTTTACATATTGCTATATAAAAGATATCAAACTTTTTATATTTATTAGTATAATTCATCATAGCTTCGGAAATTATTAAAACTTGTGGCATTTTGAGCGCTATATAAGAGCAACAACAGCGTATGTGCAACATAAGCATACGAAAAAACAAGGAAAATTGCGTGAAAATTTGATTACAGGTTTAAACGAAGGACAATATTTATACAGTTATATCCTGGTCAATTGATTGATTGTCGCCCTGGTTTGTCTCAATAAAAATAAGTTACGAGAATGGCTTGTAACAATATGAAATGCAAAACGTTAGTTAGGTCGTTCTTGCGCACTCTACTTCAAATGTACTTGCGCTAAATTAACTTTTTCGAGACTCAAGATCGAGACACCCCTTACCGCCTCGTGGCCGCCGGAGATACCTTACCAGAATCAGGGTACCACATCCAGATCACTCACAACACCTTATCGGAATCGATTGATAAACAAACTCGGATCGAACGCCTGTTGCGCACGTAGGCGCCATGGGGTCGGACTCACCGGAGATCAGGGCGAGCAGCGCCAAGGCCACCAGCATGGGGGCCATGGCGGCGACGCGCGGGCATACCACACCCGCGCCCGCTGCGCTAGCACTCCGGCGCGCTCATGCGGCCTACTAAACTCGACAGCGGCCGGCCCGAGCGGCGCTCGGCGCGGGACTGGGCTCGCCCTCCGCCGCCACCCCCCGAAGCTCCCCCGGTCCCCGAGCCTCGCGCCCTGGCCACCCCTGCCGGTCTGCGCAGCCTTCAGGTGCGCGTGACACCGACCTGAGCCCTGCCCCTTGAAAAATCCTCAGATTAGGCCATTGTGTGGACGACATCGTAAATTAGGATGTTATAGGTGTCGACGAAGTGGGGCACCGAGGGCAAGGTCGCTGCAGCCCTGCCCGGGAGCCCTGTAATCTTGATGCGCCCTTTGTGGTTCTTACGCGTACGATAAAATTAATCAAAGTCCATCGCACCTACGCGCTCTTCATTCATACAACAGCAAAATCGTGATTTTTGAAGTGAAACTAAAATTTTTACGGATGAAACTCGTGATTAGCGTTACGAAGTTGTGCGGCGATTTTTATGCTAATTCATGTGAAAGTAGTTTTAATATATACAAACATTATCGTTTCTAAATTTTAAATTCAAAAACAAAATTTAATCAATTATTTTTACAACGTGGACGTGGACAAAAACCACGTGGTTTTTTATTTACAATTCGTTATTTGAGATGTCAAGAAATGATTTGTATTAATTTTCGACACATTTAATATTTTAATAACAATGAAATTCATTAAATTCCTAACATATTGGCTTTTTTCCCTCTCTCTAAGTCTCGGAAATCTAAAGTTTTTGATTTGTGTAAATATAAAAAAGACTGAAAAATTAGTTTTCCAAAGAAGTTTCACTTCTGACATGTGTACTTTGAACGGGCGCACTTTTAATTTCTTTAATTTTTACTTTTACTCTCAAGTTACTATAAAAATGTCAGTCTAGCGAAATTTAATCCCCTACAATTTAAATATGTACATACTTTTTTACATTTTGCTTTCTATTAATAATTTGATTCTAAAATCTTAAAACTCTACAATGTAAAAAAGTTTATATTAAAAAGATCTCTTCACTTCTGGAAAAGATAGTTTCAGCTTGCAATATATACACCAATGATTTTTTTCACATATTAATAATTGTATATGAAAGATTTCATAGTTTAATATATGGATAGGAATTAAATGTTTGTAATCGTATATTTTCTCCAATCCGAAAGACTGGCTGCCTGCCCACACTCGTAAAAGCCTTCTTTAAATAACATTTGAAAAGCCTTCTACAAAAAATAATCTACAAGTCCTTTGTCCGACTTCGTAAGCTATAGACGACCGTAACAAGGTGGTACAGTCTTATACTAAACAAAAGCTCTTACTGACATATCTCCTGTCACTAGCACCCAGTGAATGTCAGTGAGAAAATATGAAACAAATTTATTATATTTTTTTATTTATTTCTTCATAGCAGGACGTAATTAATGTTTAGCTGTGGCTCGGACAAATACTAATCGGTTACGTTTAAATGCGCCATTTTGCAGAAAAGGGTTGCATAAATTATGAGTAGTAATTTTAAACTTAATTTGAAGTGCTACTGTATAAATTTATATTACAAACTACCTATTCACGACAGTGACTCCCGCGTAGTTCCTGTAAAGATACTGGAAATTCCATGTATAATTTAGCTCTTTAAGAATTTCGTTACATACATACAGAATTTTTATATTTTATTATTGTTTATCAATATAGTTACATCATTTCACCATCGTCAGTCCAAGTTTACAATTCATATGTTTATTTTCCTTTAATAAAGTCCATAAATATCATTATGTCAGGTCTGTTTTTCTACTAGAGGAATCTTACACACAAACTTTGTTCATAAATGTTGGACCAAGTAATGGAACCATTCACTTAGTGTTAACATTACCTTCAAATCCATCTAAGAGTAGGTAATTTTAGTAGTCGATGAAAGCTTTGAAATTTTTGTACGCCGAATGTGGCATTGAAGTATTCTTTAAAGGTTTTAGGTAATCATTTAACTGCACAAGTCCAAGAGTATCTTTTTAGAAAGGATTTTGACATTTTTCTGTACAAATAAAATCGTACTTTTAATTTATAAAAAACTTATCAGTGGCTAGGAAACCTCTTAAGCTTTTACGTGAGCTTTGAGATAGATTGTACAAAATAAATTAAATTGATCATTGAATAAACTGTATTAAAATCAAGTGTAATACACTAAAAGGTTAAAATATTTACTCCAACTTGAGGAATTAATAAAACGAATATTTTATTAACTACTGAAAATTTTAACAAGATATGCAAAATATAACGAGAGAGTGAGCTAATAGTAACAATAGATTAATGGACATAAATAATATTTTATTGTCGCTTCATATACAGAAACAAATATTTTAAGGGAAAGTACAAAATAAAGATAAATATTGTGGAATATAATTTATTACATATCTGCCGAAGACAATAACATTTTCAAATTACATTATAGTGCCGTTCTATACCGCTCGCAAATTGCCAAGTGACGGAAAAGTATTTGCATTGGTATTTCTATATCGGAAAGCCTTAACCACATCAAATGAATGAAATAATAATATCCCAAGTACCACTAAATTCTCATTCTTAAACTTATATGCCTAATCGTTATTTACAAAACATCATTGTGTTTATCGATGAAAGAAAGCATGAAGAGGAAAATCGCATATCTCTGGAGTATCTTTAGGTTATGTGCAACCTAACAAACCGCAGTGGATCATCGTGGTGCATCGTGGTCATGCTCTAACAATACTTGTTCATATGAATGAAGAGGCTTATGCCCAGCTGTGGGACATTGATAGCCATAGACAGATACTTATAAAAATTAAACAATACTCAAGAATTTGTTAACAAATATCACAAGCCATATTATTTTCACCCCATAAAGTAGTAAAATTAATTTAAATTTCACATGAAAGCAGTTCTTTTAACAATTTAACGGAAATTTTACCTAAAACACTTCACCTCAGCTGCTGATAAAACAATAGGTCCTTGATAGATACTTTATATATACTGTATTTGCTAAACGTAGATATGAGGATATTGCATTTGGCAGAACTGGGATATATTTTTATTACTTTCTCTTGGCACCAAGGGAACATTTTTCGCGGCTCTGATATTTCATATTTGTTACATACAACATAGTTGTTCCGAAAGTATTTTCTGGATATTGTATTCGGGCGAAATGTGGCACTTATTTTTTGTTGTTAGAGCTTGGCGAATATTAAGGTTGGTCGAAATCTCACAATCAACCTTACTAGTGGCTAGTATTAGGTGCAAACCTATATTTATATTTTCCAAGACTGACCTAAGAGCTAAAGTACTTGCCTCGCTGGCACAGTGATGCGAGTACTCGCATTGCTAGCAGAGGTCCCGGGCTCAATCCCCGGTAGGATAAATTAAGGAAATTGTATTTTCAAATTTGCCTAAGTCTGTACTGGTGGGAGGCTTCAGCCGTGGCTAGTTACCACACTACCAGCAAAGACGTACCGCCAAACAAAGAGATTTGTGATCCGGTACGACGCTGTGTAGAAACCATAAGGGGTATATCGCCTCTTACCAGATTACCGCGCTTTCGTATTAGACTGTTTCATCACTTACAACCAGGTGAGATCACAGTCAAGCGCTAAACTGTCAGCAATAAAAAAATCTATTAAATCTTTTAATAGATTGTAATAAATAGAGAATATCTCTAGCGATACTCCATCGCAGACGATTTCGTGCTTTATACTTCATCTCTCTTCATATATATCAGATACTAACATTAGTCATTACGATACAATGCCAGCTTTGACGAGGACAATGATGTTTTACCGCTAATAATTTTACAAGTGTTTATTTTTTAAGTTATTTTTAAAACCCTTCAAAGCACATAAACTTCTCATTGGCTTTTACATTTGTCTGTCAAGTAATTATTTCCTCCAGTTATAGACAAAAACCAAAAAAGCAATAAAAAAGAATACCAACAGAAAGTCACGCGAGGAGTCCACAAACTTTTGCATAGTGGCTTACAAACACGCCTAGAATTTATTTATTGTTAAGTTCTGTTATAAATGCTAGTCTTATTAGAACTCGGCAGTAAAACAAGTTCTTAGTTTTCTATTTAACTTTGCCTTAGCAACCAAATGTTACTTTTAATTTACTGCTGTAGCATAGTTTTATTTATTTTCTTGCGAGCTGCCACTCGTTTCGCATTCGCTTCATAATCGTATTACGTGGAAAATATATAAGGAATTTAATGGTATATTGTGTATTTTTTTAACTTCTCATAATATAGTAAACAGCCAAAAACCGGATGGATATTTAAAAAATTGGATGCTTACTAAAATAACATTATACATTAACTCGATAAAAAATATTATTATATTTAAACAATAATCGTTACGAACATTCAGGTGTCTTTAGTTTTCTTTGAGTTAATTCAATATTCTCAATGGCAAACTAAATAATCAAGACACCCTGCGGAATTTACATTGCCTATTGGATCATGTTTTTTTTTATATTCAAGTACGTAAATACTTCGTTTTTCTTCCAAACAATGTATATGAAACATAATTGAGGCCTAATTAAATGCACTATTATCTAATAAAGTCGTGCATCGTATAGAAGACGCGTAGCAGTTGATTACCAATTCCGGCTAAGTACTCAATAGGAAACCTGATACTCAATAGCAAAATGTCTTGCTTGATAGCAAACGCCAACGAATATTCTATGGCTTGAAAGGACTATAAAATGGTTTAATCTGCCACTCTGTGGATATCATAGTTAAGTTCCAAATCCACATTCCTACAAAAACAACGAACGGCTAATAATATAATTAAATTCTCTGCCACATTAACACGTTATTCAAATTATACTATAATTAATCATATAGAGTACATTCATATTAAGGAATGGATTAATTCGAAGTAACCAAATATGTAACCAAGCCTAATGCTACACTATATAGTAACCGTACAGGTCTTAAAATATACTTCATGTTGATTAGATACGTGTTCATTTATTTATATAGTTAAAGCATAGTGGGGTCACTAGTGAAGCGATGTGCGATGATTGGGTCAGGTGAAATATACTACACCAATAACGCACTTTCACTTTTATTTTTCAACTCGAGTCAGAGGGGTTGTACTGAAGGATATTTGAAGGTTACTACGGTATGATGATTGTGAGGATATCGCACTGGGTTTCCCTGTGTCGCGAGTGTCAAGACCTTCCGTAAGTCCGTAAACAAAAATAATGACAGTATAAATAAAACATTTAAAAAAAGAAAATAAGATTTGCCGGACTGCAACAGTACAATTTTCAGATTATAACTATTAAGATATGTGGGAATTATATATTTCTTGTATATATTACATTTAAAATTACATTAAAATCTTATTTAGGGTATGCCTATGAATGTATGTGCAAGTAAGTGTATATGCGTGTGTGAATATATGCGTTTAAGTGGGTGTTTGTGTGTGTATTTGGTTGCAATTATGTAGTGTAGTCGAATTAATTGTTAACACGGAACCATGAGTAAATTTTCCGTTTCTGTGTACGTTAAAGTCAGCAACCATTTATTAACTACTGTTTTACATTTTTTAATTGTTAGGGGGAAAATGTCTAATAATCGGTTAATTTTGTTGTACAGACGCGGCCCAATAACACATATGTGTCGTTTAGCAATACTTGATTTATGCCGCGTGAATTTACACACACTCCACCTTCTTCTGGTTGCTATTTGACGGAAAGGTAATTCTCTATGGATTTTCAATAACACCTTAAGTATAAAGAGTTGTCGTACTGACAGAATTTGGCACTCGTTGAACAGAAGATGCGTTGGATATCGCATAGGTTTTTTAGTTATTGCTTTCAGTATAGCCCTTTGAGCTCTTTCAATGCGGAGCATGTAAGTAGTGAACGTACCGCCCCAAGCTGAAATACAATATGATATTATACTTTGTACAAGAGCTTGATAAATAATTTTTAGAGTGTCAAAGTCAGCAACCAGAGACAATTTTCTGAAAATATATAATAGTTTCCTAACCCTACTAACAATCAGTTCGATATGATTCCGCCAGGAAAGCGTACTGTCCAACATAACCCCTAGGTACTTAATTTCCGTAACTCTCATTAGAACCGGGCAAGAACAAATATTTGTAGAAGATTGACAGGAGTGGGCTCTCAAGTGTAGGGATTCTGTTGAGTCTAATTTTTTATGTGGAAAAAAGGTTATATACTTGGTCTTTTCGAGATTTAATGTTAGTAAATTTTTCGTTAGCCAATACATAACCTTATTTAAGGACTGTGTGGAGCTTATGCATTGTATTTACTCAAAAATATTGTAAATAGACTAGAATATATATTATAATATACATATAAAATAACTTTTGTAAAATAATTATCAGCGGACGGACACATAAATGCGTAGGCGCCGTCGCCGTTTCTCAAGCACTCTGCTCGCCCCAAAGGGGCTGCTACATGAGACACATCTTGTCGCAGATAGCTAACACAATCACTACGCTTAAAATCACGTTCCGGTCATATTACTTTACTCAGTGAAATTAACTAGCGTTGCTATCCATATTATTATCGATATAATAATTATAATAGTCTCCTTTCTCCTAACAACCAGCATAGTAGGTTCACCAGTGACGCGATGTGCGATATTTGGGTAATGTGAATAAGACTACACCAATAAAGCACTTTCATTTTTATTTTTGAGTCAGAAGGATTGTACTGAAAGGGATTGGATGATGGTTACGTTATGCCGGTTGCAAGGATGGAGGAGACACTATTATAAATATTACGATTGAAAATATATAAGTAGCAACGCGTATTGACCGAGACGACAAATATAACTAGAGCGTGATTTCGAGACGTGGTTGCTTTTACTACCTGGGACAGGGTCTCAGGGTACGCAGTCCCTTACGACCACTTGAGATGGTAACGGCGTTTACGCACTGCTACGTATATAAAAATGAGATGTACGGATCTGTCCGTTCGTTGATAATTAATTTTACAATATTTATTATATACGAGTATGTATCTCATAACGTATATTTATTCTATTTATATAATACAATATTTCTCGGTAAAAACAAGGCATAAAATTATTCTACAAAATGAAAGTGTATAAATATAAATAAATGTAGTGTTGCCACTATAAGTTGCCTTCCAAATCCTTCAGTACAACCCTTCTGACTTCAAAATAAAAGTGAAACTGCTTTACTGATGTAATATTTATTCATCATACCCAACCATCATACTTCGTATCGTATTCTATATATTTGGAGGTATTTAATTATTAAGGATATATATGATTCGGTTCCTTGTTGCAATAATTGTTATAATTTGAATGCACTCTAAACGTTAGTATAGGTATATCTTATTTAATAAACAAAATTGAAACTTCAACTCCTATAAACCCAAATACACAATGGCCGTACTTCAAATGTTCATTGTTTCACAAGCCGATTTGGGGTCGTATCAATGATTCATTCCCACTACTTATGGCAATAATTGCATTTACTGTTTCACCCTTAGAACAGGGTATCCATAAATATCAAATTTAATCTGTTAAACTTTTACCAATCAAGAAAATTAATTTGTTACGAATATGTCAAATATTTATCGTATTTTTATACATGTACAATACATTTTCACATATAGGAAACATTTTATTCAATTACAATATCTTGTGGGCCGTATCGACAAAGATATAATTGAGATAATGGCCCTTGCTCTAAAATAAGTACTATAGTAAGTAAATATAGATATCGTTTCAAGAATAATTTCATGTTAACCATTACTATATTATCATTCAGCTATATATATTTATTATAATATTTGAATTTCTTAAACAAAATTCATGTCAAATGCAGTAAAGAAATATACATTTCTATAAACGCACCTAATTAAGCAGAGGCAGAGCGACGAGTGAATAAGATACTCCAAAACTGCTTATGAATGCAGCAAGTTGAAATTTAGGGAGAGTCTGCTACCAGCAAGAAATTTCAAATTTTTTTGTCAGAATAATCAAACTGGAGCGGCGACGCAGAGTTTCCATGTAGCGCGAATTTGAATGTGCACTTTATAAGGCGGTTAGATATGACGAAGACTTTTATAATTTGAGTGAGGCGCCCGCGTTAGAGGTGATATGAGACGAAGGAGCAAAGGAATGGCATGCACGTGCCTGGAAGGTCGGGCTCTCCTGCTACTTCTAGAAGTAGGGTTGTGCGCTGGCATGGTTGCGGCGACGGTTAACACAATCACTCAGCTACACGATCAGCGTCTCACTCTTTCGATAATTCAGGCGGTTGTCAAGCACTCCCGGTTGTCTAGGTGGATAGAAGAAGAACGTGCGTTTGTCTTCTAAACGATTCGCGGATAACTCGAGCGGTATAGCGGCGACAGGCGCAACAAACCATGTCGCGGCGGTTGCGTATGCGAGTATATGCACGAAAGGGTAAAAGGATAGGTATATGGGAAAAAATTATAACGCGGCACCAGTAAAAATAATAAAAAATTAAAGGTGGCATTACCACAACCGATTATCAGAATAAGAGAGATAGATTATTAGGTTTCCACACCAATTAAATGGGGAAATGGCAAACTTCGTACTGCCTCAGATTCAATAAATAAAAAAAAACTGAAAGATAATTGCAGTAGAAACTTTAATAAAAAATGTGATTAAAATTTTACCGGATCAAAAACAATTCGTAATCAAAAAACACTATCTTTACGCCCAGATTCCCGCTAAACTCAATAAAATATTATAGTTGCGATCAGAAATTGCTGGATGTCAATGTTAAAAATAAATAAAAAAACCATAAGCGTTATTTTATTAAATTGATTTCCAAACTGGACGAATTAAATGTTGACAAACATTTCTAAGGGAAAGCGAAATTGTTGTTTTTACTATATTCAAAGATTTTTTTTCGTATTTATTCACCTCAAAAACCTTCTTCCACAAAATGTAGCCAAATCTCGTGTATAAGCCAGACTAAAAGTAATATATTGATATATATAAATTATAAATTTAAAATGGCTAAATTTAAAGATATTGGTGCCTTTGCCAAATAAGTCCTACTTATTATTAAGCTCCAGACAAGAATGATATACCAGATCATAGATTATTTCTAAACAATGATAACACAAAGTTTTGGACGTGGACAACGGTTTCAAATATTGCCTAAATTAAAATTAACTAGTTAGTAATTATCGTGATATCGCCTATGATCTTAACCTTTGGCTTTAAATTTGCCGTCATCGTATTCACCGACGGACGCATTAAATTTTTAACATACTAATTTCTAATAACGGCATAAATACTTGAATTACGGGTAAAAAATTCGTATTTTATTTGTAAAAAAGCTATAAAACAGGTTAGATAAGATTAAAATAAGAATTTTTATTTTAAAGTAAATATTTTTTGTTATCTATGAAGAAGTTGACACTGACATTTACATGTGAAGTAAAATTAGAAAAAAACTCAAGCTTCGCCGTTCATTTACCGGGTATATGAATAATTTATTTTAGTGTGTTTACGCATGTCAGAACCTTAAGAAACGTTATGAATTAATGTCATAAATATGAGTCAAACAATAAACGTGGAACAGTTAAACTCGGCACTTACCTCACTTAGAACATTACGATCGAGTGTAAGTCATGTCTTTGAAACTCTATCAAATGGTCTGCGGGCGGACCACGGCGAAGATGGTAAAGATAAATTCTTGCTAGAATTACAGGAACTCCTAAACAATGTAAATATTAACTTAAGAGATTTGGAACAAACAGTGAATGGCCTGCCAATACCTACCGCACCATTTAATTTGGGCAATACAACTTTTTTAAGTCAAGAGACCACACAAGATAGACAAGCTTTATATACCCAGCTCGTCAACAGCTACAAATGGACAGATAAAATACATGAGTACAGCTCATTCGCCCATACATTGTTAAGTCAAAATTCATTAAAAAGATCCTATATAAATTCGGGTAGCACTAAACGACGTGGTAAACTACAAAGTAATCACAATGTTGCCCCGCATCAAGTAGATAATGTGATCAACAACATAGATCGTTCTTATGGAGATATGAAAATTACTATATCTCGCCCCTTTGCAAGTAATGCAGTTGTACAAATAAATTTGAGCCATGTTTTAAAAGCAGTTGTTGCTTTTAAAGGCTTGTTAATGGAATGGGTCATGGTAAAAGGCTGTGGTGAGACATTAGATCTGTGGACAGAGTCGAGGCATCATGTTTTCCGAAAGGTGACAGAAAATGCTCATGCTGCAATGTTACATTTCTATTCTCCAACATTACCCGAACTGGCCGTTAGATCTTTTATGACCTGGCTCCATAGTTATGTCAATCTTTTTAGTGAGCCATGCAAACGCTGTGGTTGCCACTTACATCATACATCTATGCTGCCACCAGCATGGCGTGACTTCCGCACCCTTGAACCATTTCATGATGAATGTAAACAATAGTTAATGTGGTATTGAATGAGAAAAAGTCAACACCTTCATAACTAGTATGGCAACTTTCTCATTCAATATAAAATGTGCTCAAAAAGACAATTACTTTTATAAGTGTAAAAATTATTAATAGTACTGAAATCTAGAATAAGAAGAATCTTAGATGTAATTTTCTAAATTGTATTATATTAGATTTTATATTTAAATACTGTAATGTAGCTATAATATTCAGTATGTATGTATTATTAGATTTTAAATAATATTTTGAAATAAAGAAACTAGAGAATCATTTTTATTTACTTAAATAACTGCTTTCAAACATTTCTTACTGTGTTTGCAATTTGATATTAAACTTGTTTAATGGTGATATAATAAACTGTTAATCCTGATTAATATATAGTGAATTATTTTCTAGTGGTAAGTCCCATTTCAATTACAAATTACACAATGGGTGTATAGTTTACAATTGAGGTGTTCTCAGTGTAAAGTTATTTATAATAATACAATTTTAGTCAATAAAAGGTTTAGCATATCCTGGGTTTAATTTATCCTGATTTCAAAAATATTTGTTACAAGCAAATCACAACTCGGTTTCAATATAATTATTTATTACTTCTTTATCAGACTTTTCCTAGTTAGAAACAGTTTTACAGCTTATCAAATCTTTCATAAAAATCAGTCATAAATCACTTTCATTTAATTATCAATATGAAACAATCCCAGCCTTCCTTGCCAGTATCGTAAACATAAATCCTCTTTGGTGCTCTGCCTACTGCCTACCACTAGTTCATCAATATAATATAATAACCATCACATGCTGCAATTAAAGCTGGATCCAAGGGTGGATAACACATTTCTTTGTCATACTTGATACTGTTTAGGTTTGTCACATATATATCATACTTGGTAAAAACATTATTAACTACTGGGGCAAATGTTATATAGTATATAGATAAAATAATACTAATATGATATTTGTACTATAATTTATTAGTGACTAAAAATAACAGCCTTAAAATATATTTTTATATAGGTAATAACTATGTAAATGGTTTACAGATTGCAACTGTATGATCAACACTGCAATTAACTGACAATACATAAGCACCAATGCCTATTTTCATTGGGAAATGTTGGTCTTTATTATGTCCCAATCCCAAACATCCGTGTCTATTTCTTCCCCACATGTATAAATCACCATTATTTGTAACAGCTGCCAGATGAGCAATACCACAGCCTACTCTAGTAACCATAGACTCTGGGTTAAACTCATTCCTTCCAAATAATGGTGCTGGTATTTGTTTTGGCTTTGTAGAGTGCTGAACATTAGGACCAAGTCCAAGTAATCCAAAGCCCCATACAAATACATCACCTTGTCCTGTAAAAAATATTTGAATCTATATTTTATTTGATGATTCTATTACAATTTTCAATAGTATATCATACACATAAGGGCAAAAATGGAATATTCCCGGCTGTGAAGCTTTGTGCAAATCACTAGTGAAGATGTATTTTGATCCTGTAGTGCATATACAATTTTTTTACACTCAGGCGAAAATACAAGCTCTTGAATTAACTTTATAAAGTACACATGTCTGAAGTGAAACTTCTTTGGCAAACAAATTTTTGTGTCTTGTTTATATTTATACAAATCTAAAACTTGAGATTTCCGAGACTTAGAGGGAGGGAAAAAGGAAGTTATCTTACGAATTTAATAAATAACTATAACTGGGAGAGGATAAGGCACTGTGACCCACATACAATGAGTGAAAAGCGAACTTATCATCCCAATTTAAGAAAAATACTTTTACCTTTATTTATTTTTTTATATTGTTTATTTTATTTATATATCTTTGTTAAAAGGCACTTGTCCCAGTTTACATTATAAATCCTATACATAGGAGTAAATAAAAATATATAAAATGTAAGATAAAAAACAGAATAAATACAGAAAAAACAAAACTTAAATTAAAATTAATAATATATAATAATAAAAATAGTAAATAAATCTAAGGCTTCCTCGTCATTTTTGTAATTGTACAAATTTATATTGTAGATGACAGTTGATGTTAAAACAGTAATTTCAAATATTGGTGCATTATATAAAAGAAAGGTTTGTATTAAAGTAACATTTGTGTTAAAACAGGGTTTTACTACAAGGTAATTGTGTTCCCTTGCAATGCTGTGTGGAAACCATAAGAAGTATATTATCGCTTACAGTGCTACCTTCTCCGACTGTATCATCGCTTACTACCTTTTGATATCTGACAGCAACAAATTTTTAGTGTTGGGATAATAATAAACCAATTTCCATAATGATATTTTAACGAGCATTGTCATCAGTTAAATATTGATTCAAAATGCGTTTGTTTTTTTTATTTCAGCTTAGATGACATTTGCTACAAATGTGACGAGTTTAAATTGAGGTGAAGTTATTAGTGTAAGAGTTATGATTAAATTAGTAATTGATTAAAAGTGATTTTATATATATTTTATGTTTGTGTGTTCTTACAATAAATCTAAGTTGATAAAGGGTTATGCAACACTTACCATTACAAATGACACAGAAAGACCCTCCCGCTGCTATATCCACTATTCTTCCTAAGCCTCTCGTCAAATTAACCAGCGCATATGACATATTCACTTGTTGTTGGTTTGTGGCCATCGGTACTTGACCATATTCCGAGTTGCCCCAACCAAAGAGTTCACCGTTATCTGTATTTATTTCATTTTATTCAAAACCAAACAATTTTTCATTCAAGTAGTCTTAGTACTTTAAAAAAAAAATTCACAGTTATAAAGCTGCATTTTTAGTGAGCGACATAGGTTATATAACTTTCTAATTAACATAGGAATTCTTAAGAAAAATGCATCATATAACCCAAGGTGTAAAAAACACAAAAATCTGTCAATCTCAGTTAAAAATCTTATTTTCTACAAAAAAGTCCGCGATACCATATATCCTACTAGTGATGTTATACCACTATAACTACTTTTTTCTATTTTAAAAGTTAATAAAAGTGCCGACAATATTTACTCGTATACCATATTATTCATATCTCTGTATTAATCCTTATCCTATTTTATACTATTATTTGTTATATTATATATTTTATTAAAGGCTGTTTCAATAGTTGCAAAATACTTTTTTATTTATTAAAATCGAACATTTCATTCAAAAGATATAACGAATTTTAAAATATCAATGTAAAGAAAATTATAGCGACCCTTATAACGGGGCCTGCGACTAGTGAGTTATCTCACGAATATTCCAATGATACCCATCGATATACCTATACTGTTTTATTTTCATGAAGCTAACAATTACTGGAGCGATTTAAAAAATCTTTCATTAAATTTGCTAATGTCGGACATTTTACATAAACGAGGTTACGAATTTAAAAATGTATTAGTTAGATATAAATTCGTTGTAAAATAAAATCTCTATGTTGGTGAGATTATAATGTAAATTATAATGTAAGTGTGTACCTAATAATCTGAAAGAAAGCAATTAAAAACTAAGTGAAATAAAACTTTTCTGTTAACGAAAATTAATCTATAGTCTAACTTAGTAGACTTTCCACTGGCGCGATATTCGTATCTAAGCAGATTAAACCGCGGGGCATAGCTAGTACAATATAAATAACACTGAGTGACACAATAAAAAAAAATATGTATATTCTTTAATAAACATCCCACTACTGGGCACAGGCCTCCTCGCAGATAGGGAGAGGATTTATAGAGCATAGATCCACCACTCTGCTCCACTGCACCGCAGATTGGCAGACATAGTACACAAGTGCACTCTCTATTCCTTCACGACCGGAGAGAGATCAGGCGCAGGACCGACGGCTTAACGTGCTCCCCAAGACACGGTGGTGGATTACAGCACCAACTTCCCAACTTCCGGGAAATATTGAGGAAATCTTAATAGAAAACTCAATGTCGATTATTGGATTGACTCGCACCCAGGACCTCATGTCTGTAGTCGCACATGCTAACTACTAGAGCAATGAGGCAGTTAAAAATATACATGTTAAATTGCAAATGTAAGAAAACATGAAATCTCACCATTCAAGGCTAAAACGCAATCCGCGGTTGATGCTACTTTAACAATCTTTTCACTGGTTATGTCACCCTTGACTGGTGTGGGGAACCCTTGGTTAGTATACACCCCGAGTCCTGTTTGTCCATCAGCACCCCAACCACAGGAATATACTTTCCCAGATTCTGTGATGAATAGACTGTAATTTATTAAATTCACTTTATAGTAAGTAACCCTTGAAATTCCGGTGTCACCCACATAACTCCAGACCCCATATGAATATAGAGAAATCCGTAATTAGCGAAAGGAGTCACTTTACAAAGAAATAAAAATTACTATTTCTATTAATGCCACCATATAAATATGTTTTGTTGTTTAAACAAGTGATATAGCATCTAGCATGACATTCTTAAACTCATTACATTGACAGAAAGCTTTAAACTTTTTACATAAGCTTTCAACAGATGGCGCTGTACAAGTTTTTGTAATTGCGATTATTAATTTATTAAAATTAAATAATGACTATATTTAAAAAAACTTTATAAACATCAAATGTGATTCAGTAATTAAAAAAAGCGTATTTTGAACTTGAGTAGATAAATAACAAAGTATTATACATTGTTATTTAATCAAGTTGCAACCTAGATCGGTAGATAGTTTAGGGAACACCACAAAAACTTAACAAACCAAATTTAGTGTGCAATTGGGCGATTTTATCGCTAAATGAAGGTCCAGATAACTCTGCACCTAAGTCTATGAGGGTCTCGTTAGAAAAGATAGAGAAGGTAAATAGTGTTAATAAAGAAATAGACATACATATGATCGGAATAGAAAAGAATGTCCTGTAGATATATACTGTTATAGATTTTGATACTTAGCAGCTATTTGATGTACAACAGGGTAAATTTTGAATTTGTTATTTGTCTGAGTCTGGACTGATGGGAGGCTTAAACTGTGGCTAGTTACCACCACTCCAGCAAAGAAGTACTGCCAGGATAGGAAATTTTGTTCTGGTACAATGCTGTGTAGAAACCATAAGATTATCTTACCAGGTTTGCTTGCTTACATCTTAGACTCTATCATCACTTACCTGTGAGCAATAAAGAAAGCTACTTGCCTATGATCCTGTCCACAGCAAATATCAATGATATTTTCTTGTCCAAGTCTTTTGATATTATGTGATGCCATACTGCCCCTGTAGTCCTCATTTGGGTTTATTTTTCTGCCACATTGACCATAAGCATTATTTCCTAAAGTATAGACACCTTCATTGTCCGTTAGTATGAGGGTGTGTGCCCTGCCTGCTGCTACTGCTGTAACCTTCCATAATAAGAAGAAATGTGTAATAATTTTAAAGTAATCTTAGATAGATCAGATAATAGAACAATTATATTTAACTACACATGCTAATAATAATATACAAAATCTAAATAAGAATTGTAGCAATTTTCTTTTAATTAGAGATTTCCAACAATTAAAAATTTGTATCCTTTAGCTTAATATCACAGATTATTAATGAGAGTTTTGAAATAATTATATTAAATAAGCTTTGTTACAAATAGTACCTAGAGAAGTAGATAATAATTCAATTCACTAAACTTTGTTTTACTAAATAAATTGGCAGCAGTGTTTAATGAGTACAACATTCACTGAAGATTCTTAAAATAGCTTAAGTCAGTCAGCCAAATGAGTCTATCTTTTGAAATGAAATATTCTATTTAAAGACATATGTCCTATAATAGTTATAAACTAGTCCTTTTATATATTTACTTGTTAAATCACCTAGATATGTTATTAAACTATATTGAATATCGAAATTCTACATAACAGATCAAAATCAAATTAATTTGACAATGACATAGATCAGGAGTTGCAGGGACCAGTAAGCCACTATGGTGTAACCCACAGGCATTAGAGTAACAATAACAAACATAGTTTCAAATGCAAATTTGTTTGAAAGAAAATTATTTGATGAAATATGGTCTGCACCAATATAAGCATAGCATTTGTGGCCCTTTTTATAAAAAAAGGTTGTAAACCCAAGGCACTGATCAACTATTGTATTATTTGAAACTGCTTAACTTAAGAAGTGCCGAGATTTTTATTTATTATTTAAATTTCATGTGGGGGAAGTCTGTCTGAAATATGGCTAGCCTTTTAGCACAGCCATATGCACGAGAGAAAGGGAAACTTCCATAGGAAGTTATCACTTCAATAAAAAAATCATACATACTTTTGTCTCCAAAGATCTGTATGGAACATAAATAGGTGCAGGACTAAGCAAAATTTCTAAAGGGTGTCCAATCCTTGGAGCATGATATCCGATTTGTGAATCTGTATTGATACCAGTTCCAAATACTTTATGCTGCTCAGTTGTATTAACTGCTGACACTGTGTAGCCATAACCACATGCGATTTTAGTGACCTGAAGTGAAAATGATTAGATAAGAAGACAAGTGATCTTTTTCTTGTTAATAGAGCTTTATGTATATCTAAACTAATGAGTATATAATTATAGCAACTGTACTAAAGATTTCTGTGCAAACAAAAATAACTACAAAATATTTTCTATTTATGACAAAGTTCCTCATTAATATCTGTTAACTTTCTGACCTTTGGTTTTAATATGTTAATACCACTTAGGAAATATCAAAATAAGATCATTATAAAGTATAAATAAACGATTTACATATAATTTCTATTTACATAAAATAATAACAATAATTTAATAGAGAACCAATATTAATCATTTTGCTAAGATGCATTCTCAGACAGGTTTAGTATTAAATTACATACACAGCGTATACACACTGACTAATAATATGAATTTTAACATGACTTTATATTGTGTGTGAATTAGTTAAGTGAATTCCACTGAATTTTAAAGCATTTTAATATACAGTATTATTTCTAAATAGTAACACAGCAAATATGTATCTTCAGATCAAACAGCAAATTAATAAGAATGAACTTACATCAAATCTCTCACAAAGACTAGATCTCATAGGATGCCAAACTAAATTGAAGTTATTCCGATATGCTTTTTTACCAGACTTTTTGCCTCTAGGTAAATGTATACCAAGTGCACCTGTTTCAGCTAAACCCCAAACATATACTCTTTTGTCTGTGCTTTTGCTTACTGGGTATTGGAAAACTAGAAATAGAAATATTGTTATGTTTTTACTATGTATGATAAGTACAGCAATTATTTTTCTGTTCCACTTATTTTATTAACTTTTTTGAGAAAATCTCAAGAAGATGAAATAGTTAAGTGTGAAATATTCATGTTAATTATTTACAATCTTTATATACTTAATTCATCATCTATATCATCGTGTATATATGACTGAAGTACTAAACAGGTTTACCAATTCTATTCAAATTTGTGTTTAGGTGAATTTGCNCAATATTTTTTATTTTATTATTGTGTAAAAATTGCCCAAACTTTATTGCCCGTATAGAAATACCCGCAGATGGGTCAGCAGTTGTCCTCGAGGCGTATACGATGTAGGGTCCCTTGTCCTCTGCTGAGTATTTACGAATACCCTCGGTAAAAATTGGGTTTATATACGTAGTCTCTATCGACGGAGTTGATAAACTTGGTTCGGTAATCGTTTTTTTTGAAGTTTCCGCAGAAGCAGAAGAATCGCTTGGACGCTTGCGAGGCTGACTTTGCCGCCTAGCATGTGGGCAATCCATTGGAATATCGTCAGACGGCGGATCAGGAGGATCGGGCGGATCAGGAGGATGTTTATTACCCATTATTGCCTAAATACTATAACAATATAAATACTACAAAATATTATTAAGCACTAACCAAAGCAAATTCTTGTAATAACTACACAAATACCCACTATTATTGGTATATAATAAATTTAAAATCAAAATGGATGACAACTACGTGCGTCAACCACGACCCGCCGACCACCAAAGTAAACAAAGCAAGGCAAGCTCAAAAGATCACTTCACTTTGAAGTTTGACATGCTTTTATTTAAAATTAGCCGCTTTTTAATGGAAGAAGCAAAAATTATAGACCATACAGCCTCAGTTCAATTCGATATCATTTGTGAAATCAAAAAGTACAAATCCAAAATAAAAATAAAACTACTTTTATTTCTGCGAGAAAGTATTAAATAAAGAAGGTAGATTCCTTAATATCTTGATTTAAAAAAATGTAACAATGTAATTTTTTAAGTAAACTTAACACAATATTGTAATAAATATTTCTTCATTTATTTTCGTAAAAAGAACAACATTACAGATTTTTGAAAACTATAATGAGATTTTCCCATAATTACAGCTCTTTAGACTATAAAGCTGTTAACTCGGTTTGTTGTTAATAAAGAGGTTTAGGGAATGAGATCTCCCTAAATTTCTTGAGCATCGTCGCTTAAGTACTAAATTATGTTATCCTTTTTTTATTGATTTACAGGGATGATACATACACAACTAAATTTATATAAAAGATCTATTTCAACTTAGTCATATCCCAAAAATTAACAAAATATTATTTCACCAGGTATTTACAATTTAGTTGCACTTTTATTTTATGCATATGTGACCAACTAGGGAAAAAAATATTTCGATCATAGTCTAACAAACATCCTGTGTGAAATCAAAAAGTATAACCGTATTTTAAATTGAAAATACGAAATGTACTACATCGCGAGGGCAATAATAATTATATATAAATAAAACCACACACTTTTAACACAATAATTATAATGACTACAGATAAAATCTTATTATTTTATCTTTGACAATAAATTGGCGCGAAATTGCGTATTTTGGAATAGTGCTTTAATTAAACTTCTGAGTTCATCGACCTCAAAATGAATAGCCAGCGGACCGGTCCCATCATTCCAGTGGTTTTCAATGTCTTTTAATGAGCCGCCGAGCACAAAAATCAACTCTTGTAATTTTGTCCATGATTTGACATATTTTTCCACATCCGTTGGTGTCTAAAAATGGTAATATTTTCAGTTATTTTATCACAATAATAGTAATATTAACATTGATATAGAAAGAAATCAGGAACTAAATATAACAAATAATAATTGTTATTAAAACAAAATTGTTACTAACAATTAATATGGGTGTATGCCTGAAATAAAGATTAGTTTCTACAGAGGATATCTCTATTGTGCTTTGTATTTCAAAAAGTACCATCAACCTTTTTTTGTATTGTAAACTGGCTGTTCCCGGCGGTGTTACCCGCATAATTTCCGATTCCATGGGAATATGGGAAATTAACGGATTGCGTTGTCAAAAAAGTATAGCTAAGTCAAAAATTTGCTATCCACATTGTTGCGTAGGAACCAGGAGGATGTAACGATTTTAGCCGGCTGACTTTAACGATCTTAGACGGTACCATGACTTTCCATCGGATGAGATCACAGCCAAGCGAAAACAAGCGAACAAATATGGGATCTGTCATTTAGAATAATCTTACAGTATATCTTCGATTGCTAAACGTAAATACTTGGATATGCCTAACATAATAATTTATTACTCACTTGGAATAATTGAGGTGATTTTTGGACGACTACTGTATATATATCGGTGAGCTGTGTTGCCATCTCCATCGAGATATCTTCAACGGTGCACACGCGATGTATTAACTCATCTACAAACATGTTCACTAGCGTTGCTATTAACCTGAAAGATTAATTAAAAAAAATTAAAAGTGCTTGCGTACAAAATACAACGTTAGAAGTGAAAATTCTTTGGCAAACTAATTTTTAAGTCTTGTTTATATTTATACAAATGTATAACTTTAGATATCCAAGACTTAAAGAGAGGGAAAAAGGAAGATATGTTAGGAATTTAATTAATTTAATTGTCATTAAAAGTGACGAGAGTATAATGGCGAATTGTAAATAAACATTGCACGTGTTTTTTGTCAATATGAGAAATTATTAACTAAATTTGTTTTTGTGAATCTAAATTTAAAAAAAAGAATTTATAAAATATTATTATTTTATGAAAAATAGTATATTAAATTCTTAAATGACGAGTGGCAAATTAAAATGCCACCTAATATTTTTAAATATTTAAACTACCTATCCCTCAAACGAATGAGGATGAAAAACGATGCACATCTTCGTGACGCTAATCACGCGTTTCATTCGTAAAAATTTTACCCTCATGCGCCCAAAGAAGTTTCACGTCAAAAATACCGAAATCATTTTAATAATGAAAATAATTATTGTTCGTTGTCATGAACATGGCATCTACTAAAAAGACCGGTTAAACAAATTTTGTTAAAAAGAAGTAATGCATAATTATTTTCTCTTAGTCATATGATCTCATTCAAACGCCCATGGCTTAAATGACATTTCAAGTGGATTTGGATACAGGATATATTTGCTGCAATAAGGGCAAAAACAGATTAAAATTGGCGTAAAAATTACTTCAAGGAAATAAATTGTAAATTTTCTTATAGGTTTTACATTTGGATTCCCATAGAAACTTACTTAGTGAAGACGTTGGATGGAAAAACACCGATCCAAACATTTTTCAACAGCTGAAGCTGTCTAAGACATTGTCTCACAGCTGCCTCTGCGTTATCACCGAGGACATCTTTTACCACGATACAATTCAAATCTGAAAATTTACGTTGCTAGAATCTATAATTCACTAAACATAATTTTTTAGAACTTCCTGCTCTTTTAAAAGTATTAAGTCAAGTTAAACTAATAATCTTCCGAATTATTTAAAAAGAAATCCCTTTAAGCCTTTAAGTTTATATAAACCCTATAAAATTTCAAATTTTATATCAATATTCACATTCAACTCAGTCATTTTATTAGCGTAAATGACTTTTTTCAACTAATCATAAAAAAATTGTAATCTGACTGGTTGTTTCCCACCTCTTCACTTGCATTAGTCCCGATCCCGTAGAACGATGGGGGAACCCGTTCCTAGTGACTATCCACATTGTGAAAGGAGTCGCTATGTCAATTTTCCCGTGTCGCCTACATGAGTCCCAATATCATGGAAATATGGGAAAATCCATTCCTAGTTACTACCCAGATTGCGAAAGGAGTCACTATGTCAAATTTCCCGCGTCGCCTACATGAGTCACGATCTCGTGGAAATATGGGGTAATCCGTACCTAGTGATCAGTACCCGTACATTGCGAAAGGAGTCAATTCGCTAAATTTCAAGTCCACCAATAATTTTGAAGTTCCCGTGATGAGTGAGGGATCAAGTGGTCTAAACCCATCTTTGTTATTGTCTTTCTAATGAAACGGCTTTGGTGTCATTTACACAATGAATAACCTTTAAACCTTTTACGTCAGCAAACACAACAATTAATTAGGTTAAAATAGTGAAGTAATATTTGGAAAATCATTAAAATCAAGTCTTATTCACTACAATTTTAAATATATCTATTTGATCTTTGTACAAGATGTATGTAGAGGCAGACTGTGAACTACAACTAGAAATAGAATAATACCTGAGGAACGGATGTTGTCAAGTATTTGTTTCCTTTGCTGCTGCATGTGTATGGTAAGATGTTTGTGCCCTAGGTCCCGGATCTTGTGCACTAAGTCTACAAACCCAATTGCATAATTCAGTTTCCGGCCCTCCATAAGTGATAGCCACTTATCACCCAGAGTTTGAAGATTGTGCGCTAGATACATGCAGTTGTTGTGGAACAATGCTGAAAACCATATAGTTTTGTTACTGCCACGATATTAGAAATTTCACTCGATTAGAATTAAAAAATGACAATGCATGGTACTTATCGATTATTAACACAGGTCAACACAAAATTTGACTTTAAGATATTTACCTTAAAGTCTTAATTGTTTAATTAAGAATTTAGATCATACAATGTCTTTTATTACTAAAGTACAGTTTACAGTATATATCACTAAAGCATAAGATATTAAAAAAAGGTATATTGCATTTAATTTTTGTGCATTACAATAATTGAAAAATCATAACATAAAACTTAGGAAAAGTATAGACCATTTTTATTATAAACCGTGTAATACGTACCGATACGTGTTGGTTACTCGGGTTACTGGTACCTCATTGGTCGAGTAGTTAGCATGTTCGACCACAGACCTAAGGTCCTGGATTCGAGTCTCGGATCAGTCCAATTCAAAAATCAATATTGAGTTTTCTTTTAAGATTTCCTCAATATTTGCCCGAAGTTGGGAAATTGGCGGTGTGATCTACCCTCGTGCCGCGAAGAACACGTTAAACCATCGGTACAGCGCCTGATCTATCCCGGTCGTGTCGGATTCCCGTCACATCGGACTATGAGAGTGAAGGAATAGAGAGTATACTTATGTAATATGCCTGCCAATCCGCGTGATGGTTCTATGCTCTAACAACCCTCTCTCGTATGAGTGTAGGGCAGTAGCAAGCCAGTGGGACGTTAATGGCCTGCTACTTACCTTACTATACTTGTAAATCTGTAGGACCTTTTTATAGTAATATGTAAAACGAAATAGTTATTGTCTTTAGTTAGTTTAATCAAATGCGCTAATCACAGTAACTAGCGCATGGAATTAAAAATTGTTGCTGAACAGCCCATTTATAGAGCCCATTAAAAAGTCTAATTTCGACCAGAGAGCAGCAGTACAATGAAAAATTATTCAAAAACAGAGAAAACTTATTCCTTTGGAGAGTTTCTGTTGCGGGCGCTACGTTATAATGTCCGATGGAATATTAGACATATTATACACTTAGATATTTAAAAAAAAATCCGCGATATTGACTCTCTGTAAACTTTTTTTATGGTAACTAAATGTGTTCTCTCTCTAATGGAATACAGACGATGTTACACGGGCCAGCTGGTTATACGTAATGTTTAAACTCGAAATAAAACATTATTCATTTTCTAAAATCGTATTACGTCGGCTTAGTGACTTAATTTTCAATTACCTTTGATGATATTATAAATGGATTCTACTGCACATTGTTAACACATCCATAACAATAAGAAATTAATTCATTAGTATGTATTGTTAACACTTACCAACATACTGTGGAATTGTCTGGAGATAGTTTTCATGGTGATATGGAACAACTGCATCATATAATTCAAAAATAAACCTCACAGTATTATACAACTTTTTGCATACAACATCCGAACATTGTACTGCTTGTTCCATTATTATATATACTAAATCCAAAAGCTCTTGCGCTGTTTTGGATATCAAACACCTTGGAAAGTAAAATAAACTTTTTGGTATTGCCTTCTCAAATATTTCTAATGCTTCTTTTGAGGTGCATTCACCAAAAACGTTTTGTAAATCTGAAGCATCTTCAGGAATTTTTTCTATACCTATTGACATTGTGATGCTTAAATCTTTCAACATGATAGAGCGCGCTGACTCTAAGAAATGCTGACTTGAGCAATTAGCAAACAATACATCTATGTTTGCCATATATTTAAGGAGTGACAAACCCTCTTCTGGGAGTACTTTAATTGTAATAAGAAAACTTTGAAACTCCTCTATTTCTGAAGTTATTCTACCATAACTCTGTAGGTCATTAATATTATTTGGTACAGTAAGAGCAAAACATTCATTCACCAGCAAATCACAAAATTCAACACATATTAAACTTCCAAACATTTTCATAACAGTTTTAGAATTGGCATATTCTATATTGAATTTATTATTCAAAAATTGAAATAATCTTTTCATATTGTCCATAACATCCACATAATGTGGTTTAGAGTTTGTTTTATTGTGATTTATATGAATATTGGATATATCTTTAGTTTCAAAATAAATAATGCATTCATTTCGAAGTAGCGGTATAAAAACTTCCTTCTTTAGAAAACTTAAAAATTCTGAGATTTTTTCAGGAAGTTTCTTGCTGAGATCTAGCGCATTTAAAATATCGACACATGTTAACGAATCTTCTAAAGTTATATTTATTGTTACTATAGTTTTACGGGTGCCAGGTTTAATGGTATATGATACCATTTGATCCCATTGTTCATATAAATCATGCCACAAACTATCCAAAATTATTTGACCATTATTTTTTATATTTATATAGAGGTCTAGCTGATTAAAACCATCCACAGGATTATCTGTAAACTGAAGCAAACCATAAATAGATTCTACTGCTTTAGAATACACTTGTGCCTCTTTACCTTCTTCAAAAAATTTTATATAATTTCCACATTGACATATATCATGACATATATTTATGGAAAAATTAATTATTTCCAGCTCTTTTGCAACTTTGTCATGATTTTCAATGGATCTCATTATTTCTATCAGTGTTTTCTGCTCAATCTCCATTTTGCATGCTTTCATTTCGTCATTGAGTTCTATACTTTCTTTGCTTAACATTTTGGCCTCATGAAATATGCCTTCAATGTCAACATTGCAGGTTTGTAAAAACATTGCCATGTCTGTCTTTAAACTTTCTATTTCTTCTAGGATTAAGGGCATTTTTTCTTGAATCATCCATGATTTGTTACTGTCCAGTATCTTTGCTATAGTATCTTCAACATTATAATCCTGCATTTTATTATTTTCTTTTAGATCTGTCTTTTTTAATGGTAGGTTCTGATTTTCTTTCATATTTGGGAGATTTATTGTGTGAATTTCTATGACTACTACGTGAACTATGATATTTATTAGAACTCACTGCATGTCTAAGAGTATTAACTAAAAATCTTTTATTCGTTTTTGATTGTGGTGCTTTTATCCAACCTGAAGGGCCTACAATTTCAGCTCTGGCTGCACCTTGAACTGCTTCTCGAAGAAGTTCTTCAACTGCTAGCCTAAAAAATTCTAGATTATATTGAATACTATAACTTATATAAATTTTATTTATTTTTCTTTATTGCACACATTCTTAAATTATACAAGTTTGAAAAATACATTATACAGATTAACAATTTAGCACGAAAGTGTGCAAAGGCGGCCTTATTGCTGTAAGCAATCTCTTACAGGCAACCCTTGGCGAAGGGAATTTATGAAATGGAACGCGGGGAATTGCGCAAAATTGATATCATATAAAAGAAATAGTTGTCTTAATTACACAATCAAATTAAATAACCAAAATCAGTGACATAATAATACTTAAATAATTATAAATAAATATATTAAATTTACATATAATACATATACAAATAGTATAAATATATAAATAGTATACATACATAAACTAGCATATATATATATTATTGATTTAAGAAGTGATTAAATAGACGACGTTTAAAAATGGGAAGTGATTCGGAGTGACGGATATCTCGAGGCAGGTTGTTCCACATAATAATGGACTTTACGGTAAAAGAGTTTGAGTAAAAATTAGAGTTACAGAAAGGAATAGTTAAGCGATTGTCACTAGAGCAACGCAGATTTATGTGAAGATCGCTGTTAGAGCTACCATAACTGAAACGTTCTCTTAGATACGAAGGAGCGAGAGGATTACAGAGAATGGAATAAAGAAGTGTCAGACAATGCAGGTTCCGCCGTTCCCTAATAGGAAGCCACATAAGTCGCGCGCGAAATTCTGACACATGGTCAAATTTACGTAAATAAATAAGCCATAAATAAATCTGATGCATAAATTTTGCAGACGTTCAAGCTTATCTAGTTGCTGTTCGGATAGGTCAGGATAACATGAGTCCGCATAATCAATTACAGGCAAAAGGAGACAGTGAGCCAACATAATTTTAGCCGTATTACGGCTAAAATTATGTTGGGAGGAAATGTTTCCAGCGTCGTAAAAATCCGATAGAGGCATAAATTTTACGACTGACCTGTACCACGTGACTATTCCACGATAGGTTGCTATCAATATATAGCTCTAGGTTTTTAACAGATGAAGTAATGGCTAATTCAGAATTACCTAATCGAATAAAGGGGAAAGTATTATAATCAAGTTTAGCTAGTTGCTTTGTTCCTCCTAAAACTATAACTTCCGACTTTGCTGGAATGATATTCAGACCGTAGTATAAACTCCACTGGTTAATAATAGCGAGATCAGAATTGAGACTATCAATGGCCTGGTTGATGTTGAGAGCGGGGGCAGCGGTATATATTGGGAGGTCGTCAGCATAGAGATGGAAGGAAAAAGTAACAGATAAGTAACAGAATTAATATATATAGCAAAAAGAAGAGGAGATAGTATTGCTTTGTTCCTCCTAAAACTATAACTTCCGACTTTGCTGGAGTGATATTCAGACCGTAGTATAAATTCCACTGGTTAATAATAGCGAGATCAGAATTGAGACTATCAGTGGCCTGGTTGATGTTGAGAGCGGGGGCAGTGGTATATATTTGGAGGTCGTCAACATAGAGATGGAAGGAAAAACAAGGAGATGAGTAACAGAATTAATACATATAGCAAAAAGAAGAGGAGATAGTATACCACCTTGGGGAACCCCAGCGGCTGCAATTAAGGAAGAAGAAAGGTTAGTGCCATTTTTAACACACTGTCGGCGGCCTCGTAGATAGCTATCGAACCAAACGATAGCATCTGGAGATACATTAATTGACTTTAGAACAGCTAGAATCAAATCGAAGTCAACTGTATTAAAAGCGTTACTAAAGTCTAATAAAGCCAAAACACTGATCAATTTCTTATCCATATTACACCTAAAAGCATCACATACCTTGATCAGCGTAGTGACGGTGCTAAGTGCAGTACGAAAACCTGACAGATATGGGCTGAGAATGTTATTGTTTGTCCAGAAAGCTTGTAGTTGCTTATACACCACGAGTTCAATCACTTTAGAGAGGAATGGGAGAATGGATATAGGTCTAAAGTGAGAGAAACCGGTGGAAGTATTAACTTTTGGAATAGGTAACACATAAGCATTCTTCCATAATATAGAGAATTCGTTTGAGGAAAAAGAGTAATTAATTATGTGACATAGTATAGGGGCTACTATAACGAAGAGATGAAGTATCATTTTACAATTAATGCCATCGCAACCCATAGTGTTAGACTTTGTTAACAAGATGTGTTTTTTTACTTCTAAGATACTGGTCGGAACAAGTTTAAAGGGAGGCAGAGTAGACGGTGATAGGGAACTAAGATAATTTGATGTATTACATTTAATTTCATTATCGATAGGTGTGACTGAAACAAAATGCTTATTGAGGACATTAACATCAATCTTATGAGGAATATTATTGCGTTGACGTCCTATTCCTAAGCTCATGAAAAATTTCCATGTTTTCCTAGGGTTACTACTCTCAATATTCGAAAGAAAGTGAGATCTCTGAGCATCCCGGCAGACTTTACTGCAATGATTGCGTAATGTTTTATACTTATTGCGATTTACATCAGTAGGTCTTAATTTGAATTTGAGTTTTGCGGCATTGCGCCTCGCCATTAACATCTTAATGTCATCCGATAGTCATGGAGCCGGTAGATGTTTTATTTTAATAGGACGAAGTGGGGCATGCTTGTCAAAAATTTCGGTTCATAGCGAGTTAGATTTCTAGCTTATCTGACACGGATGGAGCGTTAAATATAGTATCCCAACTTATCTCGTGAATATCCTGCATGAAAAGGTCATTGTCAAATTTTCGGTATTGAAATCGCCCATTATTATTGTGTAGTCAACATAAGAAGTGTAATTCTCAAGTAGGCATTCAAAAGTTTCAAAGTAATTAACATGTAACGTCGAACTATAAAAAACACCAAGAAATAACTTTTGTTCACCGAATAAAACTTCAATAAAAATATGCTCAGAAGATGCGGAGTAGAGAGAAGGAGACTTATTTATTATTGTAAAGGGAATATGACTACGGAGGTATTTTGCCACACCACCCCCACCCATTCCCACTGTCATTTCATATGAGACGGAAGTTGGGGAGGCAGAAGGAAGTGGAGAGTAAGCAAAGTATTAGGAATGTTTCGGATACGAGGATAGTGTGAATGTTTTTATTGTCGAAAGAAGCAAGAATATCGGTATAATGTGATGGAATGCTTTGTGTATTTATGTGAACAACATTGAAATTAGAAAAAGGTGAGAATATGGGCTCTAACTGCGTATCGAGGGATAAATTGAGGCTATGGAAGCTAGCTGCAGAGGAAGAGGAAAGAGAAACAAATAGAATATCATCATCTGTATCACTAATATTTAAGTCCATGTTAATAAGTATAATATAATACAATATAATATACTAATATAAATAAATAAAATAGAATACCATGTATACTGTTTTTAAACTTCCACCTGGCAGATACAAGTAAGAGATTATTTAATTACAGGGTATGTTAACACTATACTACAAATTACAGTAATTAGCAAACCTTCAATATTAGTTTCAAGATTGGTAAAAGCAATAATAATAACAGCATTGAGTTGTCTTTAAATATTAGATCATTAGACACTAATATACAACGTGAAATAAACAAAGAATAAAGAATAATATAAATATATATTCTTAATAAATATTATAAGTTGAAAAGTAACTCTAACCATCTGTTAAGTTATTACATCTACACAACTGAACCAATAATGATAAATTTTGGAATAAATACAAGTGTTATTTAGATTTGGAAGATAACTTGATGTGTTTGAGATAGAGAATGAGATATAAAGACTCATAAAATACTTCTATTAGATACTAAAGCAATTATACATGTAAATCATCATAATGTCTTTGATTTTGGAATAATAGCTGGTTTCTTTATTAATCAGGCTATTCACAGGACATTAATAAAAAAAAGCAACTATAACAGGTATAGTAATTGGTAAATTACATTTATTTACATTTACCAAAGATTCAGCAATTTTAGACATCACAATTTTAAAAAATTGTACTTAGATTTTCTGACCTGGCAAACTTGTAAAAATTGGTTCAAATATTATATTAAAAAACTATGTTTATAATTACATGTTACTCCTCATAGACCTAAAAATTTATCTGAAAAATAAAACTTATGACAAAATATGTTTAGTTTTTTAACTACATAATATATAATCTTTTGTTATAAATATAACACAGGATTATATATTATGTATTATAAAAAATATTTAAAGTTTTTTTCTTAAGACATATGTCTATAGACATATTTATAATAATAATAATAATAATAATAATAATAGCCTTTTGTTTTTCACATCACACTTACATAAAACAAGTAGCTGCAGAGAAAAAAAAATGTGATGCCGAAAAAGGGAACACAAATATTTCTATTTTTCAAATAGATAGAAAAGATAGCTAACAATAGAAATATGTTTGTCCTATATGTGCTTCTAAAGAATAACAGGACAATTCAAAATTGAATACTTTACAGAACTATTTTAAAATTGAACTAAATATTTTAGATCAACCAATTACATTTAGGTACCATAACAACATTTCAGTTAATTTCAATAATATACAAGAAAATACTAGACTATTCTAGATTCCCTGATTCCTTTAACTAAAATGATGAAATTTTGGATTGTGTGTTTGTTCCTTTAAGGCAATATGGATTTAGTAACATTGTCTCCAAACAATATATTCATAATATACAATATGTAGATATGCACTATTACATAAATAATATTATCCTCGCACCCCAACACAAAATATATACATTTTATTTCTATTATTTGTTTTAATTAATGTCCACTTAGATTTTTAGAACACATTCCAACAGAATCCAATAATTAACATGAAAGACTACGCCTAAGTTTTTAAATTCCTTTTGATAAATAACATAAATTATTAATTATGAATATCATACCATGAAAAATTACGACTGAAATTTTAACGTATTACTGTAGAATACTCTACAAGTCGACTATACAACAAATATACTAATAAATCCGCAACATTTTCAAATAATTGTACAGAGCTTTGAATATTGCGGCTTTTAGATTTTATATTATTATCTGTGAAATTGCAGTGTATATATGGTTATTAGAGGGTATAATTATTATTCCAATGAATATTAAAACATACATACTTCTCTAGGGCTTCGTCATCTAATGGTTCTTTAGTGGGTTCTTTATTGTTAACGTCTTCTGTATCTGTCATAGTTTAAAGTAGATTTTCTACTTTATTTGCCTTCTTAATTCGCAAAAATTAAATATGTTATGTTAGTAGACACATCCTTATCAAAAATCGTAATATTTTTTTAATTTACAAATCCGATACAATTGACAGTTCAAGTCTTGCCAAATTGTCAATTATACTTTGGAGCGTTCTGGTTAAATATCAACATTTAAGCGATTATAATTATTTTACACCCCTGTTATTTTTCATAATTATTATATTTCTATTTTTAATCAGAACTATAATCATTTTAACCTCATTAAAATTACTTATTTTTCAATTCTTACTATTAGGTGACGCACTCCTATATCCTAATCACATTTTTAATCGTTAATAAAATACATTTTCATTTAGTCACTCATGTTAAAGAATACTTTTCAATATTAATCCATTAACTACATTTATTTCGCGGAAAATGGTGTGGCAGCAACTAGTAAGCTCAGGGAAAAGTTTCATTTTTATATAACGAGTTTTAGAAATTTGTATTACATGTAGCGTTGAGTAGGATATGCAAAAAGTTTGTCATGTACTTGTAGTCAAAATGTAAGAGAGTGATGAGATTTACTTTTATTTTATGTCGCTTTTCTCATTTTTCTAATGACCGATGGAGATATATAAGCTGAGGCGCGTCAAATGTAGTACCAACCTTCAATACTACTCGCTTTTCTTAAAGTGGAACAAACTTTCTTTACGTATTCACATCTTATAAATCGGGGATTGCTGGCTGAGGCATTGCAAAGCATGACTCACCGTCGCGTTCCACCTCATCCGAGCGTGCAAGCGAGACCACGAAACAAGCGATAAAGAGGCATTTTTTATAATATATAAAGTAAGTAAGTAAGTAGCAGCCCATTAACATCCCACTACTGGGCACTGGCCTCCTCACTCCGAGGAGCAAGGGTTTTTAGAGCAAAGACGTACCACGCTGTCCCCCTGCGGATTGGCAGGCATAGTACACAAGTGCACTCTCTATTCCATCACTCTCAAAGTCCCATGTGACGGAAATCCGACACGACCGGAGAGAGATCAGGCGCAGGACCGACTGCTTATCATGCTCTCCGAGGCACGGGGGTGGATCACACCGCCAACTTTCCAACTTCGGGCAAATATTGAGAAAATCTTTAATAGAAAACTCAATATTGTTTTTTGAATCGGCCCGACCCGGGACTCGAATCCAGGAAATACATGTTTAGAATCAAAGTCAAGAGACGTCATACTTTTCCCTGTTATTACTACGAGGATAGGATAATTCCCGAAGTTGATGAACGTATCGATAAATTTTAAATATGGCAATGTTTTGAACGCGTGGAGTGAAACGTCAGCCACGTACTTTCAAGAATCGCCAAAATAGCGAACACTTCATAGCCTGAACCAAAAGAACTTTCATAAAATCATCAATTACTGTATTAATATAAGGTACAATTGATATTTTTGTTTATTTTAACGTATATTTACGATTTCTTTACATTTGTTATCATCAAATTCTTTAATGTTCATTCAAAAATTTGTGTAACTCTAAAAAGAGTATTTCTTATTAAAAAAACTTTTTATTGATTTCAGTGTTTTATAAGTGCAATGGCGTCTAAATTATTAGCATGCATTCTCGTTATCGCTGCCTCAGTTGCAGCAGACGAAGAAACTCCCCTAGCGAGGCTTTTAATTTCGAAACAAGTTCTAAACAAATACCTTGTCGAAAATATGGATATTTTAATCAAATATACGTTATTTAATGTTGGAACCGCAACAGCTGTGGATGTGAATCTTGTAGATAACGGATTTCACCCTGAAGTCTTTACTGTAGTAGGTGGTCAACTCTCAGCCCAAATTGAAAGGATACCACCTCAGACTAACGTATCTCATGTAGTCACAGTAAGGTCCAATAGATATGGTTACTTCAACTTCACAGCTGCTGAAGTCACATACAAACCCAGTGAAGATTCAAGTGAGGTAAGAATTCCTAATAATATAACCAAGTTATTCCTTTACTTATAATAAGGTTTGACTTAGAAAATTATTGATATTTAATAGTAGTTACTATTGTATTATACACTGTAAGCTCATAATTGTCTATAATCAAAATTGTACTTGACTTACTGTTGATTTCACAAAATGTTATTAATATTATATGATAAGATTTTACAACAATACAAACTTTGGAGTAGATCAAGCAACTACTTGTACATGTGCAACAATGCAATATAAGGAAATATTTATTAGACCTTCATTAGAATTCATACTGCAACAGAAACTAGGACCCTGTACTAGGAAAATCTTTATCTTAGGGGCCAGTGCCCTCCAGAAATAGTGGATGTAGAAAATGTTAAATGTAATCAAGAGCACTTTTTTTCTTATTTATAAAACATTGTAAAAAGTACTAAAAGAGACTTTATTTTTAATTATGCATGATTAAAACCTTTTTTGTATATTGAGAAATTCTTATAAAAATAGATAGTTATTGTTTACTTTGATAATTCAATATCTTCATATTTAATATCTATGTAGTTTACTCAATTTTTGCTGTGATACGAAAATAGAGTATTAAAGTTTTATTTTTTACTTTCAGGTCCAATATTCAATCAGTAGTGCACCTGGAGAGGGAACGATAGTTGCCTTTAAAGACTATGACAGAAAATTTTCATCGCACATATTGGACTGGGCTGCATTTGCTGTTATGACTCTTCCTTCACTTGCTATTCCATTTGGCCTATGGTACTCATCAAAGAGTAAATATGAAAAGCTCTCAAAACCAAAAAAGAGTCATTAGTTAGCTTTTAGTTAGTATAGGAATATTGTTGCTAATGTTTTTTATTGATAAACTGAATTCCAGGGTACCCAAGAACTTGCAATAGTGCAATTTCTTTAAGATATTAGTTTTGTGTAGAAATGAATTGGACACTGATTCTAAACAATAAAAGAGATAACAATAAGCATAAAATAAAAAACCATAAAATTATTATTCTCAGGAGAAGAATATATTCTTCTTAGTTATATATACTTCTTGACTAGAGTGACCAGATTAGAAATATTATAATGATGTCAAAATTTGCTATTTTTGATTTGAAATGAAGTAAATTTGCTACTCAGTTTTTTTTAGTGTCAATAAATAATTGTAATAATTTTATTTTAGAAATTAATTTATCTACGCATAGCTATAGTTTTGACAAATCTGTACATAAAAAAGAATGAAAATATATCACAATGGATCATTTTATAAATGGTTTACATTGATGTTATATAAGTAAAAAAAACTATTATCTTATAAGAATTAAATATCAATATCTCAACATAAATAAAGATAAATCCTAAATATGACAAAAAAAACATTGGTGATTATATTTAATTTCATTAGTTATGGTCATTCACTCCATTAATTTGTTAATAATTTATATGAACAATAAAATATTTTCGAATTCGTTTTGTATTTTGTTTGTAGATAGTAGCAACCCACTTTTGTATATTTATTTTAAAAAATCTATACTGTTTATCTGGTTTGAAAATAAAGCAAGATGAAACACTAAAAGAGTTAGTCCTTATATATTTTTCCTTGTCTATATATCAATCTACTCCTTTATTTACTATAATGTGGACACATGTGGTTAGTCAATAAATAGTACTGATTTATGTGTTGAAAGATTTGGCCTTGCCTCCCAACATAAGCCATGGTTAAGAATGGCTAAAAGGATTTTGTGAAACCTTGTAGAAAGAAAATTAAACGAATTGTATTCTTTACTAGGAAAATTAACATAATGACAGGTACTTTTACGTAGGCATAGTAGGTCTCTTGCATCCTACGATACTACTTTTAAATATATTACTTTTAATACTACTTTTAAATAGCTAATGCGTTGTTCATTTGTTAAAATAAACAAACAACGATTGAACTATAGACAATACCTATACACTGGTTAGATCGAACCTTTAGTTTGCTACAAAGCTAAGAAGACCCAATTTGACATAAATGTAGGTACCAATAAATTTAAATTATACTATATATGTGAACTGTAGACGCTGTGATTAAAAAAAATCTCAAAGCGCGTGTCTGAGTGTGTACACGAGGCTGTGGCGGCCGCCTTGCTGGCGCTTGTTGTGAGCACTCGCTTTGTCAATAGAGGCCCCGGGGTCGATCCCCTGTAGGGCGAATTTAGGAAATTGCATTTGCTAATTAGTCTGAGTCTGAACTGGGACGCTTCGGCCAAGGCTTATTACCACCTGTAATGCCCTTTGTTCGGGTATAAAGTATGGGTGTCTGTCTTCCATGTATTTCAATTAATTATTACATATAATAAATTGTTACTAGTGACACAACATGCCATGTCGTCCGTCCCATCGTCGTCGCGCCGAAGCTTGATATTAGGCGGGGATAGCCTCATCTAATCATAGCTACCTACAAAGTTCACAGCAAAGAGATTTGTTCTGGTACGACGCTGTGTAGAACCCATGAGAGGTAAATTAACTCTTAACGCGCTTCTGTCTTACTTTGTATCATCACTTTAGCACGTGTATGTGAGCGCACCTGATGATAAGCGCTCTAACATGGTAAGAGGCAATTTACCTCTTATGTGTTCTACACAGCATCGTACCGGAACACAAATCTCTTTGCTTTGATTCGAAACCGGGACCTCTGCTTACAAAACGAGTACTCTCATCATTGTGCAAGCGAGCGTCAAAGAATAAAAACGGCTCAACCAATCCTGTCGAACTAGTACCTTGATACTACATATACTGATATTTTTCACTTTCACTACTTATACTAATATTTTCTTTACGTCTTTTAGTATTGTAGTCAATAATACCAGCAACGTATATATGTGTCAATTTTAGACAATTATCAAATCTATAAACAACAAAAATAGCGTCAAAATTAGGATTTCCTTGTATAATCATTAGCACTGTTCTGACGCTTGAACAACTCCGCCTTACTATTGGAAACAAATAAGTACGTACTTTTATTTATCGGAATCGGAAATTTTCATTTTATCATTATCGCTTATCATTCATTTATATATCCGAGAGTGTACAAAAATTGCAAACGCTAGTGAACTTTTCCGAGACGCAAAAACCTTTGCTAGTAGATTTTTTGATATTTAACGATTGTTATTCACTGATCTTATAAGCGAACCACTGTTTAACATTTTTACCATTCTTTCTATCTCGAATGTCGATCTAAAATAGAGATTCCTCATCTACTGGATATAGTTTTGTATATGTAAACTCGTATGCAACCACTAAATCCGAGTGATTTATGGAAATTTAAACCAAGATTATTAATTAATATTAAGATTGAATGCTAGAAAGTGTTCAATATATACTGCTTATATTCTTTTTAACAAACGTAGTGCTATCGTTCTGTGGTAGGTATATTTTGACTAAAATAGCTTTCAGAATATCACCAGGACTCGTTTATTACCTGCTAATATAGTCTAACATTGGAACATTTACTAGAAAGTTGACATAAATTATAATCAGCAATTTTCTAAATTTATTAAGAAAAAATACTTTGTCTTATTTATTATTATATTAGTGGATCTTTATATAGAACTTAGCATACTTAACATTAACACCAGAGTGAGTTGAAATGTATATATGTATTGATTATATCACAACATTTAGATGGAATTGATTTCATACAAAGTACGTATAAAACCTTATTGATACTGCGCAGTGATTGACACTTTTTAACGTTATTTTTAATAATCTGAACAGAAATTTTGTTTAATATGGCAGACCTTAGGCTGGTCGCGCACTATCCGAGTATTTCATGCCTTATTTCACCATCATTTTCTAAAGCCCCACATTGGTAGACGACCACTTGCTTATAGAAACAATCCCTTTAACTGGCTCCTAAATGTACTTAGGGTACGCTAAGTTCAGGAAAAAAAGTTAATTATTCAGGAATAAAACTTAAAAAGTTTATTGCGCTTTCGTAGATTTAGAAAAGGCCTATGATCGAGTGGCGAGGAATGAGCTGTGGCCAACGTTTTCTACCTATGGGGTGAGCGGTTGTATGATTCAAACATTGAAGTCTCACTATGAGGGTTCTAATGCTTGTGTCAGAATAAGCGGAGCGTACACGGAGTGGTTTCCTGTCGAAAGAGGTGTTCGACAGGGATGTGTTGCGTCACCATGGCTGTTCAACCTTTTCATGGATAAATGTGACAGATTTAAAAGAAAGTATGTATGGGTTAAGAATGAATGAGTTACTCATCAAATGTTTACTCTACGCTGATGATCAAGTAATACTTGCGTCATCCGCTAACGAGCTTCAGGAGATGCTAAATATTATGAATGAAGCTTTGAAAGGGAAAGGAATGAAAGTGAATGTAAACAAAACGAAAGTTATGCTTTTTGAACGAGATGAATCTATGATGAATGGCAATATTTTGATAGATGGGGAACAAGTGGAAGAGGTGAAAGAATTTGTATACTTGGGATCTAAATTTACAAAAGATGGAACATGTGAAAGTGATATCGAAAGGAGAGTGAATGCAGGGAATATGGTAAATGGTGCTCTGCATGCTTTTATGAATAGCCAGATGGTGTCTCAAAGGGCTAGACTGGCAGTGCATGCTGGAGTGTTGGTGCCAACACTTATGTATGGTAGTGAAAGTTGGGTATGGCAGAAGAATCACAAAAGTAAAATAAATGCGGTAGAGATGAGAGCGTTGAGAAGCATGAGTGGATTAAAACTGAGTGACAGAGTAAGAAATAGTGTGATAAGAGAACGTTGTGGTATAAAAGAAGACGTAGTGACTAAAATTGAGAAAGGTATGCTTAGATGGTTTGGGCATGTAGAGAGAATGAATGAAAGGAGACTGACAAAAAGGATTTATGAGTCAAGAGTGAATGCGAAAGTTGGAAGGGGAAGACCAAGGCGAACGTTCCTGGACCAAATCCAGGACATTTTAAATAACGGCCAGGTCAAGAGTACTCTAAACCGACGAACTTGTATGAAAGGTTTAATGAGAATGAAAGAAGCGAAGGAGATATGCAAGGATCGTGGCAAGTGGAAGGATGTTGTCTCTGTCTACCTCTATGGGAATGAGGCTTGATGTATGTATGTATATAAGTTTAGGAGAGGTTGGTGAAATCGAGCATTAGACATATTACCCCGATTTCCTTATATTTTTGTGTGCTGTAAAATATAATTTATATTAAAGTAAAGGTATATACGCAATTCAAATATTTGTGATTGGGATCCAAATATATACATTTCTTTATTCAGATTATACGTTTTTTCATCACGTCCTACAGAATACTTGTATAGACTCACCAATTCTATAAAAATACAGGTATTGACAAGAGCTATAAATTTATAGAATTGATAAGTGTACACATTCAGGTACTATTTCATGATGACTAATTTGTTGAAGGACACATTAAGTTAAATGTGATGTCAACCTAAATTAATGCATATTATAAAATGATAACAACGGACTGTAAGACGTCATTTATTAGTAATAGCACTGAGACTACATTGTATAGGTGATAACACAAACATTAAAAAAATAAAATATATTTGCAATATATTATTAATTATGTACATGTAAAAGTATAACATCTCTATCATTATATACAAATATGATAATTATTCTAGTGTTAAAATGAAATTAAGCGCACAAAAAATTAATAAGACAGCCATAAAAATCACAAAATGTATTTCAATTATTACATAAAATACAGTAAACTCGCTAAAAAGACATACATTTAGTTCTGAATTGACATAACTTAAGTTTGGAATTTTAATAAAAAAAAATTTTTTTAATGTTTTGAAGATTTTTCTTAAGCTCTAATAAATAAGTAATTGTATAAACTGATTGGTGATAATGTGTTGATGATGACGATAGTTTTGCGTGGAAGAGCACTTCTTAGAAAACATGAACTTGTCATTCTTTGTATATTCAAAAATTAATATAAAATCTCCCTTACAAATCCTGACTCAAGTAGAGTTTACATCTCTAAATGTACAATCCTAACACTGAAATAGATTTGGTACATTGGTATTTACAAAAAGCGTGCATTTTTATACAGGGCACAATTATATAGCATAGTTTCGTTTGAATTGTAAAAAATTTGATTTCCTACAAAATACACTAGTTATGCTTAAACTCTGACCAATTTAGAAAGCCTTAGAAATTTTCAAATTTAAAAGACAGCATAAATATACATGATATGTATAATAGTTATATCAAGTCATATCAATGGCTCCTGAATAGGCTTATTAAATAGGAAGCCTTTTTCCATTTGTCCATTATAACTATTCGAAGTTAACTAATGTCCGACATGCTTTGCAATACCACATTAATACAATGACACGTTTTTTTTTTGTGTTCTAGAGTCCGGCCTTTAACTACCGCAATTACACGGAATAAACATTGAAACTGAAAATTTAGTGGTTAAATATCAAAATTATGTAATACTTATTTCGCGTACAAGCCACCAAATGTATATGTTACGTAACCACCGTAATTTAAGTAGGTAGAAATATCGACAAATTACATTAAATAGAAACACGTGTATATTAAGTTAAGTATAATCGTGGTATGTACATGAAAGAAATCGTAAATATGAAAAGTATAAGTTGACATGGATTTATCGCAATTAGAGCGGCAGTATGTAAGCACATATATTACAATTATTGTTCATTATATAAAAAAATACTAAAATAACTAGGTGATGGATAACTGATAAAGTTGTTGATTTTATGCTAGATAAAATCACAGCAATATAAACTTGTATGTTTACATGCTAATACTTGAAACACCAAACATAGCTTTGGTAGTGAAAAAATATTGACATATAATTATATTTCTTAGTGGTCTTAGCTTTTGTAATATACATGCTATAAACACATAATTGAAATATTTTTTCTTTAAATAATAGTTCTGCTAACAGTAAAAGGTATTCAATATAAACATACAATCACATTTCATTAAATAAAGATAAGTCTAAAAACAATATATTTTCTAACATAAATTGATAAAAATATATGTAAAATAATGAACAAATATCAAGCTGCTTTTAAACCAAGTGCATAATAATTATGTAATAAGTGGAAATTTTACATTAACTATACTATAAGTTTGATGGCTATTTTGTATAATGTAAGAATATGGTGCAGTTAAAAACTAATGACACAAGTAAGGCAAGGTGATAGATTGACTAAAGTATAATGATAAAAATAAATGTTATGTCAAATTATTTAAAAACAGCATTATTTATTTACAGAGATATACTTTTTCCATTATTGAATATTGTAGCAAACATTGCTATCAAGTAAGATAATTTTTATTATCTTGTGATATCAGTTATCCAGACAATGAACTTTTAAATCAATGTGGTTAAATGTTGATTGGGTCCTGATTGTATGAAAGATTAACAACTGGTGATGAAGCTCCATAGTCTGGTGTTGATGGAGTTGATATTGGTAAAGAGTCCAATGGCTTGGTCAGTACAGGCGCTACATACTCTGGAAATCTAACAGAAGTCTCTGTTTGTAGTGGTGCAGGAGGAGTACAGCTGGGGAACGGACTTAGTAACAAAAATGTACCAAATGCAACAATAGAGGCCATTATCAGGATAATGGTTCGAGCTTCAAATCCTGCACGCAAGCCAGCCCAAGCGGCCATATTTATGAGCAACAGTAGCACAGAAACACGAATCAATCTAACTGCTGTAGCATGAATCCTGCCACCTCCAACCCCACTCATGTCACAGGGTCCATACGCAAAATATAAATTATGTTTATCCCCTACATGCTTTAAACAAAAATACATAAGCCCAAATGGTGCAATAAGTGGGCATGCTAGACTGTAGACAATAGTTATAGAAAAAACTGCTAGGCTCCAAGCATAGTGAACACCAAATGGAAATTCGTACAAAATTGCCTTTTTGACATAACTTTTTTCAGCTTTTGATTTTGATTGTAATAGATACCAAACATATAAGAATAACTCTGGAAATCGTATCAGCTCTAGTGATGTACCAATTAATCCGGACGTTATTACATAGTTTACAAAAAAGGCCCCTTTATCTGGAAGAAATACACAATCCCACCGCATTGTATCATTTTCATGGTGTAATGTCCATCTCACAAAAGCTTCTGCACTAGCAAGCCCTAATGATGGCAATATCAAAGTCATGAGCAAAAGAAACGATGTGGTTTTGGTCATGATGGAGTAGTTCTGTTGCGATTTAGTCCAATGTGAGAGAAATTTATCTGAGAATGCCACAATAGCAGGCATCACAGCTGCCATCGTCCAAAGTAATAAAGTTGGTAAAAATTCAAAAATTAAAGAACTGATCCTGTTTACAGTATCAGGCTTTGCAACCATTGTGTTAAAAAGATTAACAATAAAGGCTGGTGTTGTCAAAAAAAACAGAACTATAAAGAGACAAAAATTGATTAAAATGGCTTTGACATACCAGACACCTGGCTGAACTGATAAGTTTTCCCAAATTATATCTGATGGATTTGTAGCATGGCTTAACACCCAACCATGATGTAAACTGAAATGATTAATGACATGCTCAGCTAGCTGGTAGGAGGGCAAAGTTAAAAAAGCTATACCTAATGGGTCATTAAGCACCATAGCCCTACATCTCTTAGCTTCATCTTTCAGACGTTTTTCTTCACTTGTATAATATTCTAGTCCATCCAACTCTGGGCCACATAAGGTTGGCTTAACTGTTATCCTCTTTCCAGTTTTCCTAAAATAAGTTTCTGTATACAACAGGGCTTCAGTGACCATTTCCTTCTTTTCCTGTACTTCATTTAACTTATTGATGTTATAAGCAAGACGGAGATCAACTATTTGTATGTGTGGAAAATTGTGTGTGAAAGATGCCCTTATAGTAGCTTCATTTCTATCCGCTCTTGCAATATTTGTGATCATTATTGTTCCAGTCATTGATGTTGGAACAGGTTTTCTGCCAGTGCACCTTCTCATTATCAACACTGATACTGGGAGAAATGTGATACTTATGAGTGTGTGAACCCAAAGCCAAGATGATCTTCCATTGATATTAGAGAGTGTTGTACGACTAAAAGTATTTGCATCAACTTGATTAGAACCTTGGAAATTTATTGGGAGAATAATACCAATTGAGACTAATGTGACAATAAACATCAAAGTTATTGCATGTCTTTGAAATGACAGGTAGTGTACAGCGTCTGGACCACACTTAGCAAGCACTTGTTCACGAGTAAGTCGAAACACTGCTGGCAGCCACGTAAAAAAACCTTCATCTATATTTAATGACTCGTCGGCACTCTGTCGCCTTTCCACCAGTGCGTCGTTATCTCTGCCTCTGTAAAACAGATTCGTCCATCTGCTTTTAGAACGTTGAACCAAAGCCATTCTTCCGTAATTCCAAGCAGTGCGACGCAAAACAGTGAATAATATAATCAAACAAGTCCATGATATAACATTAAGAATCAAGGTCTGTGGAATGCCGTTATAAGCCCCTGTAATAATTACACTTTGCGACGTGTTGAGAAGCATACAACCTTCATCATCAGTTCCATTTGAAGTATTGGATGCTAAAGAGTAAAGCATACTGCTCTGCGCAAAGCGATTCATTGTTGATGTTGCAATTCGAAGAACAAGGAGAAAGTAATCACATAATTTACATCCGAACGTTATATAGTACAACTTATCACGTAGGTTAGCAGAACTAAACACTTGTAAGTTAACTTCGCATTGGATATTTGTTGTTCCCAACTCCAAATCACTAATAATAACGTTTCGTACAATCAGCGCAAATGACAAATTTATGACAAACCATAGAACATAGCATAGATATTACTGGTTAGTGGTTAGAACATAGTGACAAACAAAAGCCATGCACTGCATAAAGTCTATTAGTTTAGTGTTGCGTAGGACATACATGAAGTCGTACATTTGTCCCGTACAAAACGTCACACGTAAGAGTGTACCTTAAAGTACGGTAAAAATTAAAGCTTGTCGTTATTATATATAGCACTTTACTGATACGTATACTTCGAAAATAGCGTAGCAATAGCTACCAGCCAGTAGAAAAAGGTGCTACAACAATAACTATGATATACCAAAATGAACAGTGAGACATGGGATAGTAAAGATAACAAAGATCGCTTTTGTGTGAAGTACAAAAATAGCCGTGATTACCGCATTTGCCCGAGTTAACGACTTATTTTTATAGATGAGACGCATGAACCGTACGCCAAAACAAATTGGACTCAAATTTGAACATCAGACAGAATCGCTGTAGTTGGTTAATTTCTATGATTTACCAAAATGAACAGTATGGTACATGGGATAGTAAAGATAACAAATATCACTTTTGTGTGACTTCTATAACAATTAAATTAATTAATACTATTTATAAAATAGGATCAAAGTTCTCTTTATTCTCTCTTATTACTCAATAAAAGAAATGTTACATTTATAATTCTCGATTATGAAACTCTAAATTCACCCCAATAATATTCACTATTCATTTCAATGAATTTATTACATTTTACATAGGTCAACTAATGCATGTTTTGTAGAAATTTTTTAAAAATTAACGATAATAAAGTTTAGTAAAATTATATTGCCTATTTTATTTCAAATTCTTTCCAAAAGAACATTTAGTGTGTAGATAATCACTTAAAATGTATACTCATATATAAGAATGAGTAAATTATTTCTTCAAATAATTGATGTATAAGAAGTAGAAAAAATATTAAGTTGAAAAATACAAAACTGCCATCTAGTTGGTCAGTGCCGTACTATGATTGTATTATATCTCAACATTTGACAAAAATCACAATTTTTGGTGTAATTAGCAGTTTCGTTACATTATGCTGAAATTCTGAAACGACTGGGTCGTTTCAGAATTTCTAGTAAAAATGGCTCAAATAGAAACTAAATTTTAAAGTAACGTTCCTACTATACGCATCGACTCATTTGAAGTGGGACCATGTCCTGGCTCAGTGCAAAAAAGAGGCTACTCCAACAAATTCATTTTCAAATCGTTTCCTAGTCAACACTATAGTCTATGAAGTATGAATCACTATGATTTAACTTCAGAGTACAAATATTTTTAATACACAGGCATAATAAGGAAAAATGATTTTAGCGTACATTAGTGTTCCAGTTTCAATTTTAAATATCTTTTCAAAAATAATCCTTAATTAACCTAAGCTTTGATTTGAGCAGGAAATATGACAAAATAAAAAATACAGGTTTTTTGTTAGAAAACAATATTTTATTTGAATTAAAGACAAGTAAGTAAGTAAAAGATGGCGTAGGGTTCATCCACGAATGTTGTATGTATTTATAACCTACTAGTATTAGCTAGTAAGCATTAAATATAAATATATTTTTTTCTACTCGCTGTATGGACTATATTGCTAACACGCACACAATTTTTATACAGTTATATTGTATATTTATGATATAATAATAAAAATATTGAGGTACTTTAAACCAAAATTTCATTTTCAACAATTACTGGAACCTGGAATTATGAAAATTTCAATTTTCTACAATTTTAATCCCTTTAAAAAAATCTATCCGATAGGTCACTTACAATTGGAATAGAGTAAAAGGTAAGGTAAATAGCAACCTATTGACATCCCACTACTGGATATAGGCCTCCTTATCCATGGGAGAAAGAATATTTAGAGTATAGACCAACCACGCTGCCCCACTGCTGGTTGGCAGACCTTGGATTATTAATATTGGAATACGACATTAACAACTAATGTCAAAGTTTAAAAAATGTCCAAAACCGAGCACTTTATTTCATCCAGTAAAGCTGGAAATTTATAATATGGTACAAATAATTAATACCAACCGCGTAGATAATGGTTCACATGCCATTTGTTATTTTAAAATATACTATAAATATAAATTGGTAGAGATTGAATTTTATTGTTATTAATTATTAGTATTGCCATTTCCAGTTAGCGTGAAATAAGAATTGGATCTGGCAACACTAATTTAATCAGTCCAGGGAATGAAATTCGACGGAGGTGGTGTAAAGCTCCTGTGTACATTTTTATATTAGTTTATTTAATTTTTATGTATAAAGTTAATGAAGTTATTAATATTTAGATGTTTGTTAAATAATGGAATTCGATTGGAATAATTATTTAGAAGACACTAAAAGTGTCGCTGTTCCAGAAGAATTATTTTCTCATGTGAGTTGCGAGTTTTAACTACAGTTTTATTGTTGTATAATGTTAAAAGTAATTTTGGTTTTATATTCTTGGAAGTTCTTGGAACGTGTATATTTGCATATATATTGTTTTTATTTTAAATATACATTACTTTGTTACATCTAAAAAATTACTAGATGATTTGAAAAAATATTTCATGCACTATCGCGACATAAAGGCCATGTAGCTATTTTTAGATCACTGTTTTAACATACCTTCCAATTTAAATTGAAAAATTCATTAGGAACACTTTGTTATAATTAACTATTTTCTCGTGATATTTTGAATTAACTTTTATAATTTCATTCAATTAACTTTCCCAGATGAAAAAAATATTTTAATTATGCCACCTCATTGCTATTGATTAAATAAATAACATTTAATGACTATTTCTTTTTATCCAGAGATACCCATCTATTAATAATTCTTATGTGACTTATTAAAAACAATGTTTACTATAATTTCTGTGTTTAAGGTTAACAAATTTATATTATGTTGAAAATAATTGAATGTAACCCGTCATAATTATATATTATAAAGTAAACTGAAAATGAAATTACTTTTTTATTCCTATTAATATTTTAACTAATTTTGTTATTATTTTTTAAATATTTATTATTTTATGTAAGATCTACTAGATAGACAAACAAAACAATTAAAGGATATTAAACACTCCTAAAGTATTTATCCTATTGTAATGAAATTTTCATGAGCATACATGTTAAGATTTCTAATTAGTTAAACATGTGACAAGTAAGAGTAACTTTGCAGTTACAATAATTTAGTTGAATAATATTTTAACTGGTAATAAATTGCATGACATAGCTGCATGCAATAATGCTTACAAAAAAATTTGAGTAGAACTATACTTAAAACAAAACATCTATGTTTTCTCTCATCTTTGTTTAAGGAATCAAGAATAAAATTCTAATTCTTCTAAAATTATTTATTACTGTCCTAGCTTTTGTACAAATGATTTTAGGATTTTTTAACCATCATGTTATAATAGTTATATGATAAAAAAAAACAATGACTGTAGAATAATGTAATTTTTATGATATCAAGTTTTATTAATTAATGAAATAGAAGGACTTATCTCATCTTCATATTTATTTCTTGTTCTGTTTCATAATCAATAAGAAATGAAAGAATTTTTTTTATTCAAAACCAATGGGTAGAATTATTCTTTTGCAACCTTGTATTGTGATTCATTGATATGTGTTATAAAATTAGGAAGCCTGTATGTAGATGAAATGTATTTTCTATGAATTATAATATAAGTTATTTAAATAAAACATTAGTCCACAAATGGTCTACTGTAATTTGACTATCATATTACTGAAATTGAGTAAATTAAAGTTTCAATCAGTGTCAATATAAAAAAATTAAACGACTTTTAAAAAGTTCTTATGCAGAATCTGTGGCACTGCTAATTTATGATGAACTATGATAATTTGCTATTGCATTTGAAAAGAGCTATGATATTATTCTGCAGCTTACTCAACCTAATTAAAAAAGAACAGACTTACAGTTTGTGCCACACAACTGAGTGTTCACATCTACTGCAGATTGGTACTTAGGGTTGAGTAAAGGTAGATGTACCACTAGAGTGTATGTATATATATATATATATATATATATATACATACATACACTCCAGTGGTACATATATATATATATATATATATATATATATATACATGAGGCAGTTTGCTGCCTCATTGGTCTAGTGGTTAGCATGTTCGACTACAGACATGAGGTCCTGAGTTCAAAATCAATATTGAGTTTTCTATTAAGATTTTCTCAATATTTGCCCGAAGTTGGAAAGTTGGCGGTGTGATCCTTGCTCGTGCCTCGGAGAGAACGTTAAGCCGTCAGTCCTGCGTCCGATATCTCTCCCCGGTCGTGTCGGATTCCTGTCACATCAGACTAAGAGAGTTAAGGAATAGAGAGTGCACTTGTGTACAATGCCTGCCATTCCGCACTGGAGCAGTGTGGTGGGTCTATGCTCGCTCGCTCTTCGGAGTGAGGAGACCTCTGCCCTGCAGTGGGACGTTAATGGGCTGCTACTTACTTTTTTTTATATACACACAAACACACACACACACATAGGCAAGCTAAATTATTATAATTTCAGGTGGAAACTAGTCTCAACAATGGAATTAAGCAAGGCATGCTTCTCGAAGTTTGCCACAAGACAAACCCAGACATGTACTGGATAGCTGAAATAACTATGGTTTGCGCTCATCTGCTACGTATAAAATTTATAGGCGCCGAAACGGATTTCTGGTGCGACATATCTAAAACTAAAGTCCATCCTCTAGGCTGGTGTGGCAAGTACGATGAGTTGGTTGAACCGCCCGACGAGATTAACGAGAGATGCGGGAACTCAATCATTGATATAATGAAAAAGGCTTTATTAGTCGGTCAGTCGGTGTCAATTGAGGCATTAAACAACAAGGGTCTGTCCCCAATTGATAGAATTAAAGTAGGAATGAAAGTGGAAATACAGAATATCATCGATCCATATAGATATTGGATAGCAACGGTGAGTCACTATGAGACTTATGTCTTGATCATTTTTTCGTATAGCAAAAATAATTAAATATGCTCTATAAAACTCTATGTTCGTCGTTTCTGAAGTGAAAATTCTTTAAGGTTTTGACTTCGTAGCAATTTGAAAGTCAATGAAAAGTAAAAGCGACAGTTAAAAGAGACACACATAAATTCATAAGATTTAACGTAGGATAAAATGAGATAGGAAGCATTATACTGTGTTACTTACGTTCGTGGTTCTGTTTGCTCTGCTTCGTACACCGTGTTCGTCAAGTCATAGTGAGAGTTAAAATTAAATTATTACCAAAACCTACATTTATCCTCTTGCAGAAATTTTACATTCGTCTCATTATCTTGAAGCTGAGATTTTTTGAATGTTCCAGTTCTATCACATGTGAATTGAACACAAGATTTTATAACTTTATTCAAATGTATCTTCGTGACAGCGTCGCTGGCGTAATGGTGCGACAACTTGCTTTGTTAACGGACTTCTCGGTTCAATTTCCAGCAGGGCAAGTTCAGGAAAATGTATTTTCGAATTTGTCTATCTGGACTGTTGAAAGGCTTTATTCGTACCACTCGTATCAGCAAAGACGCGCTGACAAACCATTGAGTCGTAAATTACCTATTAGTGCGCGACCATTTTAGACTGTGTCATCAATAATCATCAGGTGAATTCACAGTCTAGTACTAACCGTTTCACCCTTTAATAAACGTTGTTTGAAAGTTACAAATACGAGTATGACTTCAATATGTCTTATCTAAGCTAAAACGAGTTGCAACTAATTTAAATAAATAAGGAAAATAAGGTTTTGACAACACAGTTTCGTTACCATGTTTGAATCTCGCACCAGAATTTTTAACAGAATTCGAGCAGAACCTTGACTGCTTTTAACAACAAACAATAAAATGTATATGTTTGTATATGATTTCTCACTAACAGTTACAAAATTCGTTAACGAATTAATCTTGTAACGCCAAGTACAATGAAAGGTCAGTTTTTCACATTCAGATTTTTTAAGATAAATCGTGGTGGGTGTCAGGGTCGGACTAGGTCGGAAGGGCCCGTTTGGCTGATAGGCCAGGGCCTGAGACTAGATGATGGTAGATGGGACTGTCAGGACTACTGGGATATTATCGGAAAATACTGAAATAAACAATAAATACAATTATCAACGACGTAATAAAGCAACCATTAAGTGTTTGGTTACTTTGGCAATGATGTCCTATTTATGGGCTTTGTACAAGGTGGGACAAAAGCCCCGCTACCTTTTTGATTGCTTATAACTTTGTCCAAAGAAAAGTTTGAAAGAAAGGTTTGGTTTTAATAATAACTTTATTTGGTCTTTATTTTTCTTTGTTTTGATAGGAAAAATATATCGGCTAAATGGTGACCGCAATTCACTGTGCAACTTTCGGCTCTTTTCAAGACATTTTTCATAACATCCTGCAACATCTCAGGCTGAATTTCTTCCCATTGTATGAACGAACTATCTGATCTACTTTTACATTAGGGTCGGAAGAGTTAGGACCAAGCCTGCGCGGGCCTCCTCTCCTACAGTTGTCGCAGTAAGCTGGGTCCGTGGGGGGCCCGGCTGGCAAATGCCACCCTGACTATATTTACAGTCTGACGCTGGACGGGGTCTCGGCATATAAAAGGAATGTGGAGGCCTGTAACGTACGTAGGTAAGCCGGGCTTTACTAGTTATTTACTTCTGTAATATTTTATAGGTTTGTGAAAACTCCGGTGGACGGCTTCTATTGCGATACGATGGCGCGGAAGGTGATCTGCCTCAATTTTGGATGTTTTTCTGCAACACCCGAATAAGTAGCTTCGGATTTGTTACCAATAAGGTATGTACACATTGCAGTAACTCCGCATCAAATTTATTATATTTAGATAATTTACTCAATGGTTTTAGAACGCATCGCACTGGAACAGCATTTTAATAGAACATATATTCTTTTTAGGCGGCAAATTTTTGCTACTTGCATAGTTGTTGACAGTTTAAATCTAAACCTCTTACTAGCTCGTATTTAAATATCATATTAAAAATATAATAATTGTAATGACTTTATAGATAATGTGTACTTAATATAAGTATTTTTACTCGTATTCTTTGTCTTCTGCCTCATGGGTCTAGTGGTTAGCAAGTTCGGCTACTGACATGAGGTCCTGGGTTCGAGTCCCGGGTCAGACCAGTTCAAAAATCGATATTGAGTTTTCTATTGAGATTATTTAAGTTGGCGGAACCCCCGTGCCTCGGAAAGCACGTTAAGCCGTCAGTATTGCGCTTGATCTCTCTCCGGTCGTGTCGGATTGTCGTCCCATAGGACTATAAGAGTGAAGGAATAAAGACTGTATTTGGGTATTGTGCCCGCCAACCCTCAGTGGTCGCAGCGTAGCGGGTGTATGCTTTAAAAACTCTCAATGAGGAGGCCTGTGGGATGTTAATGGGATGCTACTTACTTATCAAGGTTTACCTGTAAGAAATTGCTTACAGCAATTAGGCTTAATTAGGCCTTTACTCACCTTCTTGTTGAATTGTTAATGTACATTACGCTATGTTTTGTAACTTATACATTAAGAATGTGTGCAATACATAAATAATTAATATAACATACATAAATATCCCAAATTTGCTCTACCAAGAAACGAACACGGTGTAACAATTTATAGGCGCCGAAACGGATTACTCCTATCGATAACCGTTTGATTAGAAATCTCTCCTTGAAATTTCAGGGTTCTCCGTGGCAATTCAAATACCCCGGGAAGGTGAATAAGTTCTCGTGTAAGAACAAATTGAGCACCCAACTGCGACAGAGTGCGGAGGAAGCGATCAGCGAACCTACACCGCAAGATCTGTTTCAGGTAACTGTTCTTGTTGTAGAACTATATGACGCACCTTAAATTTATAATTTGACTAGCCTACCTGCCCAACTTCATCTGCGTCAACATGGAGATCAACAAACAGCAGCGTAGCTAGAATATTATGATGCCATTCCCCGGGCTCTCACAAAAGGGTGCCAAATGGTACGCAAAACAAAAAAAATACTTAATAATTTTTGTTACAAAATGAAAACCTAATCTACGACTGTATTCGTTTATTGAATTGCGAGTATACTTTTCTTATGATATTAGAGAGAAAGAGAGAGAGAATACACTTTATTATACACCACAAACAATACATGAAATGGACTCTAAAGTAATCATAGGGTACAAAAAGACGGCCTTATCGCTAACTAGCGATTTCTGTCAGGCAACCTTAGGGTTAGGGAAATTTTATTACGAAAATGGGTAGGTGGTGTCTAAAATGTGTAGTACATAGATACATATAAAAATACATATATACTCCATATATAATATACTCCAATCGTGATTGGGGCGGAAAGAGAGATTTTAATACAACAGACTAAGAAATAATCTAAAGAATATAATATTTATGGGTACATACCACGATTATATGTTTTTTGTTGATTTTCCGATATTTATGTTGTTAATATATTTCTAGATGTAGTCATTTTTTCTTGGACTAGATATTATTATACGTAAACTTGCTGTACTTTCATAAAATTAACAATTCATTCAAGGGTAGCTGCATACGTTTCTAAAAAAAACTCCTAGAAAAAGTTACAAAGATATCACTTTACAAAGATTTAAATATTTCATCAAAGAGAAGCTAGTTGAGAAATCGTTCCATAATCTGAAGGATTACCTACAGGTTAAATATGCGTGATTTTGAAAATTATTTCTTCTTCTTATTCGTTTCGCTCTTGACAGAGCGGTCGTGATCGTCATGAAGTAACGAAGTGGGCAGATGTTATGCGCATGACTACCGCTCGCCATTTTTCCCTGTTCGAGGTCATTCTGCTGCATTCGTTCAATGAACCTCCCAGTACAGATTTGATTTGGTCGGTCCATCGGGTGGGTGACCTCCCACGCGGTCTTATGCCTTCCACTTTTCCTTGAACGACGAGGCGTTCGATGGACTGGTTGTCACGCCGAGAAACGTGTCCGAAGAATGTTAGAATGCGAGATTGTACTAGTGAGAATAGACGCTGTTTAATGCCGAGTTCTTGAAGTATCGAGACGTTTGTTCGAAACTCGGTCCACGAAACTCCAAGCATTCTTCTCCAGCACCACATTTCTAGAGCATCTATTTTCTGCCTTTCCACATCTCGCAGTGTCCACGTCTCAGCAGCGTATAGAAATATGGGGAAGATAAGAGTCCTCACGAGTTTAGATTTCGTGGTCTTTGTGATGTTCCGATTCCTCCATATTTTCTTCATCTTGTCCATCGCAGTTCTTGTTATAGCCATCCGTCGTTTGACTTCGTCAAATTATTTAATTAAAGACAATGTTTTTTGTAAAAGGATTTCACAAAAATTAGTTGTAAGAAAAATACTTTCCTTGTATTTAATTCTTTAAATCTCTTTAGCCTTGAACCATTTGCAACAACTAAGCATCGATAAAAATTTATATTTTATGCTGCTGCTATTAAACACAATGCTGTTTAACACCACTAACATATAATATAAATATTTAATTTAAGCCGATGATGGATATTTCATTGACTTACTATTAATTTGATTTTATAAACAAACTTTGTAACAACATTTTTTCAATTACTCCTTTAGGTCGAAGTATAGAACTTTTAACTCTGGTTATTGTAATGTCCTTTTGTTCGGGGATAGAGTTGTCTGTCTTCCGTGTTTTTTAATTTATTCTTGCATATAATAAATTGTTACTCGTATCGTATCACAGCAAGCCATTATGAGCCCCCCCCCCCTCCCCCCTGCGCCGAAGCTTGAGATAAGGCGGAGATAGGCTCTAGACTAAATGTATAATTATAGACAAACTAATTTTTCTTCCTACTACATAAAATTTAATTTATCAACTTCCTTTTGCCAACAGCCAAATCAAACGTTAGAGGCGCATAGTTTCGCAACTGGCATGAAAGTGGAAGCTTTGAGCCCAAATGACATGAACACCATACGACCAGCTACAGTGCTAAAAATTTTCAACAACCTACATTTCCTAGTTGTAATCGATGACCATACAGAAGATTATGAAGAAACCAAAATGGCCTGGTTATGTGATAACATGCAACCATATATTTACCCAATAGGCTGGGCTCAGAGGAATAAATTTGACTTTAAACCTCCCAAGATTTGGAAAGAAGGTGCGTTCGATTGGGAAGAATACCTCTCCATGACTTCATCTGTTCCAGCGCCAGATTACTGTTTTGGTAACAAGGAATTGTTGAAAGGTATTGAGGTTAATATGAAACTAGAAGCAGTTAATCCTCTTAATCATGAGGAAATACATGTTGCATCAGTTCAAGCAATCAAGGAGCATATGCTGTATGTTGAACTCTTACCTATCGGTGAAAAGTTTTGGTATTCACAAGACAGCGACCTATTATTTCCCGTGGGGTGGTGTGATAGTAATAATTACGAGCTTCACATCCCGGATACCAACGTAAAGGAGCCTCCGCAGCCGGTTGAAGAGCCGAAGTCGATTAAAGAAGATTTCAAGCCCTCGGAAGAGTGGTGTGACAGGATATTCTTTAATTATAAATGTTACGCTGGACCATCCATAAGTCGTAATAAGCTATCGCAGCTACCGAAAACAGTAGGGCCCGGACCTTTGTTACTAGTTTTGAAAGAAGTGCTAAATAAGATGATATCAGCTTCATATAAACCGGCTAAATTGCTTAAGGACTGGGAGACTGAAGGTCCTCCTGATGAAGGAATGCGGCTTGAGATGCTTAGAGCTAAGTAAGTATGCCATTTTTGTGGACTCGCTTGTGGTGCGAGTGCTTGTTTCATTTGGAGAGATATCGTATTAGATTTCTGGCATATTAAAATTGTAACTTATTTAACTAGGCGAGGAGATAACTGATTGTATACTATATTAGTAGATATAACAAACTCAAAAATTCTAAAATGCAATTTCCACCTATATATTTACATTTATTTAATAACTTGTAAAAGCATAGCCCTACTCGTCTCGATACAATTATTTATTCTTTCTTTATCAGATTTTCCTTCGTTAGTAACAGTTTTACAGCCATTCAATCTTCCATACGAAGTCTTAATTCAAACATAAATCACTTTCTTCTAAATTTCAATACGGAACGTAATTCCAGCCTTGCTTGCCAGTACCAACGCGCCGACCACTGAACTAAGCGTAAATCCTCTTTGGCGCTCTGCATACCCTCTGCCACTTGTCCTTCAATATAATATAATAACTATCGCACTTCACTGCTAAAGCTAGATCCAAGAACGCGTAACAAACTATTAGTTTAAGAACCACAGTAAAAGCTATTTACTAGCGTCATCTTCTTAAAATACATTACTTGGAAAGAAACTGTTTTTATTTGAACATTCAGATAGATATCAGAGACTGTTTACAAATACAATTATGAATTTTATTTTATTTATTTACCAAAAAGATAACCAAGTTCCTACTTTTTTATTTTCTATTAAATTGTTGCTATAAAATAAAAGGATGCACTAGGTAACTTATGTAGCAAGTTTCTGGAAATCTAGAACACATTTATATGTCTAGACTTCCAAAAAACTTAATATGGAGACCCCTAGATCTATATATATTTGCCAAATATATGTATAGCACACATATAGTTATATATATTTTATAATACTTCATATTACAGACTAAAAACAAGCACCTACCACGCATACGTCCCAATAGCAACTACTTCAGATCAGGTGACAGCGTTTTGCCGCGATGTGTGCGTAAAGCTTCAGGCCTGTCCCAGTCTCTTTGGTCCAGTGGAGTATCCAGATCAATGCCCACACAACTGTCAGCAAGTGGAAAAATCAACATTCCGTAAGTTGACATTTCGAGGATATTCTTTTATTGACTGACAGGTTAAAGCTTAACTATAATTTCACCTGATTGTGATAATACAGTTTAAGATGGTAGCGCGATAATGAACTGGCTTACTTTTAAAATCCCTATTCAACTCCCATACCATCACGACTTAATGACAGTCATGGGACAAAATGGCACTCATGTTTTTTTTATATTATACAAAATCCATAGCTATATAAAATAATAATACAAAATCTAATTCAATTTACTTAAAGACGACTATGGAATTTAGATTTGTTTTTTTTTTATTATATAACAACGAACGCCAGAGTGTGTGTGTACGTGTTTATATCTATGTTATATGTTTTGAACTGTGTCTGTAACAAAACTACGAGCTAGCCACATTAATTTATATAATTTTTATCAGTGCTTTTTTTGTAGAAGAAATCGATCTCTCGTAAGATTTGTTATAATATCATCGGAATTTGTTACTTTAATGTGCACTTTCAATAATTGATCATAGAGTTGGCTTTCATTCAAAATAATGGCGTTAATTTTGTTTTCAATAGTACGAAATATTAAAATGGGATCCCTCATTTCAAGGAATGGATTTCATCTCCGACTTTTCCTGCCAGTAACCCAGTTTGACAAAAAATCCTATACGTATCACGGGAGTAAAATAGGGCAAAGTTTCGTTGACGAGGACGCCCTATTTTCCCCCCTAAGTGCGTAATATACTTTTTTAATTAATATTTCCAGTTTTCACTACCATTTTGTCATATCATTTATGGAATTTTAATCAACTTGTCAAACTATGGAAATTCCTTGTTGTTGCTACTATACCTCGTTAAAATAGTACATAATATTATCTCCAATAATTGAAATATATTTATAATATGTATATTTTGACAGATAATGGAACAGAACGCAGAGGCAGACCGAAAGGAAGCGTGAATGGTAAGAGAAAAAAGAAAAAGGGAGCTCCAGAGAAACGGGAGAAAGAGCTACCGCCAGTACAAGAGGTGGAAATTAATAGGGATAGGGAATCCATCGAAAGTGAACATAGCGCAGGCTCTACACCGCCTTCGGAATCTGGCACTAGGCCTAATTCACCTGACAGCATTACGGATTACGGATACAAGAGGAACACTAGACGAAAACGCGAAGTCAAAAGTAACTATCCAAAAATGGAAATGAAAACACGTGGTGCTAAGCTACCCAATTTCGCATTACAAATAAAGGAGGCACATTGGAATAAAAAGGATGTAGAAACAATCTACAATAATTCCTGCACAAACAAAAAACAAAACGGCGGAGACAGTGACACGGAAAATGAAACTAATGAGAGCAGTTGCAATTCAAGAGATGCCAAAAATATTTCGGATGTTTCAGATTCTGAGGAACCAGAATTAAAAAAACTAAAATTTCACACTAATGATCCCTTACCATCTGATAATAAAATGTTTGAGAAAAACACTGCCAAGACTTGGAGGAAAGGGAAAATAAAACTTAGTCGTAATCCCCTCGAATGGACTGTTGACGATGTTCACAATTATCTAAGTAGTACTGATGATTGCAAACTTATTGCAGATAAAATGAAGCAAGAAGAAATTGACGGTGAAGCGTTCGTTATGTTAGATTTGCCTACAATCATCGATTTTTTGCACATGAAAAAAGAATTCGCAATGCAACTTTGTAGGCATATAACAATGGTAAGATGGTATTGTATAGATAATTTGGAAGAAAATGGCGAATTAACATGTTAATTATGTATTATCTAATGTTATCTCTAGTCCACAATAAATTCGTTGAAATTATGTATGGTTTATTTTGTTTCTAGACATTTACGTATGTATGAAATTACAAGTTTTAATTTATGGAATTCTTGCGGAGCTTTTTGCAAATGTAGTTACATATTTTAAAAATGAAAAACTTGCTTTCTTCTTTCTCTTGATCGTTACAAGTAAAATCTTGATTCAGATGTATATTTTTCTTTGGATTTGATAGTCTGACTGGTATGTTTCGATCCTTAGAAAGACATTCCTGTTGTTGGTTGGCATAGTTTTCTAGTTGTAATTTCTTTGCTGCGAGTTTCTGTAAATTCTCTGCTGATGCTAGCTGATTTTCTATAATATTAAAATTCTGATCTCTTATGTTTATTTCAGAAAGCATATCTCGGTTCGTCATCTTAATTTCAAGACAAGGATTACCGCTTAAAAGATAAATATTAAAGGTTTCTTCCCTTTTCACATCAACATTACGTTTTGAGCTATTGTTTTCAAAAGTAGAGTCAGTCAAATAATTGTCATTTAAATATGTTTCCATTGTTGAATTTACACTTGAGTCCCTGTTTGCCATATTGTTATTAACGTTAAGTCTACAGTCGTTGCTTTTTTTCATATCTTCAATTGATGAGATCTCTATTTTTTTATTTGACATGGATGAATCAGATGATACAATATTTTGAATCATGTCCCTAATAAAATCTTCCATCTCCGAAAAGGAGTCTCCTTTATTCTTTTCTAATATATCATTGAATTTTTTTTTGTAAACTTCAAAATCTTGCATATTATTATAAAAACTGTTGAAAATCTGCTGCACTGTCGTTTTGAACAATTTAATATTAGAGTCAAGACTACTAACTGATGTGTCATGGGTTAGCAATTCTTGCGACATTTTTCGTAATATTTTCATTTCCAATTTATCGAGATCTGAATTTGTGATTGAGTCTTTATTATCACCTGTTATTAAATCGTTGTCTTCACTAAATGAATGATCATTGAAACTGTTCTCGTCTTTCACGGGAATTTCGTCGTGGTCATAATGTTTGTAATATTCTTGGAAATTAACTTGTTCGTTAGGTTTATCTAAATAACTGATTTGTTTTAAACCAGTATTATAATTGTAATGAATGTTTGCTTCAGATTTACAAACCGACCGACAACTAGATTTTTCGGAATTTGCAGTAGTGTAAAAGCTGTGCCGCTTTTTCACAGTATGAATTACGGTTGGTTGTTCTTGTTCAACTAAAATAAGGAAACAATAATCAATAATAATGCTAAGTTCTTATCTATTAAGACAATGATTATATAATACCAGTTACAATGAATTATAACTTACACATTTTGAGATAAAAATATGTTGATTATGAGGGCGACTCAAAATTTTACTAATTTGCATTGGTAAAGAGTTCAAAATATTCTTAATAAAATAATAACGTCAATGAGATGAATGGAATGGAACAAAACAATATTCAAATATTATCTTTTATTTCAACGTGAAAAGTATTTAAGATGTAATTTTTTAAATACGAACTGGCGAGTTTTTAGCAAGATGAAAGTTATTGTAGAAGTAGAAAACAATTATGTATCAGACATATGTGTATTGAGATTATTCAAGATTAACATAATGATATTTATTTTAAAATCACAAAAAATAATTTCTGTGATCGATGGATGTCCACTGTTGAACTTAGGTCTTTCGAAATGATGCACATAAGGCTCGATATTGCGCCGCCTGGCTCCAGCGGCTACCGGCGACCCTCTTTATGATTTTGGTATGGTTTGTATGCTTAGTGTAGCTATAAAAATGGTAAAGTATTCGAAACAAAATTTTAAATCCCTATGATATAAATATGTACTTATATTATAAAAGTACTGATTTTAAAAACACTAGATAATATCCACGCTGAATTCAATATATGTTGTTTATGGATTATAACATTTGACATAAGAATGTCGAAAGATGGATGCCGCCATATTTATTGTCTATGGTCACTAGCAGTTGAATTGATCACTGTCTAAACGAGAATCTCAAAGGCCCCGCCTTTAAATTCTGTAAATGTAATTTACACGGGCTTACGCGACTATGTTTATATAAATAGGCAACGTAGGTACTATATCAAAATTTTCTCATAATATTTATGTTGTGCTGTTAGATTTATTGAAATGCAATTATCGATTTGCCGACCACGGTTGCAAATGTGAGTCCGTGCGTGTTTTCGCTTCTGATCGGTCGTTTCGGAGAATATTTAAAAGGGCTAGAGGTTTACCGTTATTTTCATTAAAAATAATAGAACGTTTTATGTTATAATTAACCGTTGGTTCTGTGTTAAAGTTGTTACTATTTTTAGTGGGTGTTGTCATTGTGCCTTGGGTTTCAATCGGATTAGGTCATCGAGTGTGGTGAACATGTGTGCCGGAGAAAAGTGTTTTATTACTAAATAGACTTGTTTGATTTCTTATTAGATCTTTGAAGCAGCACAGTGGTGGAACAATGGAAACCAGTAAAGTGATATGTGTCTTCGCGATATTGTCGCAAGCGGCAGCTCTTTGTAAGTGCTTTCGATGTTTTCTATTTACAGCTTTTGTGAACTTGATGTAACTGTTATCTTTCTTTTAGCTTTTCGCGTATCGCTTATTCATTCATATGCCTTAGATAAAATATTGCAATGAATTATTTTGAAGTTGATATTCTTAATATTGAAAATACTAGTTTAAAAAAATAATATACAAACTATCGTTTAAAAATATCGAAAATATTTGGTTTAGTTTTTTATAATACTGTGTTACCTTTAATTGAATTCCAAAATAATTTGCTTTTATTTAATGTCAATGTTATCAACATTGCCAAATGTCTTACTGAACCTTTAAGAACCAGACCAAAGGTCTAACATAGGCCTTTAAGATTGAGTGATATCGAAAAAAGTCTTGTACCAGATAAATTAATTGGATAGATACTATCATTTACTGTGTTAAGGACATTGAAAATGCACTTCTTTTGATTACAATCAAAAATAATCTGAATCTTTTCCTTAATATAAACAAAACAAAATCTATATGTAAAAGATAGTCTCTTAATGGCCCCTACATATGAATGATCAACCTGTATTTTAGATATTTTTGTAATTTTGATGATTATATCAGACCATTTATCAATTTGTCATTTTTTTTTAAATTAAAGTTTTTAGTTTAAAGCATATGGTATTAAAGTATTATTTATTGTTGGAATGCTTTTAAATTTAGGATTTTATACTTTACTCTTTACATTAAATTTAGTTTGTGAAAAATTGTAGAGCACCATTCCTTGGAAGCTATTGTTATCAGTTTGAAAGATTCTTACTGTGTAATGTAATGTAAAACCATTATTTTAAGGAGGAGTTGACTTTTGTATATTACTTGTTAAGTAATTTCATATGTATAAAAGATACATAACTCATCATTGTGAAAATATTTGTGTATTAAAAAAAATAGATTACAGACATATAGAATAATAAGCATTGTTATCAACATTAATGTGTGTTATTTATAAGTAGTATACTCTTATAGTAGTTACACTTTATAAGAGTAAATTAATATTAATTTATCACTTCAATACCCGGGGCCCCTGCTACCTTTGCTAATTCAATATTAATTAATTTACTTCAATACCTGGGTTTGATCCCCGGTAGGGCTAATTTTGGAAATTGCATTTGCTAATTTGGCGGACTCTGGACAGTAAGGCTTCAGCAATGGCTTATTACTACTCAAACAGCAAAGACATACCGACAAGCAATGATATTTGTGTTCCAGTACTGTGCTGTGTAGAAACCATTTTATAATAATATAGAGTTCCTATTCTTTGTAAATTTGCATATGTCACTATAATAAAATGTTTAGAGTTGAAATTTACAGTTACATTAGGAAGTTGATGCAATATATTTTGAATCAGAAATGTTATTCCTGTTTAAATTATTATATTAGTTTTGTCACAGACTCATACCATATTCTGTGATCTACAGTAACGTCACCGCCGCGTATTGTCAAGCAGCCTACAGTAGAAGAGCTATTGTTTCAAGTGGCGCAGCCTGGAGAGGTGGACAAGCCCTTCATCATCGAGTGTGAGGCCGAGGGCGAACCGGCACCTAAGTACGATCTTATTGCAAATTTTTTTCTATTCTAGAATATACGTAGGAATCTTCTTGATAAAAAAAAATCGTAGGCTTTTGAACATAAAGAAATTTTAATCATCCGGTTAGGTTCGTATAGCAGGAACAGATTGAAATGCTTCGAATGAATAATCACATAACCTTAAATTGAGTAAAGTACACAAAAGTCAGAATGGTCTATATTTTCTTTATTTCAAAAACTAATATTCAAAATCGGCAAAAAATTATGCCCGGTCACCCTAAAGTGTCATAACGTGATTTCAACATTTCATTCAATTTTCAAACGACTTTCCGCCAAAGTGAGTTTTTTAGTTGTGTTCCTATTCTTCCAGTGGAAACTTGGGTGAAATACGTTAGGTGTCCGCGTCGCGAAAGAAGTCACTTTTGTGATTTGATGATTTAGTTATTGTTTCTTTAAAACATTTATGTAAAAAATGGCCATACATAAGCAAACACCAAGATATAAAATCATATTTTTTTCGAAACGGAATTTTATGTTGTATGAAGACAACGATTAGAGGCCTGGTATATTCATTATTATTTGCGAATTTCATTCTCTTATGTCACGAACAGATGGTGATACATAATAATTACCCCACGGTAGAGAAACCTATTAAATTCTTGTTATAATGGTAATATATATGGTTTTACCATTTGAAAAACTTTTATTGCTGCGTAAAGCCCTCATTTATTAGTTTCGTTACTTTTTAAAATATTTGAACTATAAGAGATACAGTTTGCATTTTGTTCTTTCAACCGTAACTTATAAATTTTGTGTGGCCCGTGATTATTTCTCTATTCTATTTTAATTTTGTCGATTACAGATAATAATTATGTAATACATAAAAATGATTAACATTTTAAATCAACAGCTTGATTTACAGCATCGTTGCACTCAAAACCACCTTCCCTGCGATGTGATTTGTAATTTTGGGGGTACTATTCCAATAGCTTTTATATAACGTAAATAATGCCTTTCTCGTACTTATATTTAGTATGAAGACCTATCTTGTATAAAAATATAAAATCGTGAAAGCGTAAAAGACTTTAATCGTAATATTAGATAAGATACCGCTAGCAATTGAAGCTTTATATAATCGTTTTGTGAACCACACATAACCCAAAACTCTGACGTTTGCATTTTATTCCCGGTTTCTATTAGTAACAAGTTGCTATAATACACTCGGCGTCAAAAAAATCGCACGTTTTGAAATTTTGACTTCAAGCGAATAATACTCTTAACTTATTTATTGTACCCTACCAAAAACAATAATCACGAAACGTTAGGGTCTTTAAAAAAAAAGAGTTGAAGAGCTCATTAAAGGATTCACTAGTTGTGACACCTTGGACACGAATAAAAGGGGGGGGGGGGGGAAATGAATTATGGGTCATTAGCTATCCAGACATCACAGAAGTCACACCTGAACAGCTCCAGTAAGAAAAAATCCCTGAAAAATGGATACCACGGCAGAAGAAGCAGCTCAAGTGGTAGCACTACTGCAATCAGGACTACGCAAAGTTGATATTGCTCGACAACTCAACATAAGTCGTTTCCGGGTGAAACGAGTATCCCAGCGGTTCCAGGAGACTGGACGCTACATCAGGAAGCATGGATCCGGAAGATGACGTTGCACTTCCGATAGAGACGACCGCTATATTGTTTCGACGTCTTTGCGTAACCGATTCTCCAACGCTGTTGAGCTGCAACAGCAGATCCGAACAGCTTGGAGGACGTCGGTGAACGTCTCCACAATAAGAATAAGGCTGCGAGAGAAGAAAATCCAGGCCCGTAGGGCTGCTACTGGCCCCAAATTGACAGCAGAGCATAGGCGACTCAGACTTCAGTTTGCCCGAGACCACGTGTATTGGACGTTCGACCAATGGAAGTCTGTCCTCTTCTTCCGACGAGACTAGTGTATGCCTTTTCTGCAATGATAGGCGTAGAAGAGTGTACGGAAGGCAGGGGCAATGGTACTCACAGGCCTGCTTTGAAGAAACCGTCAGCTACAGAGGAGAATCCTGCATGTTCTGGGGCGAAATTTCAATCCAAGGAAAAACCGACCTTGTGTGCGTCTCCTGCACTGGAGGTGCACGTGGCGAGGGGTCCCTGACTGCTCGTCGGTACATCACAGAGATACTGGAGGACCATCTGGTCCCTTATGCTGGTTTTGTCGGGGCTGAATTCACATTCATGCACGACAACGCCCGCTCCCATACGGCAATCATTGTTCGGGACTACCTGAATCAGGTTGGGATCCCCGTCATGCAGTGGCTGGCGAGCAGTCTTGACCTGAAACATATAGAGCACCTTTGGGATGATCTGAAACGCCGGTTGCGGTCTCGTGATACTGCCCGTGCCACCCTTGAACAGCTTCAGGACACCGTCGTCGAGGAGTGAAGTGACATACCTCAAGAACGCATCGTGACGTTGGTGAGGTCAATGAAGGATCGCATGGTGGCTGTGATTAGGTCAAGGGAGGTAACACTAGGTTCTAAGTTTAGTTTTAAGAATTTGTTTTAGTGTATTTTTTAATTTTGTTATGTTTTTAGATTAATTAAATTAAGTCATTATGGCGTGAATATATGTTTTTCCTTTTTTCATGAAAAATGTTTTTTATATGCTTAGTAATCTCTATCACAGTTTTATTATTATTTAAAGGATTCAATAACCTCCACACTTATACCTTACCATAGATGAAATAGGCTTTATAGTTGACTTCAAGGTCAACATTTCAAAAGGTGCGATTTTTTTCACGCCGAGTTTACTTCATTCAATTTTGATTTTTTAGAGTATAAAAATCGGACAATAAGTTTAGCCTCTGTTAATTTATAATTATGTAAGAAATAAAATCCTATTCAGATTTCAATTTACTGAAAAGTAAATGTACATAAATCTATCAATCTCTCTATAGCAGTTAAACAGATACATGTATAAATAGGCAGAGGGCGCTGTGTCGTGAATCCATTAGCTGACCAAACATATCGTCGAATTTAAAATCGATGTCTACTATTTCCTCTGAATCAGACACCTATTTCCGGCAATGAAAGTGTAATTTCGTTAATGGGCCATCTTATCTGACTCCTGTATCAGTTATCAGAGCCAATTTGGAGGATTAAAATATAAAATATGTTAAACTACCCAGTAAGTTCAACATATGTTATATTTAAATTCTATTTGTGTATGAGTATAAATACATACTTAAATCTCCCAATCTTTTTACTCTGGCCCATTTTGTTGTATAATGTCTTATAGAATGTTGTTATGGGGCAAAGCTGTAATAAATAACTCTTTGATTTTATAAAATGAAGACGAAAATTCATGTCGCAAAGTGTATTTGTTACTTCGTTAATTAATCGTAAAATTCAGTATTGTAGTAAGAAGAGCGAATTCACATACCGAGTTAAGTTAAAAAAGTTAAGTCATTTATATTGCCGATCTTACTATACATATGCACATATGTATGTTCTAATCGTCCATACGTTTAATTAAATTGTTAAGTCTTTGACGTAGGGTTACACTCAGTTCCATATTTCTGGAGGGATGAATATATATTTTAAGGGATGTCCAGCTGATTTTATATCCGATGTCAACTCATTTGAAAAGATTTATTGAATTAGTCGTAGAATGGTGAACAATGAGTACTTGAAATGGGATTTACAATTTAAAAGAGTCTGCTTACTATTTTTTGATGGTACTGCAAAACAGTATGGTGTATCAATTTTAGCGTTTGTTCCAAATTACTTTTTATGGAATGTCGCTCCAGCTATAGGCCGAGTTACGTTATTGGCTTATAAATAAAATACTAGCAGAAGTGAAGACAAAAACTGTCGTTTTTATATTAGGATAAATACAATAGCAATTGAGGACAAATTGTTATAATTGCTAAATATTAAAATTTGTTGTATAATCTTCATTCACTGAGGTGGTGGGATATGTACGTAGTGGCAATAACGGGCAATGAACTTTACCGCCCCCGCTCTCAGGTTGGTATTTACTTCATGCTCTTCCAATATGTGAAAAGATGAGCAAAAAATATCGTCGGTTGTTTGTTGGTTTTACTTGTAATGCCTTATTTGATGAACATTCAGTTTTTGGTCATACGAAATTCGGTACTTGCGGATGCTTCACAGGTCCAAGGAACTTCATTGTAACTGCATTTATGTTTTATTCCGATGTAGTGGTACTTTCAGTAATACAGGATTAGTTTTGCAAGTAAGTGTTAATAAGTAATCCCGCTTTCAGCCTTTAAAAATTGATTTTACACAAAGCCTGTGGTACTATATTAGTAATCATGGAAGTCCAGTTCAAGATTTCTTAAAAAAAAAATCTTTTATCATTAGAGTTTCGGCTATTTGATTTCGTAATGATTTTAGCTTAAGAAATAATTAATCAAATAAAACATGTTTAATGCAAACTAATTTTTATAATATAGTAAAAGTAGTTATTTTAATTCTAATATGAACGTCTTACACGAGCCAGTTGTTTTTTTATGGTTGTGTCACTCTTCGTGTGGCTAAATGATACCAAAAAGAAAATAACAATCAAAAAAGACGCTCAGGTTGTTGGTGGCTGTTTAAGCCGGGTATTAAAATTCATGTTCTACTCTAAGTAGCAACAACTAGCCCCAACAATTTTAATAGCACTAATGCATAGGATATCTGCATTTTAAACTAGGTCAAACTTTTTAACTATGCCGAACGCAGATTTTTAGTTCAACATCATTACCGAGCAGACTAGACGAGTGAGTCTCGTTGGTTCTGTATCCCCTTACAATAATAGAAAAGATATTGTCGGTTAATAAGTATATATTTACCAAAAATATATTGACGTAAATGAATAAGGCACAATTTATTATACGTGGTTCCAAGGTGACCACATAGTAGTTTTATAAAGGGTTAAGCGTAAATTAAAAATGGATGTCGCAAAAATTATACAAGATACGCATATTACATTTTACATTGTGTTGCCATGCCTATGATATACAATGCGTGAGTTTTGACGACCCCAAAACTCGCTAGCGTAACGTAGTGCCATTTGCCGTGCCAATTTGTATACTTAAAAAATAATTTTGAAGTGAAACTTCTTTAGGCGCATGGGGGTACATTTTTACGGATGAAACGTGATTAGAGTCACAAAGACGTGCAGTGTTTTTTATGCGAATTCGGTGGAAGGTTAGGTAGTTTTAATATTTACAAATAAAATGTCTCATTTTAATTTGCCACTCTGTTTAATAATTTAATAGACTTTTCCATAAAATCAACATACTCTTTTTAAAATTTAAAGACAAAATTTAATTAATAGTTTCTGATATTGATAAAAAACAAGATTTTGAAATTTCAATAAATTATCGGTATTATTTTCGATAAGTTTAATATTCCTGACGTATCTTCATTTTTCCTTCCCTCTAAGTTTCGGAAACCCGATGTTTTAGAATTGTATAAATGTAAACAAGACCTTAAAATTAGTTTGCCAAAGAAGTTTTATTTCAGACATGCGCATATTGTAAAAATAGACGGAAGGAAGTAACAACGAAATTAAGCGAACTGAATCCTTGCACTAGAACTAATAAACCATTTGAAACAATAACCCTGAATTGATGAGCACCTCTCTAGAATTAATAATAACTTTAGAAGTAACTCCATCTTAGGAGGTAGAAGTCGCTGTTTTACTCACGTATGACCTTATTAATCATTAACTTTAAATTTTCGTGACGACTCCGTAGGATGATATTCATGAATTTTGTTCAATGTCTTTCGTCTATTGTTCAATTATTATTTGCGATATTTTGTTTATATTGTGAGTTCTTGAACACTAGATACGATGATGTAAAATGAATATTTTTTTAGTAAATTATATTTACTGGCAATTTGATTTAAACCCATTCAGCTCCGTGTAAATATTATATAAAAATCAGATTAAAGTTTTTGTCAGCTTGTAATAAGTATTATACAAAAATTAAAGTCATTTACTGTTTAAACTGTATAGTTAAAAAATTTATATCAATGTGGCTGGAGGAATGAAAAGTATTTTATTTATAATTGAAATTTTGAATACGTGTTCACAATGTATAGGGAAATTGTGAAGTAATAGTAGGAATTTAAAAAAATACGTGTTCAAATCAAATTTTTACCAACATTTTCTAGGTTTTAATAGAGTAGCGAATGTCCAAATTAAAGTAAAAAATCGTTTTTGTAAAAAAGTAAATACTTTCATACTTCAGACACAATTAATGTAAACAAGTCACGGCAAGTAGTAAGCTTGATATTTAAACTCTCTAGTGTTTAATTAACATTTTAAAGGGCGTAGTGCGGGATAACTCGTCTGTGCAAATCTGTTGGGGAAAACTCCTCGACGCGAGTTTTATCCTGCAGTTTTCTGCATAGAGGTTTAATCATGCGCTTTCTATTCATCACCCTTTAAAGTAAGGTTGATATTACGCCATATCGAAAAAGCAAATCTTTCGAGGCGAAGTACAATTTTTTTATGAGGTTGAGGTTTGCGGTACATTTTTAGGTTATTTAAAGGCGTTGCCGGAGGTTTACGCTCAATATAAATCTACGTAAATACAATTTTGTTCATTCATTATTTGAGAATGGATAATGTAATAAATGTACCAAAAAGAGTATCTAAAATAACCGTTATATTTTAAACTTTATTTCTATGATTTATTACCAAGTGAAATTGGAAATTTATTTAAATACCTTTTTATTCATCTATTAAGAAGTTATAGAGTTCTAACTGATGTATCTTAGGAAAAATCTTAGGGTAAATCAGGATGAAGCAGTTTCTGTATATCGCTAAGTACTCTGTTTATAAATATATAAAAAAAAAGTCTACGACAATGGAGTACGATTCTGGTGTTGTAATATTCTTAAAGTTTGATTATATTGCGGTACGACCTGCATTCTTTTGTTGCTACTACAAATATTTACCAATGTTACTTTCCATTAGTCTATCAACCAAAGTAAATTTATTACGGAAGTAAACTGTATCGATGTTTATACAGATTAATATATTTTTTAAGGTTAATAAATTTATGTATGTTGCCGTGATTTGTTTGATAATAAAAAATTGTGTTACATTTATGATATTTCTTGTTACTTATAAATAGTTGAAATTAATTTGCAGATCATTTTCAGATTTTCTACGTGAACGTTTTTTTGGCTAATTATATTGACTTTGGTAATTATTTTAGTTCTATTCTCTTCTCTGAAATGTGCGTGCGAAAAATCATGATAACGAAGTGTAGTCAAAAATGTTGTTCAAAATTAGTTAAAAATTATATTGATTTAGCTTGGATTTTACAAAAACTACAAATGGCTTTGATGGAGAGTGAAAGTAATAGTCCTCCCCTTTGATTGGTTTCCTCAAGTCTGAGGGTCGTGACAACCACCTCCGATGAGCAATTTTCTTTTAATAATGGAACGCCATTTGCCTCTACTTTCCGCGGCATGTAAGGCACCCTAGACGGATATTTCTAATGTGGCGCGGGTCTGATCGGACCAACGCATTAGGCTCCGACCTCTTGCTCTTTTGCCATTAACTTTTCCAGTTATCACCAGTTTTTCGAGGTTATCACCCCGTTTGAGGCAGATGGTGGAAAGCCTTGTTGTAACATCGAGTCTATTAAGAATTGATGCGTTGGTCCGATCACGAAGAGTAAGAGTACATCGTTATAATGATTTTGTCATCCAGTGTATGACTATCTACTGTCGTAATATAGTATTTCAGCACCGAGTCACAGTAATATAACATATAAATAGTTTTGCCAGTGGCTTCATAAAAATGTACATTGTGACGCAACGTATACTTCCGCTGTTATAAAATTCCCTTGTTCCCTGCACTCTGGCGCGGTGTAATTTGTAATTAAATGTATCCTTTATTAGATTCGATACAGAGGGTACAATTATAATCATTTTTAAATAAATACTAAAAGGATATCGTTGAATTTAATCGTAACTTTTACATATAGAAGACAAAAGAGAGCTATAAAGACGGTTGTAAAGTACACGACAATACGTACTTTGTCTTTAAAATAAAAGGATTTGTCCAAATTTTTCCGCAACAAAAAAATTTGACCAAATAAAAAGTTATAATACGAATATATATTCTTTTTTTTGTACTAACGGGGCATTAATAAAAAGTTATCAAAAAACAACACTTATTATTCAATTTTGGAGTAGGTATGGTACTCGTAGTATTTTGGCCTCTCATGTTTATGATTTGTTTGAGTTATTTGTTGGGTTAACGAAAGCATGAGTATCAACTTTGGAATCCATGGCTTTCTAAAATAGTGATAAAGAATAAATGTATTGAAGTATTATTTTACGTATTTCCAATAACTTTGTACAGGGAATTTTGTGTGCATACCACGTAAATTCACCCCGCCGTCACGTGCATTAGGGTAGGGGACGCAGATACGTAATTTAATTTGCACCTTCTCGTCCATCGAATACATATATAACTAGATGTAGTGCACAATAGTCAACTGTCTTAGTATGACATTTTGCTATCACTATTTTGCATTTGTTTTTAACACAACATAACAAATATGCATAATTATGGGTAAACGAATCTTACCATCGCACAGGGTTATACTTACCAACATTGCAAATATTAACAGTTGATAGAAAATTTTAAAGTATATATTATCACATCCATAATGCCTATATTCTTACGAGAAAATTAAAAGCGAATTTATGTTGGATCTATATTTACAATAGGAGTATTGAAAGTGATCAAGAAATCCAGTTATAGATTTCATTGGTAAAATAACTTTTAATGCAGACAGTTTTAAGATTTACGCCTCCTAAATAACGGATCCCACGCTTAATGTCACTAGATGTATTATAAAATAGTGTAAAGGATGAGGTTCCGTTAGAATTACTTTAAACAGTTACATAAAGAAAATAATTTTCTAAGCGTATCGCATGATAAAAAATAATAATCTGCTAACAATTTATTCCCTACTTAAAAATGTAAGTAGTGAATAAATTGTCAGCGTCTCTTTGCTGATCACGAACCTAAATGTAGTAACATTACACAGGAATCGACTATGTGATATTATGAACAAGAATCCGCGCGACTATCCACAGGTCATAATCGGTTATTTTATTTATACTGAAATGAAATTGTTGTTAGAAAAGGTCGCTGTAAATAAATTACTAAAACAGTATCGCCACGTTTCGATGACCTCATTCGATGCAGGTCGTATTCCGAGAACAGTTTAATGCAAAATCGTTATTTGGAAGCAGCGCTATAACTCGCTCTCGTACATATATACAACATATAGATTGTGCACGTACAGTACAGTACTCAAACCCTTTTACGGTAATGTTTGGATGGCATTGTGGTTCATAAGAATGTGACATTGTTTATGTTTAATATGGTGTCCAGATAAAACGACGATTTGGTTTTTTTTCAATGTGAAGAGTTATTGCTAATAATAATTACCTGAATAGGAAATTAATGTGAGTTGTCGAATTTTGTTCTTGTAATATCAGAAATAAACTATGTTTCGATACGCCAGAATCGAATAGAAACGTTATAGGTCTAATAAATTTCTATGTTAATTAATGACAGAAATTATCTAGTGTTTAATGGTTATCTTGTCGTAGAGAACATCTGTAGTCAGTATTCATTCTGTCACTCGTACTTCTGTTGTTTTCACTGAGGATTTATCACGTCAAGGTAAGGCACTCTCAGACATGGGATTACGATAGAGGAGGAAATAGCTTTTTTTATTTGGTTTGGCATAAAGCTGTCATAACAATTCTCATCAATGGTATAAACGAATTTAATGTCACTACAAGTGTCTTGAAAAGAATGACGAGATCGGTGATGTCATGCTCAAGTATTGCAGTCTTGATATAAAAGGTCAGGGCAAACCTAACCTAGAATTCTTACTCTATTCAAGTATGACACTGTTTTTACAAGTTTTTTTATAGAATACCTATGTGGTAGACCATGACTTAAATAATAAGTACTTCAAATTTTATAAAAACAGAACTTTATGAAATGGAAATGTATTTTTTAATGTGTGTGCGCTAGAAAAAATGAATTTTAGAATTTAATTTAAAGGAATTTAATACGACAGTGCTCAAGAGGGTAACTTTCGTTTTTTATTAATAATTTTTGATACATTATTTTTTCTATATTTTTGTATATTGTAGCAATTTTCTTCTAAAAGGCTCTTTTATTCATGTTGACCTCAAATTATTTAATTGTGTTGGAACAATATGAGACTAATTGCACTAATTGCACTCATTGTGGTTTGAACATGTTTTGAAGTGCAGAATGCCCTTATTTTCACCTAGTAACTCGACCTCGATGTGTTATTTTACAATTGTCGCAAAAGGAATGATACCATATTAAATGGTAAAATAATAATACTACTTATTTACTTCTTAATGATTTTTGCACAGAATCACATCGAAATGGTTCTGGTAAATATTTTGATGAATTTTCTTGTTATCAAAGTCTGAAATATAAACAAATATACACGAGAGAAAAAGTATAGCAATTTTTTTCAGTACATAAACTTGTCTCAGATTACCGCCGGCAGCAGTAAGTTAAAAAGGCTTTCACATTTGAAACGGTATACTTATTTTGATGGATCGTTCTTAGGAACATGGTAAACGTTCTCATTTTTCCTTACTTAAGAGCCTCCGTAGGCGCGTACCGAGGGGCTTACTACTTAGAAAGGTTTAAATTACTTATAAGGGCCTATAGACTTATCGTACATTGACTTTGCAAAATAAATATTTTCCTTTACTAATATTTCTGTATTATTTTATTATAGTCTTTGTCAAATTATTTAGTAATTCTAGATAACTTTTTTCGAAAATAAAAGTAGACTCTGTTACTTCTTATAATATGAGCTATCTGCCAGTGAAATACACGTTTAAATCGGTGTTGCCGTTGCAAAGCTAAATCGGTATAAACGACAAACCAACAGATAGAGAAATTCTTCAAACTTTTGATAATAGTACTACTATATAGTTGCATATAAGGCATTTAGTGAAAAGTTGTTAATTTAAAGACTTAATGTTAGCATATAAGTTACATTTTCTTGCAATCGAAGTGCTTTAAGTTAGCGACCCCAATCGAGAACATGTGGTCACTGGTCAACTGACGAGAAACGCTAGCTTATAGTAAAAGCCAGTAACATCATAACACAGAATTATTTATTGCAATACTCATTGATAATTAAAAAAACTTAATTTAAAGTAAAATTTTATTTTAAAATTCATTTCTCTTGGATCAATTTCCCGTAAGCAGTAAGACGAGACGTAAACACAGTTTAATCCTCTTATGGCTGAGCACTCGCTAAATTACTTTACTTCCGAGAAAACGTAGCAAGTTAAGTCCGGTCGTTACTCTCGTGCTTTTGCGAGTTTAAAACTAAAATATAGAAAAGCAATATGGATGTTATTTTCTATAACGATACGAATATAATACGAGAATTTTAAAAAAAAACTATTGAAATCAACTTAGGATGTTTTATGTTGCCACAAAATCTGCATTGCTGATTAAAATATGAGATTGTAATACGAAAAATATCGACTGTACTGTATTCTGCTATACCTTTAACTATGATGACATTGAAGCTTTTGGATTGTGTGGATTATTTATCCAAAGCTACGTTATTATATACTGTATAATAATGTTAAAACTTAGTATTAGTAAACGAGCAAAAGCTACGAATTTCTGTTTATTGCTACAAAAAAAAAGAGTATTTTAGTGACAATAGGTTCCCATATTTTTCATTTACATCTTGTGAAATGGTTGTAATTTGCCTTTTTCATGAAACTTCAAAATTTCTGAATTTTAACTAGGGTTTAGCCTTAGTCTAAAAAATAACTGATTTTAATTTAGCAAAACCCCATGAGAATGGACACGTTTATATGTAATAACTAAATGAATTGCCATCAGAGGTATGCAAGCATAGAGATCCGCTTTTATTAGACTGTCGTCCTTTCAAATGACTTGCCAGTTCCCGCACACTGACTGACAAAGTGTTTGTATCCTGTGCACCTTTTCTTGTGTCGCAATGCAATACTATATTTAACTCTTGATTAAATTTTAAATGCCCAATTGTTACTATATTTGTTTATTAAAGCTATTGCCGTTTATGATTTCTGTTTTTATGGGTAAAATTGATAATAAGTTAATTTCTTTTTTCTCCTCCCCATCATGCATTGGAACTTAATTAAGTCATTAAATATGGCTATACATATTGACAATCATTAAAGCATCCGCTAAAAATCTAACTTCTAGCTGTTAGCGTAGTCAGTTGACAATGATGAATTGATAAAATAAAATGAAGATGATAAAAATCATCTTTTAAATTCAAGTATGAAATTTCTGAAAATGCGTATTATGCATTAAATTGAAATAGCTGTAAAGCTATCCTTCATTGCTTGCTTTTCAGACTCCTTTTTTCTCTTCATCGTGAGTAACGGCGGAACACGAAAGGGTTATTTCTGGTGACTCATTTTTGTTAAAAATAAACTATTAAGCGGTTTCGTTATCGGTTTACTTTATCATTTATATAATATCATGTTACTATTCTTCTGTAACTTTTTGCGTAATGAATATGTACCTCGAGTGCGATTACTAAAAAGAAGTTTCATTTAAATTGATTCAAATGTTAACTTAAACTATTATTATTTTTTCAATATGCTGCTTTTCCGTGAAGTCCAATTGGTGCATACGCTTAACTTCCGCAGTACAAAAGCGTGTAAATCAATATTAGTTTGTAGTTGAATTAAAAACTAGACAATTAAATCTGTCGATAAAAAAAAAAGTAAATATTCTTTTTTATATCCTTTAATTGTCTGACTGATGTGTATATTTATGTAACACACCTGTCCAGCTTTTATTTAATAGGTTAGTAGGGCAAACACGAGCTAAGTTCATTTACATTAGTAAATTAAACAACGAACGTGTACAGAATGTGACGGGTATTGCTAATTTCACTTGTTTAATGGTCATGGGTGTGGTTACTTTGTTGTTCGTACTAATTTAATACTTGCATGCTGAAGGTTACCATATCAATATAAATAAATAAAATTGGATTGCAAATTTGTAATTTCGAGTTAACAGCTTTTCACTAAACCCATGAAAACAGAACAAACGAATGTTCTACAATATTATAGATCGTAGTAATATCTTAATCCTTATCCTATTAAATGATATTTTATTAAATACCTGTAAAATACTTTTTCCAACTTTAAAATCGGATATTCCATTCAAAAGATATAACGAATTAAAAATCTCAATCTAAATAAAATAATATAGCCCGACTCGAAATCTAGTGTCAAATGTATGTCGTGTATAGAGAAGTTCTGCGACAATAAAGTATTACAAATAAATCTCTTCTCTAATATTATAGAAGAAAGTTTAGCATTTTGAATTTGTTTTTATTTTTAACAATTACTGAACCGTTTTAAAAATATCTATCAATAAGTACCAGTAGAGTATTTTTAAATTGACTAATATCGGACATTCTACGTAAACGATTATTAGTAAATGTAATTTAAAAATATATTACTTAGATGTACGTAAGTAATTAAAAACTAAGCGAAATAAAACTTTTGTCTTAACAAAAATAAATCTATAGTCCGATTTAGTATGCTTTGCACTGGCTCGAGATCGGTAATTATGCGAAACCCCTGGGCATTGCTAGTATAAAATATAAGTGCTATTCAATACCAACCACTTCCTGCACAGATTTTACTCATTATCAATGTTTGGGTAGTGAACCAAAAACGACAAATTTATTGGGTCACTACTATAGTGTCTTCTAATCCGAGGATCCTTCCAAACAACAACAATAGTTCATTGTTATCTTTCTTTAGGTGTTTTTGTTTTAAAAGTATCGTGGCACGAAATAATTTAATATTAACTACGCAATCTTCGCGCAGTGATAGCTAAAGACTTTTGAACGAACCATACGCGTTTGACAAAACGCAGTAACAATGGATTGCATATTTTTGAAAGTGGGTTCGTTCAGCGTCTAGAATACTACCTCCTTAATATGTAAAAAAACTAGCTGTTCCTTGCGGTACTCACGTCTACATTGCTTCAAAATAAGTAATGTACCTGAATCTTAAATTATTATATAATATAATGTAATTATAATAATATAATATGAGTTATTGCAAATTATAATATAACCTATTGTTATAACAATAATTTACTAAAAATAAATGACTTGGAACTCTTATGGAATGCCAATGCGGTTTGAATAATGTTACAGAGATAACAGCCAACTTGATAGAATACGTTGCGATCACTTTGTTTTAGTTAAATGTAAATACTATAATCAACGTTTCGGAGCCGTAGGTCAAGAAAGCTCAGAGTGACTCAGCGTGCGATGGAGATCAAATCAGAAATGAGGAGATCCGTAGCAGAACCAAAGTCACCAACATAGCCCTACGCATCGCGAGCCTGAAGTGGCAATTGGCGAAGCACATAGTCCGACGGAACGATAGACATTGGGGCCCGAAGGTGCTGGAGTGGCGACCCGCACCGGGCGGCGCAAGATCGGGCCTTATGGACATTATTACGTGAGACCTATGTCCAGAAATAGATGTCCATCGGTTGAAGCGACGACTACAGTCAACGAATCAAAATTTTCATAAAGTTACGAAAGCAAGAACGATCTATGACTAAACGTTCGAGTCGCGAGAATGAAAGAAACTTATTTTGCTGTTTTAATGAAGTCAATAGAAGACACATATTAATATTGCTTAAGCCGTTTTTTCGCAACGTATTCACTGGTATTATATACTTTATCGATATATTGTATAATATATAATCCATTGTACATCTGATACCGTTCTATATTGTATTATTAATTCCCTATTTGTTTTTGTTATGTTAAAATAATAAGTATCAAATTATTACTTCGGTAACTTGCTTTATTTGTGTTATGATGAATAAGTTATTAAATTTACTTGATTACAATAATCAGGAATCTATAAAACAAAACAAAATAATAAGTCTAGAAATCCTTATAGGTTTAAGTTATGCAGTATTTTTTGCTTTCTCGTAAAAATCCTAATTGTTATTTACGTGATGTTGGAACTTAAGTTCTGATACACATATTTCAGTCATATATTCTTTTTTACAAATGTTTCATTGTGTTTTCATCTTAAAAATTCATGATTTGGCGGAGCTGTTGTAACAATCATTATGGCGAGGGATGTTAAGGGTTTCTTGGCTCGAGTATCACTTCTAGATAGTTTTTTTCCTTTACAAAAGCACCTATTTGTGCACACTTTGTTGTAACGACTTGGTGAAGTGTGTGACAATACTCCAATTTAACCAATCCAATCCAAGTTAAACCTTCTCTATTTGAACTAGTAAGTTCAAATAGAGAAGGTTTAAATTGGATTCCCGCCCTTGTTTGGGAAATATATCATATATATAGACATCCGTTGTAAAAGTCATATAGTTTTTTATTTAATGTCAATCCATTTTTTAAAACCGGTAAATTATCTAGTGGTGTATATATTTCAATATTAACTATTTACCAGTTTCAAGTTTTGCCTAAATGCACGTTTCTGTTCCAAAGGCTGTTTAATGAACTTTGAATTGTACTATTTATTGGCATTGAATTTGACAGAATAAGTACTAGTGTCTTTTTTGTTTATATATATGCTGCACATATATTATACAGATATTCGTTATATTTATATTTTATACATCATATATTTCTTGCAACAAAGTTAAATAAGGTTACTTTTACAGACCCATTTAGGATACATGCAATTCTATATTCCGACAGATCAGTACCGTGTATATCAAACTAGAGTTCCTATGGATCAGCACCGCGAGACTCGTTACTTTTAATAAATTATTCATGAGTCAGTCTCACTGACTCAACTACGCCATCTCGAGAGTCAGACATCGGAAATATTATGTCACCGTTAATAATGTGCTATTTACTCATATAAAAGGTATTATATGGGGTCACGGGTAGATTAAGATCATATATCATTAAAATAAACGAATATGCCTTTACTTGTTTTTAGGATTGATCCCACCACACATTCACATTGATACCCACAACACGGGGAAAGCACGTTGCGAGTTAAACCTGACTAAAACTTGACCGGCTAAAACCTGACAGTGCTCTAAGATCGTTAGGTGACGAGGCCATGGGATCGTTTGTTGCACGCTGCAACAGCACTATCTGTAACGTTGCGCATAAAACTAAACGGATCCAACTTGGTGTCGTCACCGACCAGTAGCTCCGTAGGTGGTGTGCCCTGAGCACCCGGCATGTCGCCATCCATTTCGCGGGACCTCTACCGGATAGCAGTTCCCGTACGTGTTGCCCTTAGGTTATCCGAAGGTGGGAGTTATAATCCGCGCATCTGCTCCCAATACTTCTGCGTCTGAAGGCGGGAGCGGCCCTGTTCCCGTCTCTCAAACGCTCCGCCGCCTCTTTCTGCATCACATCGCCTCGCAGAAGTAGGCCACCGCCGCCCACGACCTCACTGCTCACCAGAGCTTTTGTAACAGCAGGCAGCTCCACTCCAATTGCCGCAGTTAGTGTAGCATGCTACTGAGCCCAGCGCGGCCATGTCTCGAGCGCGTGACGTGCTTTATCGACGACTTAGCCACACCCGAGGCACTCTTCGCGCGCTTCCCTACCGACCACTTGGGCTCTGCTGGAATCATTGGAAGAGATCTATGTCTAATATTGGGCTTCATAGATTAAGACAACTTCTGTGAAGAGGTCATATTTTAAAAGGATTTCCTTAAGCTTGTAAATTAATTATCCAAAAGTTGGATTTAAGACTTAAAGTACAGCAATAATTTTGATCACAAATTCATCTTTAATTAGCAGGCGATGTAATGTAAAAGAGTTTTATTCATATGAATTTCTGGAAATTGCTCTTTATTTTGCAATAAAGACTTAATGAAAAAAATAGTACCAAATAACACAAAACGAAAAACATATCGTGTAAGCGGTCTTCAACTATGGCTTAATGACATTTTTACCCCACTTTACGTAGACTTAATGGCGCTACTATTGACGACTAAGTAATGAAAATAGTTTTAAAACTTTAAAATTAATATCAATTCAACTTCGTGTTAATATCAATGGCGGAAATTATTAATTATTTAGGCCAAACCAGAGTGTTTTCCACTATGCACTACTTATCTCTAATTAAAATCAAAATAAATTTGAAATATAACATTACATTGACTTCTGACGTAAACATTATTTTGTCAATGATTTATGTAATGAATCATAGCTTTGCTTTACAAAAATTTACTCGCAACAGTGGTTAATCTTAACGCAGCGTCACTATTCGCAACTTATAGTTAATTTTGTAAAAGCTTCAATGACATCTAGAAATAGGTTGCACTAAATTACTATTTTTTGTTATTCAGGTACAGATGGATCAAGAATGGCAAACCCTTCGAATACTCGAGTTACGATAACCGAATCTCACAGCAACCTGGGCGTGGTACTCTAGTTGTCAGCCAACCACGTAATGAGGATCTTGGACAGTACCAATGTTTTGCCTACAATGAATTGGGAACTGCAACTTCAAATTCGGTATTCGTTAGGAAAGCCGAGCTCAATTCCTTCAAGGAAACAGATGGACCCCAACAAACGATTACGGCACAAGAAGGTCTACCTTTCAAACTTACATGCGAACCACCCGATGGCCACCCCAGCCCAAATGTGTATTGGATGTTGCAAGGCGAACAGGGGCAGCTAAAAACGATAAATAATTCACGAATGACTTTGGACCCTGAAGGGAACCTTTGGTTTTCGAACGTAACTCGATTCGATGCCAGCGTAGATTATGCATACACTTGTGCAGCGAAGTCCGTATTTAGAAATGAATATAAACTAGGTAACAAGGTATACTTACAAGTGCAACAGACGGGAATTTCACCAACATTGAATAAGCATGAACCGGTCCGACAATATACGACTCGAAGGGTGGAGAAGGCATGGCGTGGGAAGAAAGTGGAACTCTACTGTATATATGGCGGAACGTAAGTAATTTTCGAAATACTACAAGGATAGTTAAATAAATATGTACATATTTTTAACTCTGATGTAATGAAAATGTCATTGTTAAATATATTACGCACAATATTACTAAGTAACATTCGCTTGCATGTTAGTTTAATTAACAGTTTTGATATATTGTTCAGAAAAAATATAAAGTTTTTCAGTTTAAATTCATGAGCAAAAATTGGGCTAATGCTTTTATGGTGTACTTTCAACAGCCCCCTTGGCTATATAAAAGGAGCGCGCGTGCCAAATAGGTCGGCTTTCGACACACTTGCCCCGGCTTGAAAATTTGCATTGCAGATTCATTTTATCTCCGTGATGTCTATTATCATTTAAGTAACACTTAATCAAGTCCAGTCGTGCAATTAAATCGTTTTCGGGGTTTCCAAAACATACTCGTTTCACTTGTATTTACTTTAAGACACTTATGGTAAAATTTAGCTAATTTAAGATCGTGCATGTCTTTATTTATTATTGATGGTTTCTTAATTTATTTCTGGTTGGAGGCTTCGGTCGTGGCTAGTTACCACCCTATCGGCTAAGACGTGCATAAGGCCAATATTCGCGTTCCGTAACGATGCTGTGTAGATACCATAAGAGGAAAATTACCTCTTAACAGGTTACATGGCTTCCATTTTAAACTGGGTCATCCTTTATAACCAGGTGATAAGTTTTTACAGCCGAGTCGCTTACCTGTCAGGATTGAAATAAATCTATCAGCAGAGACACTGTAATGTCCTTGTCCAAGTAATAGCCAAAATAATCGGTTTGGCTTAAGTCAATCATTTTTTTGATAATATATTTGATTAGGGTTTTTAACAGTTATTTTTACGGTTTTTTAAAACACATTAATAAATAGTAACTATTGACTTTGCTTTTCAAATTTCATGATCAAGTAAGGCAAATTTTTAAAATTTGTTTTTCCCTATTTCTCATCATTCATGTTATGGGAATAGTTAAATTTATTTATGAGAACTTTAATGATTCAAACCTGACGCTTGATTGCTGGTTTATGCGTCATTGTGAATATTGCTTTTATATTAATAATAAATTATTCATACTCCCATCCTGTGACGTTATAAAACCTTGTATAACCACAATCTGGGACACGTCAGTTATTATATTTCTGTTATAATTTATTGCCATTGTTGTTTATTTTTGTTTTATCATTTGCCATTGTTAATAAAATATATAATCAATATAAATAGGATATTTATCAGTAGTTATTGTTTTCGTGGTTAGTGCTTAGGATACAAATTGAGTCGCGCGTATTTTACAAAAGTTTTTATTATTTAATCGTTAACGTTGGATAAATAAATAATTAGCTAAAAAGAAATGTCTGTAACCTTTGATAGTTATGTTCTTGTTTATGGCGGTTAAGTTTACCTAACCTAATCTTTGCATTTTAGGCTTATACTTTTTGTGACTTAAATGGTAATTTAACTCTATACATTATAATGTTTAAGAAATTATATTCCTTGTACATTAGCTATGAAAGGTTAACTAAATTAAACTTTTCTGTAGGATTAGCATTAACTATATTTATAAATATACTTTCAAGTTCTTAAAGTCAGGTCTTTAAGTGTAATTGATTATCATAGTTTTTGTCAAATTTTTTAATGTAGATGCAATGCAATAGTATTTCACAACTCCTCAGCTGTTATTATGGAAAATATCTTTATAAATCTCTGTCACCAATTGTAAACCTGAAACGAACGACGGTCTTGCTAGCATAACGGTATGAATACTTGCTTCGTTAGCAGTAGCTACGATTCTTTCTCTCTTCAAGGAAAAACTTGTTACCAATCAAAAAATCTCGTCTCCCTACAATGCCGTGTAAAAACTATTAAGAGGTAAATTAACTTTTACGAGGTTAACTTTACACTTACGATCAGGTGAGATGATCAGCGATAGTCTTTCATCAAAAAATTTTATACAAACAGGCCCCTCCCTCAAGTGGTCTGGAAAAAAGATGGTCGAACGATACTCTCATCGCAACGGATAACTCAAGACAACTACGGCAAGACACTGGTAATAAAGCGTTCTGGATACGAAGACCAGGGTACATATACTTGTGAAGTCAGCAACGGTGTGGGTACAGCGCAGACGTACTCCATACAACTTAATGTCGAGGGTAAGTCTGGCTATATAAGTTTATATGTAGATAAGTTATTTCAGGATCGAAGTAGCATCTCTAATACGGATTACTAAAGATACGTATGTATAAACCCGAAATTTGAAATTAATTTTGAATAGATTTCAAATTCACAACCTCATTAGTTAACATTTATAGTTACAATTAACTTATGGTTTTATATTAAGGATATTAGACTGTACACCCGCCATATATTGCCCCTTGTTAAAACGATTTGTACGTACTTTATAGTATAATAACTTCTACCATTCACATAATTAAAATATATAAAAAACTTATACACACTCAGTTGTAGACCCAAATAAAGATGGTTCTGTATTCTATTATTGATAAATACATACATAATGAAAAGCCTACGGTTTCACAATGGAGTTAATGCTTTAAAAACGGTCTTTCCTATGAATAAGCTGACCAGTAATGGGACGTTAATGGGTTGTTACCATATATACACACTTATATAGTACATAGGGTATTTTTTACGACATTGATAAAAGTTTTCCTTAGCACCTACAATGAATAGAGTCGGCGTATCTCATTAAAGAAAATTGTAGAAAAGAGAAACTATTCAACAAATTATATAAATAAGAAAGTTGGGTCCTTTCATTTGTGTACCTCTAGGCGTAATCAGACTGTATTATGATATCTATAAATAGCGGGTATAACGATCCTCGACTCTATACGCCTCGGTCGGCTCAACATGAAAGCTCTGCGAAATAACTCGGTTGAAAATATTGTACGGTCGAGGATCGTAAGAGCACTCGTTAAATCTCTCCCGTTCACGGTATAATTTTAAGTCGCAGTTTCTTTAAGCATATTTCAATGACGATTTTTTGTATACGACTCAACCTTCAACCCTGTTCTTTAATTAAAAAGCACCATTTTAATGTTTTAACCGCGGCTTTAAAACATGACATTATATATACAATCTGTCTAGACTATTAATTTTAGAGCATTATCATTAGTGAATGGCTGAATTTAAAGAGAGAATTTACTAATGTCTTTAAATTTAACTGCCTCTCTGGCGCATTGGTGCGAGTACTTGCTTCGCTTTGTGTGATATTCCCGGGCGAACAGATTTAGAAAATTGTATTTGCGAGAGGATTGATGGGAGGCTTTGGTCATGGCTAGTTTACACCCTACTAGCAAAGACGTACCGCCAAGCAAATAAGTTTGTATTCAGGTCCGATGCTGTGTAGAAACACTTGAACTTTTTTCCTATAAGATAAAATTAGCAGCCATTGTGAATAAAAGGTGACCACTGAGGCTACGATACGATTGAAATAAATGCCTCATTGATGATTTTCAGACTAATTGTTATTGTATCTCGTAGTCTTCTGCGTGTTTTTATCGGGGAACTAACATTAAAAATATCAATCGATATCAATTGTGATCCCGCGTTTCCTTAAGAGATAAATTCAAATTATATAGCCGTAATAATATTCACTTATTCAGAAAAAAAAAACGGAAATACAATTTAAACACAAGAAATAAAAATAAACTTTTAATGCCATATTTTAGAGTGAAGAAGGTTCAGAAATCATTTCTCGGCTTGAGGGTTGCTTCTGGGTCTGCCTGTACATAGTTTTAAAAATGTCCTATTTCAAAAGTCATATTATGATGTTGAGGATTATTTAAGCGACAAAGATGTTTGGACTTATTCCAGTTGCACATGACAGCTAAACACGTTGTAACCTACAAAACCTAAATTAAAAGGATTAACCGTTGAGTTTCTTGTCGGTTTCTTCTCAGCGGAATCAACTTTCCGAACCGATGGTAGATGTATTACCAAAGGACATACTACTGACGATTCCAAAGATCTTTTTCAGTCTACTGGAATAAAGAACATTTTGATTTGAATAAATAACTAGCTAATTTCGGATCCTTCTACCAATCCAGTATAACTAGTAAAAAGAATTGCATATAATATTCTAAATGATCATTCTGAGGCTTGAGAAAGTGTTTTCTTAAGGCTGTTTTTATCAATTTTTAACTTTTTTTAATATATACATACTAGTATGTCTATAATACTGGTTGGTAGTCAGTATGGAATATATTAGAACGCTTTGTTCGAAACTCATAAAGCAGCTAGTGGTCATTTAATTGTAATGGTCCGGAAGTGAGGCGCTAATACGTCCAATTGAGGCGAGGAACATTTCTTTATAAGGGCCAAATATTTCGGACAAAGGACCCGCTGGGCATTGTCCTCGTGTGACGTCTTATACCTTACACATGATACATAAATACATAGCATCACGCCTCATTCCCATAGGGGTACGCAGAGACAACGTCCTTCCACTTGCCACGATCCTTGCATATCTCCTTCGCTTCTTTCATTCTCATTAAACCTTTCATACAAGCTCGTCGGTTTAAAGTACTCTTGACTTGGCCCTTATTTCAAATGTCCTGGATTTGATCCAGGAACATTCGCCTTGGTCGCCTCTTCCAACTTTCGTATTCACTCTTGACTCATAAATCCTTACACATGATTCTTTTATATATTCATAATTATGAGCATGAAATATTTATGATAACCAACGTATTTAAGTTTATAAAGATAAATATATTATTATTGAATTTCAATGAATTTATAGAAAACCTACACAATTATATATATATATAAACATTAATAACAAGCAACCAGACAGACAGGCAATATTTTTTTTCTAATATTGTTAGCATACGGACAGACACCGCAGTCTCCAATTATACTAATAACACAAATGTAAAGATCACTCTGTCATTTAGTTTTTTACCTAACCTAAACCTGGACCAACGGTTTAATATTGTATAATTCCGTAAGTTTACGGCCCTAATGGTACTATTATCACAACCTTTGCCTCTTAAGATCATTATTGCCAATATGTGATATATTGGCAATAATGATAGTAAAATGAGTAAATATCATATTAAAAAGATTTTGTTAAAAAATTAATATGAAACCTTAATAAGTAAATAACTAAATAAATAAGACTTAATTTTCTACTGACTGGAAATATAAAATATAAAACGAAAGGAAGTACAGGTTGTTTCATACTTCCATACTCTTTAACGATTATAAATTATATACTTGTCAAAGTCTCAAGTTGATAAACAATACGTATATCAATCTAGCTGTTCTTTTTTCTCTTGCTATGAAAACGTGATACGCTAATCAATAGCCGTCAATAAATAGGTCCTTGCCCCGTAGCGCGCAATAATCACAGAATTTATGCAACGTGCAATTGTAAGAGATATTCATTCAATCGCGGCAAGGATTGAAAAGACAATGTCCGTCCAGCAAAGCAACCGCATAATCTCGTTACACCAATTGTTTAGTGCTTTGCAACGTTACGCGTCACCACGCTGCAGTAATTGTGTCACGCGAATAAACGTAATCAGGGCTGCCATTGCGCAGGGGTAATCTGATTAAGGTTCCGTATCAAATGATATAAGTCATTATTCTCCCCTAATCTCTTTTTTTAGCCATTTTCACGATTATATTATTAAATAGGGTAATATTTTTTTAAATACTGATTGTTGTATTTGTGAATAAGCAACATTTAAAAAAATATCTCCTTCCTTACGCTATCTAATACAAACACAATCACCTTAAACTAATTACATAGAGCGAAGCCTATAAACCTTTTATATAAGTTTTCAATACATACCGTTGGTTAATTTTTAATTTTAGCAAAATGTTTTTCTTACTGAGTTTTATATATATATATATAAAAGTGAAATCCATGTATCTATTGACTCATCACGATATCTCTGGAACCATAAGGCGTAAGACACTTGAAATTTGGTAGGAATATACCTTTTGCCGCGTAAAAGTCGGCTAAGACGGATTTTACGAAATTCCACCCGCAAGGTGGGTTGCGAGGGTGTTATACGTGTGTTTCTTAATTGTAAAACAATTTGCCTAAATAAATGAAAATGCTACCCAAAAAACATTCCACGCAGTCGTAAGTCGCGGGTTCAACTAGTAATTAGGAAAAATTAACGTTAAGCGTCATTCCCTAAAAGTTTGACGAAACGTATTTAAACTTGAGCGGATGAATAAAAAAGCGTCTCAGTTGAAAATTTTAACAAGATATATTGGGAGAATGTAAACGGATATAGTAGGAATTGAAAAATATACCTGATTATCTAGCAAAATTTGCCACACTCACGATGTCTTAGTCCGATATTTCTTTATTGTTTTACGTGATAACGTTATAAGAAAACATGGTCCGATCGCGCCTCTCTATCGCTTGTCCCGCGTACTCACTTTTTCGTACGTGCAGCCGGCGTTCATCAATTTATAAATCATTAATGCAACAACACGTCAAATGCTACATCAATAAACAGTAAGTAAATGTTTCTCAAAGCTATGCTTATACACGTTTAAGCAAAGTACAGCCCTATTCGTAATGCATTGCATGCGGACAATTGAGGGATTACTGGTTCTCCAAGTGTTATGTGTATGACATAAATAAACACATTCCTGTATAAATTGTACTACACAAGTGGAAACGATAAATCTTTGTATATTAATGTCAATTTAAACTTTGATGCACGGAGGTATCTAATAGATTTTTAAGACTTTGTCGTGTTTCACTTCCTGCATAATTTTACATACAGCTTTATGTGTAGTAAAGTGTCTAATATTGCGACTTTTAGTTGGGAGAACTCTATCAAAGTTTACGTCGTTTTTTACTGCAGCATAATTATTATCTTCATCGCAGACATGTACGGTAAATCATAACAAGTTGGGTTTAAAGACTTTCTAATAAGAATATCCACTTTTCTTTATAGATCGCTGTTGTTAGTAACCGTAGTAGTCTTTTATTTAATTTAATCCGTAGTATTTGTTCTTGACATATTGAAAATCCTAAAAGCATAATAGTTTTTGACGGCCTCGCTGGCGCAGCGGGTTCTATCCCCGGTAGGGCGAATTTTAGAAAATTGTACTTTCCAATTTGTCTGAGTATTGTACCAATACAACAACTGAAATATTGTACCAATGAGAATATTCAAAACTCATTCAAAAGCCCGAAGGGGAACAATTTATCTGAAATTTTTTCAAGGTGCCGTGGGTTGTTAATGTTTATAGTCCGTATGCGTTATTTTCAAACACGCGATCACGTTTGTTTGCTGGGGGCCCAAGATGTCACAATAGCTTTATTTACACGTTTCCAGTGTTCGTGTAGGGATAAAGGAAAAACGAAACCACAAACTGAAAATGTGTAAGAACTACTTCCATTCTTAGTTTTTTTTTTTATAATTTGAATGGACGTAGTGGCGCCGTGTTTCTATTTTAAAGACATGTTTTATTTTCTATAAATACTTCGCATGTGTTGCCTAAAGACTGGCTAGTTAGTACACGATTAATATTAACCCACACGCTCCCTCTTTATGAAACGCTCTTTATATCGTCGCAATTTTTTTCGTCTATCTATCCCGTGACGTATAACAGCCGGCTGCGAAGTGGAGGTATAGCGAAAGGCGCTCGACAAAGCAGCTTAGGTCAATATGGTGGCGTCCATGGTTCCCGTCATCTGTTTCATCGTTGTGGTTTTATAAAACCGCACAATTTTGTCTTTATTAATTCAGTCAAGATTAAACATATTTTTTTAAACTTTTCGTAAATGATAATGTAAACAAAATTTATTAGTAATTATGTTTGTGAAGATTTTATTCGCGCGAAATGTCGTCCATCTATTAGTCAATATTTTTTTAAGTACAGAAAGTGTATATTTGTTAGCTGCAATCATAAAGCTGTCGTGAGTTTCACGTTGCAACGTAATGCTTTTTTTAGTCCACACGTTTTATGGCTTCGGAGCCATTCGTTTTATTGATATGATCACTACCCTCCAACCATAAAGCATTTGTAATACCATTACAAATGTAGCATTATATTTGAATAAAAATGTATGCAGAAAGGATAAAAATATGTGAACCTACATTACGTACGTTTTAGACAATTTTAGGGTAGATTTTTTTTTTAAATTCATCTTATTGTCTCTTGAATGATAATTTAGACAGTTAAGGGGGATGCCGTAATATATAAGGAGAACGGGATTATGTTTCAAAACCTATTATCGTCTCACTTTTGCCGTTTATCGATGTATATATGTAAAAAGGTGTATATTTATAGTTTTATATATATATACCGGCATAGTAAGCGGAACAAAAAAATATAATTTTTTTATGTTCCCCTAAATAAGCCGGTGTGTATACATTTATGTTCATTATACAAAATATACGTATGTTTACTTAATCTGTTACAACGCTCTACTCATTTACTTTTATGAAATCTATATATCCCAGAAGTTGACTGTAAGAAATCTCTACATAGCGATAAGACCGCCTTATTTTACTGTTCTTCTTCTTTCTTTTTATTGTATGTTCTCTTTCTTTGTAATTTTAGTAGTGTTCATAAAAGTATAGTGATGATTTTTTATAAAGAAAATCAGACGAAATTTCTTTCCCGCGACTCTGAAAAAGAATCACACCATAGCTTAAATTTATATCACAAGTATTTATATTCATTTATTCTTACAGCTGCGCCATTTTTCATCGAAGAGCCACAGTTTCAAAATCTGGCAGAGGGTGAAACCGCTGTCATTCACTGTAAAGCTGGAGGTACCCCTGAACCAATGATAACTTGGGTGCATAACGGAAAACCCATAGAGCAAGCAGAAGACAATCCAAGAAGACTGGTAGCGGCTAATTCTATCACCATCACAGAGTTGGTGAAGAAGGACACCGGCAATTATGGTTGTAACGCCACTAACTCTAATGGATACGTTTACAAAGACGTATACATCAACGTGCAATGTGAGTAAACTTCATATAAACTTAACTTATCATAACTTTTTTTATAAATTTTATTTAATTATTTTAAACTGAAACTTTTATTGTTAATCACACATTGGTCTTGCAATAGGGTTGAATTATCGACAAATTACATAAACACATATAATCTTAGTATGTAATCCGTAAATACGTTTTAAATACATATATAGTTCGTAATGTTTGACTGAGATTTAGAATGCCGTTAAGAAAATCCTTTTATGTTTTAGATGAATTTATAATAACATTATATAAATGAAATTAATATTATTTAGGAGTTGAATGCTGAACATTTTATAAATTACATTCTTATATATTCGTCAACGCAGGGAAGTATAACAGCTATTTGATATTTAAAAGCGAAAAACATTCTGACTATATTTATTAGTGTGCATATTTTATATTTACCCGTGTCACTATTATATTCCTAGTAATTGTATGAAGGGTGCGAGTAGATAGATTAAACGTCATCTACTTGACGTCCCGCGTCTAAAAGATTGTCATGTATAAAATAACCTTTTTACCCGAAAATTAGTAGAATACATGAAGACAAAAATGTCGTGTAATTCTTAACTTCTTTATTAACTGATGTATTTCACCGATTGAAAAAGTAACAATTTTTGTACCTTATTAATTATTTTAACGATTCCTTTAATCCCTAATTTTGTATCTGTCTCTAATACAAATCTCGACTTTTGCGTAATCTGTAATAAACTATTAAAGCTTTACATTAGAGAATGTAGACCAATGCGCACATGAATAGCTGATTGAGTACATTGACGCATGCTTAATTGACAGACAGACAGACCTAAGGAATGATGTTTTAAGTAGCCATTTGTCAGTTTTTATTAGCTATACAATAGTCAACTACTGTTCGTCATTTACATAACTGTCATTTAGAATTTTCTTACATATTGTAATTATTTAGACTCCCTTTTTCTTTTTATGATGAATGCTTTGAGATTCAACTCACGGGCGTGTGGTACTGTAACATGGAATAGAATGGATACATTTCCAATTTTGTTTTTTTTTTATTGCTTACAGTCTAGAACTTGACTGTGATCTTACCTGATGGTAAGTGATGGTACAGTCTAAGATAGAATCGCGCTAATCTGTTAAGAGGCGATATACCTTTTGCGGTTTCTACACAGCATCGTACCGGAACACAAATCTCTATGTTTGGCGGTACGACTTTGCTGGTAAAAATTAAATAGTAAATTCTATTTATAAAAAAGTTCAACGTCTTAAAAAGATACATTCTGACCAGCTGCGAATTCGTACCGAATCGAATGCAGTTGCGGTTTTTTTACCTGCATAGGGAGTTCACATTTTGATATTACAATTAATCACAGTTTCCTTAGGCCATTTTTCGAGGGTGCGGTCATCCCTAGGGCACAACTTTTTTGTATAGGCCATAATACGCCCTCCACACCCTTCACGGGATTATCGATCAGATACAGCGAATACAATTTCGAAGTATACGGTAATAAGTGTTAGCAGCCCATATGAATTCTTTACATTCTTTACATCCAAAAAAGTCAAATTTCGTCGCAAAAAGGTCTTAATATTTTGTCTTAGAATATCGCGACATTTTGTTAAATATTCTTGTAGCTTTATAAGTTACACATATATGTTTTTTCTTCTTATTTTTCATTGAAATACTTCATCAGAATCGGTCTATTCGTTAAGAAATATTTCGCTCACATACACGTGTACTGAGGCCTTATATGTTTATACATATAAGGTAATTAGACAATGTCTTCATAGACGTTGTCTAATAACTCGCTTTCTTTAAAGTAGTCAGCATAGTATTTTATAAAAAAAATACTATACTCACTACTTTACACATAAAGTCCGACGTTTGTGTCTCAAAATCTAACTAAAATTCTTTTATACATATTTAAAGGAGATTCAATATCCATTCAGTCGTACAATATAGTAAACTATATTTATTTTTGCAGAAAAATGCTACTACTATATTTTGACGATGTATATTATATTTTAAATAAAACTTACGCAATTAGCTAGTTTAAAGGGCGTTCAATTTAACTACTTTAAATAGCATAACTAGGCTCTTCAATCGTTTTTGTTAAAGTTATCTAAGCTGATATACATTTAAGTATTTAATTTGCATTTAAAATGTTGAATTTGTTTTCATGAATATCATAAAAAAATGCATTTCTAAATTGACTACTTTGTTGAGAGATTTAATTTATTCAGTAAATTAGATTACTAGCCTGGAGACAATCACATCTTAGCCGAGTTTAAATGATATATGCGAGATCTATTAGGACATCCGCACTGGTGTACAGTGTACTCGCACGCCTACACCCCAATCTACAAAATGTTACGGATGTTATTACAGAATTAAACGTAACCAGGTTTATTTTTTGAGCTCTGTTTTTAATTTGCAAGCCTATTAAATGTGCATAATATATTTACTGAAATAATTGCATGCAATATAATATCATCTGGGCTTTTAAGATTGCTCACCTATTGAATAGAGATGTTTTAACTACAAAAAAAAATTGTACAAACATTTTCACACTTGTCATTCCCATAACCAATTGGTTGTTATCAGATAAGACCAAAAAATATTAAATAAAGTCTATAACGGGTGACATATAAGTTCATGATTCGGCTCTAAAAAGAAAGTAGTTTTTACGAAAGCTAATTATTAATCTTCAAAGCTTCAGTTTTATATTATTGCAAAAAATATATAATTCGTAGTGTCGCAAATGGTCACGCTGTTGCAATAGATTTGTCCTCCTTTTAATTGCTCAGTTAATTATACTATCTCTATATCTGTTGCCGTTACATTGTTGATAAATGATATCATTTTCAAAATAAAAGTCAAGGTTTTTATGATTTGATGATGGTTTTCGTGGACGAATAGAAATAAACTTCTATTGCAATTCCCAAACAAGGAATAAATAACGCGATTCATATTCTCAGAGTTTACTCAGCGGGAAATTTTTCCCGGAATGCTTTCGGGCGTTCTTTTTTTCTTGTAATCTCTACCATTTTTCTCTGTGTGACTCTTTTTAGTTATCATTAGGGCTAATAACAAAACACAATGGATTAAAAAAATGCCTGTGGTTTGTTTAAGTGAGAACTCTACTGGTCGTGGTTTTTGGTTGTTTAAATTGAACGAGACTGAGTTGAAACGAACGGCTATGTAATGCTGGTTAGAGTATCATCGGCTCTTATCGATTGACAGAGCGGGAGATGTATAGTCAACGTATCGTGAGAGTATAATAGCACAATTTACCAAAGTATAATAATATTTTTTGTAAACCTTATGAATATAGACCAGAAATCGTATTTCGTATTGCTTTAATAAAGTTTTGACATCTATTGTGAGGACATAAACACACATCAGATAGTTTTTTATACACATCTTAATTAAATTTAATGTTCCTGTTTAGCTATACCTCCAGAAATCAAGGAAGGACCGGAGAATTTGACGAAAGTAGACGGATCTGAGGCAGTACTTAAGTGCAGGGTGTTTGGTGCACCCAAGCCCATTGTGAAGTGGATGAGAGATGATGTCGATGTTACCGGTGGGAAGTAAGTATACTTTTTTATATGACACAGAATATTTCGTGATGATTTATGTAATTTTAATTTATCTTTACTGGTGTGAGTTCGGTTTTGGGTAGTTAGTACACTAATAATCGGTATAACGTAGAGCTAGGGATTCCGAAAGATTTCGTCTCATTGACCCCTTATTGTCACTTCGTGAGGTAACTATGAAATGTAAACAAACTAGATTGGCTATTAAAATGAATAATTTTATTTTCTCAGATATAACATCACAGCAGAAGGTGATCTGGTTATTCGTGACGTGTCGTACACAGATGTGGGCACATACCAGTGCTATGCTAAGAACAAGTTCGGAGAAAAATCGGCTTTCGGTTCTCTTGCTGTTAAGAGTAAGTATCTGAAAAATGTTACTGTCTGCATTGTTTTGATTTGTGATAGAACGTTCTTTCTTCCGTTTTTGTTTTCATAAAAATATTGAATTCATAAAATTACATTTATTAAAAGCATGTCTTCTAGGACGTTAATTATAGATATCTATACAATTTATTATACCTCTAGTTAGTGTGTCACTTCGTTTTGAATGAATATAATAATTTGTTTTATTTCGGCTTGGCATACTTCTTAATATTTTGAACCGTAAGAATATATTTAAATATTGTTTTGTCAGTGGTATATGTAATAACTATGTAGTGAACAAAAAAGTGTTTGACTTTCGTCATTCTATAATTTCTGTAGCCATGTATATTAAATATTTATATCGTTACAGAGCGTACAGTTATCACGGACAAACCTGAGCATTACGAGGTCGCCGCCGGTTCCTCAGCAACATTCCGCTGCAACGCTAACGCTGATGATTCTTTGAAACTAGAAATCATTTGGCTCAACGACGGCCAACCTATTGATTTTGACAATCAACCCAGATTTCGAATGACTAATGACTACTCGCTACTGATATCTGACACAACGGAACTTGACTCTGGAGAATATACTTGCATTGCCAAAACATCGATTGATGAAGCGCGAGCTCAAGCTACACTGACTGTGCAGGGTAAGATTTTTTACCTGACGTACGTCGTTTTAACCAAATATACAGAGATATCTCAGTACTAACTATCACTTACATAACTCCTGTTCCTCAAGTTGTACCAACACGCGTATATTTAAATTGGTGGTAATGTTTTTAAATAAACTAGAAAAAGTTTATAATATGGTATGATGCTGAGTAGACAGTGTTGGTAATAAAATCGTCTTATCGTTTTACTTCCTCAGACTACATTTGCCTACAATGAAGATATTCTTTGCTTTAAAAAATTGTGAGGTTTATTCTGGAGATTATTGTAAAATACTTCTTGTAAAATTGTTAATGTATTGTTAACAAATTCTTTTTTATACGAACACTGATATTTATGTACGATTAGGTTAAAAATTCTAAATCAAGTATTTTAAATTAAATGTTTTCATAAAGCCAATTCCTACTTAAAACTATTACCGTCAAGATATCGACAGCCCCACATATAGAGTCAAGTATAAAATCATAAACTTTGCATGACAATGTTTCAACAATATATTATTTATTAGTGCACTACTTCTTGTATTTTAAGTATCATGTTTTAATGGGTAAATGAATAAATATAACAAAAACGTGAAAAATGCCAGATGACCGTTTATATGTAGAAGCTGTCGATATACAATATAAATACATATATAGCGAGTGTGAACTAATAGTAAAATATATCTTTTAACAGATAAACCTAACCCACCAGCTCTCGAAAGTATCGAATGTCACGAAAAGGTTGCAACACTACGCTGGCACTCAATGGGAGATAACCGAGCGCCGATACTACGCTTTTCTATCCAGTACAATACTACCTTTACGCCTGACACATGGGATCATGCTTCTGAGTCAGTCCCCGCCATAGACACCTCCTGGGTCGTAGAACTTAGCCCATGGGCTAATTACACCTTCCGAGTCATAGCCTGGAACAAAATTGGACCCTCTACCCCCTCATCGCATTCTGACGTGTGTACCACTCAACCGGATGTGCCTTATAAGAATCCTGATAATGTTGAGGGCAAAGGAAGGGATCCTACAAACATGGTTATTTCTTGGACGGTAAGTTTACTAATTTTTTAATAATAATATTTTTTATACATTTTGGCATTTATACTTCTTTCCGTACTATGGTGTCTTAAAATGTATTTAAACCTGTTAAAAATATATGGAGTAAATTTTATATTTATTGGCAATGGGTTCATATTTTGTTAGCACTCCAAAAGCTAAGTTAAATGGTTTAAAAGTGTAAAAAAGGTATATATTATGGCCGGAAATATAATTAGCATAATATACTATTAAAGATTATGGTAAAGATATAAATGTTCGGACCTACTGTTACTAAACTTGGACAAGAACTATAAATAACATTCTCAACCAGTGAAAGTCCTTTAACAACCGAAACCTTAAGACAATTTAAAAGATTTATTGAGCCTACATGAATAAAGCATATTTTATAATTGTAGTTCTTACTTTACTACACTTTTTATTGGTTCCAGAAAATGCCGCAAATCGAACACAATGGACCCGGGTTCTACTATTTTGTGTCCTGGCGTCGCAATATATCGGGCGCGGCGTGGAGCGATCAGCAAGTGCGCGACTGGCGCCTCACTGAACTAGTGGTACTCAACACTCCAACCTTCCAGCCATACAGGATCAAGGTAAAATTTATTCCTTACAATGAAAAATATTAATAATCTACCAAAATTCATTGAACGAATGAACAGAAAGCATATAAAAAATGACTGTAAATATTTATATGTAAATTGTTTTGTAAAAAAGAGTAAATCTTGGAAAAAGTTACCCTCAAATTTTTCTGTTATACTCGTTTATATCTGTACGTATGTTTATGTGTGTTCGTATTATTTATTTCAGGTTTTTCAGTTGCACCCGACCCCAATTTTCCAATCTCCTAAATTAAAGTGATTGTGATTAGAAATTATTTTATTAATTAATTTTATCTATTGATTGGTTGAAATTATTTAATTGACATTTTGTTTAAAGCCTATAATTGAACCAAATATATTATGAATGATTTCTATATTATATACATATCTAATTTACTTATTAAAAAGACGCTAACTTCGCAACACTTGCATACGACTTCACATACATATATGCAATCAGTAACTAATATTACTAAAGCAAATATATCAAAATGCATGAAGTATCTTTACGTGTAGTACGAGGTGTGGAATAACAAACAGCTTATAGCTGAATCCATGATCTTTATACTAAAATGCGATTAAATGTGTTATATATCTTATTATGTTAAGTTAATTTTTATTAATAAATTAAGTTTAAGACCATTTTAATTCGTTTACGTTAAGGTGCTAATGTTTGGTAAATAAAGTTCTTTATTATTATTTCTGCCAGAAGTTCAAATTTCAATGTACCATTGATAAATATTTACCACAACTTTTTCAAATATACTGCCATTGCCATTATAACAATATTTTCAGATTTAGAAATTACGAAAGGTACTTTAGATAGTTAATGGTACCTTATTTATTTGAGCATACAACTTTTTTTCATAGGTGATTGCAGTGAATTCAAAGGGTACTTCAAATGTTGCTCCAGTAGAAATTATCGGGTGGTCAGGAGAAGATACGCCTCTACAAGCTCCATCCAATTTTACCCTTGTCCAAGTAACCACAGGCACCACTGCTTTACTGAGTTGGAATCCAGTAACACCTGAATCTGTTCGAGGTCACTTCAAAGGATATAAAATACAAACATGGGTTGATGGAGAAGAGGACAGACCTAAAGAAATCCTTGTCAAGGCTGACGCTTCCAGTGCTTTGGTGTCAAAATTCAAGCCCTTCAGGAAGAACAATGCCAGAATATTAGTGTATAATGGTAGATTTAATGGACCACCCAGTGAAACATTGAGCTTCGTTACCCCAGAAGGTAAACCAGGAACTGTACGCTCGTTTGAAGCTTACCCCATAGGATCATCAGCTATGCTATTAAAATGGGATAAACCAATGAACGAAAACGGAATTCTGACTGGCTACAAGATTTATTACCAGAAAGTCACTGGAACAGCTGTTGGTCCATTACAAGAGAGGAAGAAGGAGATTGATCCTAAATTCGACCGTGCAAAGTTGGCTGGCTTGGAACCGAACACGAAGTATAGAATAGAGATTCGTGCTAAAACGAAAGCTGGCGAAGGTGACAAGTATTATGTGGAGCAAACCACTAAGGCAATGGTCAACGAGGTACCAGATGTGCCAGTGTTTGAAACTAGTACTCTACCAGCCAAAGAAGGAACTGCTCATATCTTAGTTAGATGGATTCCATCATTAGATGGTCATGCTGGTACACATTTTATTGCATGGTACAGGTTAAAGGGTCATCCGGATTGGTTGCAAAGCAATGAGATTACAGAGGATGATTATGTAATTTTGACTGGCTTAGAGCCAGGCCAGGAGTATGAGGTGAAGGTTACAGCACATGATGGTGAATACTTCAGCACTAGCGAACTCAGAGTTGTGGATACTACAATTGGTAAGTATGTCATTATTGATATATGTTTTAGTGGACAATTTAAATTAGAGATGATGAATGTTAATCATGACGACTGTACTCTTTGATAAAACTTGCCAGCAGTGAAGTGATTATAGACATAGACAGTTATTATAATTTGATGTTTCCAAAGAAACACTCTTATCAAAACACAAAGACATTCATTTTTATATATCCATGCATACTTTCCATGCCTTATATAATTGTTCTAAAAAAATGTAGCCCATTTCCGTCTCAGAGGCAAAATCAGTAAATATGATGCTATTGCATCAAAAATGTCATTGGTGGCTCCCCTGTTTTGATTTTGCCTTGCAAATAAGTGTTCTGTGATTTTTTACAGACGGTCCGGATGTGCGTCCGCGCGAGGAAGGAACGGCTACAGCAAGCTGGTTCATCGGTGTAATGGTGGCTCTGGCCTTCTTGCTGCTGGTTTTGGTGCTGGTGTGCGTAGCGCGGCGCAACCGCGGCGGCAAGTACGACGTGCACGACCGCGAGTTGGCGCACGGCCGTGCGGACTGCCCCGACGCCGCCTTCCACGAGTACACACACCCGTGAGTGTTCTTAGTCCGTTCAACGAGTCCTACTTCTAGAAATCAAATTATTTGCACCTCTCTAAACACTCCCGACTAGAGTTAACCGAAGACGAAAGGCTTAATTATATTTTTTCAATTCTACTATTCTAGTTCACACTACTACTACTACTACTACTACTACTACTACTACTACTACTACTACAGAACTAATGACACCTTTGCTTATGGGGCGGGAAAAAAATCGGTCCTAATTACAAAAAAAAAAAAAACATTTTTAAAACCGTTATTAGCACTATTTACGCTCAGTACAGCTAAATAAAACGATAACTTCATAAAAAAATACATTACTTTACTAAAAAAACCAGCAATAGAACACTAAATCAAAATCAGCTGATGTCTCAGTTAGGGTCAACGACCGCTAGCTGCCGCATTGACCTTGGCATTAGAAAGTTTATAAATACTTTTTTATTCATCCAGTCATATTTTTTTATATTCACACACACATTTTTTTGAAACTTCTTCTGGATGCCAATTGATATTAATACTGTTGTCTCAAATATTAATTTATTAAAAAAATCTTGTTTCATGAAATCTTACAAAGTCTTCTGTTGAAAGGTCACGCAAAAAATTTAGGTTTCTTTCGGAACTATAACTAAGAAATACGCGATAGATGGTGTAGGAAATGACTTGTGAAATATTTTATCCTCAAAACATTTGTTTTTAAATAAATTTTATAGACTTGACAACAAATCAAGACATTCAATGAGCAGCGGTACTAAACCCGGACCCGAAAGCGACACCGACTCCATGGCAGAATATGGCGAAGGCGAGACAGGTAAATTCCGTTTCATTTTAAACTATTAATGCAATCAATTATTTTTCTTTTATTCATCATTTGTACTACATTAAAAATAAGTTCGACCATGAAGTGAAAATTCTTTATACTGATTTTCTACAACATCGTCGCCTTTTTAAAATAGATTTTTTATACGTAAACACATTTTGCAAACACATAAATTATCGTATTGTAAATATAAATAGATGTCATCTAAATTAAGACAATTAAGAGATTTCATTGTTATTAGTATTAGACATACTAAATGAAAGTATTTTTAATGGAAGAGTTCTTGGTATCTAAATTACCGAAATAGTTTAGGTCCATCAGAGTTGAAACTATTGTTGTTTTATAGATTTATATTCATGATATATATATATATTTTTTTAATATATAATTTACCCTAGACTAGTAACCATGTACGATATTCTATACAGCGAGATAGTTTATAACACCCAAGTAATATATTAAAAAAAAAAAAAAACGCTATGTGTTTGTGAAATACATACATTGTTTAACTATAAATAATTTTGATGACGTGAAACACAGATTTAATTTGGTTCAGGCATTAGTTCCTATATGTTTATTACCTGCAAAAAAAAAATTGTAAGCTCTTTGTAAAATGTATTTCATATTGTACTGTGAAGATTTAAACAATTCATTCAATTTACAATTGTATAATACACTAATAAAGTCAGTAAAATAATTCTGTTATATTTTCTTCAGACTTTGAGTTATGAGGAGACTAAAGAATTACTCAAATGTTAAACGTACACGTACTCACATACAGTAATACACAAGCGGACGCATTTGCACCACATGCCATCTTTTTATTGTGTGTTGAATAAATAAATTCAAAGTGGACATTGACGAGAACTGTATATTGTTATTTAATATGTTTTTAAAGAAATTTCACTTCTATTTTTATTTTATTTGTTTTAATGCATTATTTCCGCATGTTTGTTTGTATTTTTGTTTGGTGCCTTTGGCTGTATGCATGGTTTTTGCAGCGGGCATGAATGAAGACGGGTCATTCATTGGACAGTACGGCCGCAAGCGCCGTCCGCCGCCTTCCGGTCAGGGAGATTCAGCCTCGCAGGCCTTCGCTACGCTCGTCTAATCCCAATCCCACCATTTAGTACCTCTTCTCCCTTTCACCGCACCTATCGTAGGCTGCAAATAACTTCCGTCCATTAAATAAAATGCTTTTATGTGATATTTATGTCCTTGTAACCCACAAAATCTTCTGATAATTCAAAGTTCAATTTTATCGCAAAAATAGTTTCGTAGTTTTGGAAATATAATGGTTTATTTTAAATATTCACTCACAAAATGTGTCTCTACTAATTTTGGTTTCATTGAAATGAGACACACACAAATGAGACTTACTTATTCTTCTTCTTTAAAATATAAAGACTTCTCTTAATTTAAAATTCCGTTTATTCTCGAAAATAGTTGAAATGTATGGTTTTCTTTATTAATATTCACAGACTTAATATCGTGGAACCTGTGATTATAATGGTCGCAAACTAACATAACAAATATTGTAGTTTGAAAATTATATGGACACGATTTTTTACTACATAAAACAAAAAGATGTACGCATTACAGCGTTTTTATATAAAAACCTTTCGGTACCTTTTTGTTTGCATATTGTATGTGATTGAATAAATCCTAAAAATATGTATTTATTTCAACCTCATTATCCCAATTTTATCAGTTACAGAAAATTAATAACATTTAATATTTTTATATTATGAAGTACGATTCACACAAGAATCAGAGTTATGACTTAAAAATTTGTTTTGCTCCTGAATAAATATTTGATTTTATCGCATAAAAGCATTTTATTGTATAGACGGCAAATAAGCTCTCAAGAATGAAAGTTTAGGCACATATAAAAAATAATAACTGGCATATTTAATTATATCAATATTTAGTATTGTATAACTCATAATAAATCGGCCGTCTATTCTCTCATCAGTGTTAAGCTTCATGCATTCATTAAGCTAGACGTGATTGATAAATGTAGTGCCATTGCATCACAAATTTAAGAAACCTTCAGCTAATCGGCCTAGACATAATTAATTCTTAATTCGGATTGGTCTAACAGTGAAACCGCCCGACAAAATTAATTTCTATTATTGAAAACATGAGCGAATGAGATCTTGCAATATTTTGAAAATCTACTTTATAAAATTCTAAATAAATATTTTTTATGACCGATAATTAATGAACAGTATGATATCTTTCGAGTTTTTTCCAATCTACACGTGTCTGCTGGTCAGCCGCCATTACGTACATCTTTTTGCGAACCATAGGAGTTCTCATACCCCACTTTGAGAAATCCTGCTACAAAGGGACAGCTTCGCACTTTACTAAATTGACGTCAAATTTAACGGTGCTTGCAGTGTATAGTGATATGCACACAAAATATTAATTAAAAAGAAATGACAGTTAATTTTCAGTGTTATAAAACCGCCTCTTTCACTCATTGTTTTCAAAACGATCTGGTTGTGCTCGAATCTCTTAAAGCCGCACGAATTTTATTATTAACGATATACGAAGGCGTCAGTCTTTATTGTACTATTTAAAAATAGTTGCACTAAAGGCCGTTTCACACGTCCCGAGTTTATGCAAAGTGTCCTCTATTTACGCGTATAGGTTAGGTGTTAAGTACACATTAGATGTAAGTTGTTTAGTTTGTAAAAAAAGATGATTTTATACAGAGTGAATTGCAGTGAATGTTTCTACTTATAATATAGTCTATTTCATATATGAGCACGAGCTTTGTGTTACGTTTTGGTTTGCATTTATTGTTAAAGTAGATTAGATAGACATACCTGTTTTCCGTCCCAGTTTATTATTTCCTTTGTTCGCCTGCACGAGCCGCCATTTTTTGTTTTCTTGTAAGGTATGTTTTTTTTTACATTTATTTCATCTTTTATAATTTACTGTCTTCGCTGTGAACGCTGTCAACGAGACAGTATTTTTTTGTTTATTGACAACATTATTTGACACATGTACGAATAAGTTTTTGTTTGTAGTATTTAGACGTGCTTGCCTTTTATTTATTTCGAATGATGTTGAATTTCAACATAATTGTCACTTCAATTGTGTTTTCGTTTAATTTTATTAACCGTGGACCTGTGACCACGGTAATTTTATATTGTTCGAAACGATGGCGTTCTATCAGGAGTGATAATATCGGAAATTTATTAAGTAAAGAAATTGTAATAGTTTGTTTTTCGTGTGTAGGTCGCTTCACGGAGGACGGCTCTTTCATTGGGCAATATGTGCCGGGCGCTCGAGTACTGCCCCCTCCCCCGGCGCCGCCCGCACCCGCATCCCCTCTTTCCACACAACCCCCCACCTACGTGTAACTGCATAGGGGAATAAACTACAGCATCATCAGCAACACCCTGTTCTAACTTCACTGCCATCATCAACGTATAGAATATGGCCGCAGAGAAACATTGGGATGTCGGGGGATTTAACTTATTAAAACGATTTTTAACGTTTCTCCATGCTACTTGCCTTCGGGAAGTTTTAAATATCGCTATTTTGAGAATATGTATTTGTTAATTTTCTCTTCAGATAGTCTGCTTAAAATGTACTTGAGTAATATCGTACGTGTTAATAGACGAATTCAATATTGTAGAACATCAACTGAAAAAATCTCATTTTGAGTATCTCAATCGTCAAAAACTTAACTTATTTTCGTCTGCAATTGTTAACTCAAATTCGTTTTACATTTAGTTTAAATTTATTAGTTTAAAAGACCGTTAGGAACGTTAAGGTGACATAATCGTATACGTCGTAAACGCGTGATGTCCCGTACCTGTGACGTCACTTGTATGTGCAGCTCAATAAGTTGCGATAAAATTTAATTTGTCACCTTATTTCTGGGGTGGTTTATTTAGTTTAAGCAAAATGAGCCTAAAATCAATCATTTCTAACGTCATAAACGATGGATCTATTTTTTCCCGAAAGATCTTATAATTTTTTTTATTGACGATTAATTTAACCTAATAGGTACTACGTTTCAGATCTTTTTATATATAAGCGATTTCAAGCCAAAAAAGATATATGTATCAATCTTCTTATGTTATAAAAAGCATTGATTATAACAAAGTGTTTTATAATACGAAAATGGCGTTGCATAAAAAAGAAATCTGTCATTTATGACGTTATCATTGCGCAGTATTGAATAAATTATTATTCAAATACATGGCAATATTTTATATTAACTAGGCATTTTCATAGAAAGCTTTTCTCTTTACAGTTTAAATATATCGAATAGAAAATGATAAATTCATGAAAAATTGTAATTATAATCGAATGCCTACTTAATTTGAACGATTTGTGGATTTGTTTAATTAAGACTGATTTTAAGTAAATTCAAGGAATAGTTTTCATATCCCGGTTTTTTGTGTTGATCCTTTGAACTTTAAACTTTCATACAAACGAAACTCATTAGCGATAGACTAAATTGAAGTTTCAAATTTGCTCTGAAAAAGCACTCAGTATAATATAAAACTAATTACAACTGTTAGATTTTCAATTGTAGCTTAGAATGAAAAAAAAATGGTCTGTGCTTTAGACCACATGACAGAAGTGGAAACTTCATTAAGGCGAGATTAATACTAAATGCAACTTTTTGTTTACTAATAACAAATTAATAACGTGTACGACATATATACAGTGCACCCTGTATATAAACAATGTCAGCATATAAGGAAGATTCAAAACTCTAGACAGGCTGTGAAAGCTAATCCAAAATATTGCTTCAAACTGTACAAATTATAACACAAGTTCAGACATTTTAAACTCTTCGTTAGACAGTCGTTGTTTGATAAGAAGTAAGAAGTTTTCCTTATTAAAACCTTGTTGTAATATATTCTTTGATATAACGAATATTATGAATTGTAAAAGTATTTCGTTATATCAGGGATGCAATGTAATTACAATAAATTGAGAATATAGCACTGACGCATTTACTATAACCCCTTGCTCTGTCAGTTGACGACAGCCGACTTTAGTCGAATGCACGTTACATAGCCGAGCGTGACGGATTAGTGTCATTCACCTATATAAAGTGCAAAGTGCGCCTAAAGAAGTTTTCACTTCACAAAAAATGGCTAACGATGGCTCGCTTAGAACGTAAGGGACGGAATCGGTTCGATATCAATTACTTGTATGTTAAGGATACGGATAGATCGCGAAGTTTTTTCGTATAAGAAATGCTATTTTTGTCATTGAAAATAAAAAAAGAGTAATTGTATTGGAGAGAATTAAAGAAAAAGATTTACTCTGAATACCGGTGGTCAGACGCGTTGATTTTTCTTTATAGTACTCTTAAAGACCTTGTAAAGGCTTGAAAAGACGCTGCTCCATATAATAAATTAGGTCAGTAGGAATACAGTCGAACCTTGATAAGAGGGAGAGGTCTAGGGACCGCCATATCGTTTCTCTCTACCCTGACTTTCTACCTTATTGAGGTACAGAGATGCCCACTTTCACTCATAGAGATTAAATAGATGATACTGTGAATACACGTATTCATGTTTTACATAACATACATCTTACACAATTTTAATATTTGTAATTTTTACATTCCGTATATATTATCTGATTTTCCCACTTTACGTGTTTTTGTTAGTAGTAAATTTTATCGCACATTGCCTTATCAACTCGCGTCGAAAAAGTTTGTTGCTTTCCTTGGAATGTTCCCTACTTTTGTATCAAGTATGTGATCGATAGACTTCATCTTCATTGATATTTCCTTCACTACACGTTTCACAATATTCTGCACGATATCGTCTTATAAGAAATTCTCTAACGGTAGCTAGGGCATCATCAACTACTAAATCTTCAAATTTGGCTTTAAACAACATCAACATTAATAACAGTATTGGCCAATTATTTCAGACAATAAAAGTAACTTAATTCGACGAAATTTTAGACAACGTAACCAGCACAGTTGCTATTTATGGCTCCATTGTGAAATTTAACAATGCCATACACATCAAATTATAATTAGCAATTGCAAATCGACTGTCTCTCATAGAGGTATCGATAAGTACCAGTCTCAATTATAGGGGCCCACAGATTTGTGAAGGTCCACGACCTTTTGTCGAGGTTTCTATCTTTCTCTTGATACGGTTTCGACTGTATTCTCATAAATTAAATTACTATTTCATATTTTAAAAAAATCTTACCTGGCACTATTCTATCGCATTTATTTTTATATCTAATGCATATCTCTACAACTACTACAAATTCTTTAGGACCACGAATATATTTCTATTTTAAGACTATTTATGATGTAAATTTTGAAAATTATTCTTCTACTTAGAGGAAATATATTAGCGATAATATCGATTTTTCTTATATTCATGACATTTAGATCGCTTTAAACATAGGTCGCATTGAATAATTTAGCTCCGTACACTTAAATTTTCGTATATTTTTATCTAATATTTCACATAGTATAACACCAAAATTTACGTGTTAATTAATTAATATCAATTATGCGCACGCATTAAAATCTATTTTCCTATAAATGTCGAGTATTTTTGTACGTACGCGGTTTGGCCACCGGGGCGATGTTGGTGCTTTGCGAAAGTGATCGAAAGCGTATATGTATGTGATCGTAAAAAACATAGATTAGCACAGTCTGTTTATATGTCACCAGTGGCTGCTTAGCTTGTTGGATTATACACCGGTAACTGGTTACGGACTTGGAAGGAACTGATAAAGCCGCCTTGTATATCGCATTTCTGTATGATATTATCAGGAATCTCTTACTACCCTCGAAATTTAAGTGTCTCTATAACTAGCTAAGATATTACGTTAGTAATTAAAAGCCGCAGTGTTATAAAATTCGGTGTAAGACGCGCCCTTGTGATAGTGTCTATCAGTTGGTTAAACTCACTATTGCACTCTACCGTGTTACTTTACTATGACAAGTTGATGTTTATAGTTATATATCCCTATACTTGATACAGATGAGTAATTCATCACTATTGCCATGTTTAGGAGCTCAGCGAGGATTTAGTGGTCTACTTTCCCCATTTGACATAAAAATCATCTTTATCCCTGTTTCTTTAGTCCTAAATGAGAATGTATGAGCTGAAGTTAGCGACGGAAATTGTTACATAAATTTTATTATTACCCGCATTTATTATTTGAAGGTTAAATTAATTTAACTAATGAAACAAAAAAATCAAATTTTTTTTTGTATACCGTCTAATCGTATCATATAATGATTTCACATCAACTTTATTTCCCCAATCTCATCTAAAACCTTGCTCAAATAATCGAAGAAATCAGTTTGAATCTTCGCAATTTTTTTATTATTATAAATTACTGTAAATTACACTTTCGTTACTAATCTAATTAAAAATTCGTTATTTCAAATAGACTGATATTTCAATTTTCAAATAATAGTCATTCTAATTTAATCTCGTTTAGACACCTAATGCCAGATTTCACTATCATTCCCTCAAGCATGTCATAGTTAGGTAACTTTGGCTACAAAAACAATTCCCTTAACTGGCCCCTAGACGTAATTTTAGGGCAGGTCAGTGAAATCTGGCATAAGACTCGGTTAATCATAGATAGTGTTTCTCATTCTATTATATATATTAGATTCAATAACTGATATTATTTGAGACCTCTATGTCCTCGTTTCTTAAATCTGAATCTGTTCCTCACAAATTCGACATGGCAATTATCTCAATCGCGTGTAACTCACTTGTATCTCGTGTTAGTATTAAGTATTTCGTGTTATCTAATGTTAGGCAGCTAAGGCATTCGCTTCTCCCTCTTAATGTAATCTATATATATTTTCCATTATTTATCTTTCTTATTTACGGTTTCATAATATTATTATACATTGCACGCCAAATTCAATTGGGCCAGAATTTATGAATTTTAATTGAAGAGTGACGCTGTAATTGGTAATGATGATATTTTGTGGTCATTTATGCAATAGTCTTATAACAGATTGCATGCTTGTAATTTATTAAAATTCATTACGAAACAAAGATAAATTACTTCATAAAATTTCGTCACGAAATTTTTGTCTTAGTTATATTTATATATATATCTATAATCATAAAATTCATGGCCACAATTGTGTTTGTTCGTGTAATAGCTTGTTTGTGTATATTCATATTTATTTATACGCCTGAAAGGTGTCGGGTCCTAAGTAAAACATTCCACTCGGTGAAACCATGTTGATTTTATAAAATTATTTTACCCCCATTATTGAATTTAACGTCTCGATCAGATTTGATCTGAATGACGTATTCTAAAACCTGACTCACGTTGCGGCAGCGTCTCATAGTATTTAATTATCTATATATTTATTTATTTCTAGATTGTATATCATTCTAATTCTTTACAATTTCCTAAGAATGTATTTGATTCGTCTTTATTCGACTTTACACGAGTAAATTCCTCTATAAGATTATCAATATATAACTATTGAATAACGGGTACTGCATACAATGAAAAATAATAACGAATATGTTTGAGATATTGTATATATACAATATGTATTAGTTATACTTTAACATTTTTCACTGGCTTTAGTAAAATGAGGACGAATCAATTATTAGGAAATAATTATAAGTACTACTGCTAAATTATTGTTTAATTGCTAGTATAACCTATATTGTTCTCCTTTGAGCTTACTGTGTAACGATCTGTACCTTGTAACATTTGCAGTTGCATTATTATATTTGAGAGCACTGTTATCTTAACCCTTTAAGTTGTTTGTTAAGGAGTCTTTATCATGTCTATTGTCTAGTAAGAATTTAATATATATTAATATTAACTAACTTAGTAGGTGAGCCTTGTTCGATTTGCGCATGTTTTTGTAGCTTATTATAAATACTTACCCCATAATGTTGATAATTGAAAATTCTCTCTCTTGAAACTGTTCGTTGACATTCAAAATGACGTCGTTGAAATTGTTGATACAAATAAAATTACGGTGATATATAATCACTGCCTTTCCCACTAAGAATATTAGAGTTTTTCTATGTGTTCATTTTGTAGTTTAACCTGTTTATAATAAGTGATAGTTGGTCAAACACTTGCCTTATGTATCCGTAAACGAATTATACCCGATTTCACTAACATTCCCTCAAGCATCACATAGTTAGGGAGCCCCATAGCTATAGAAACAATCCCCTTAACTGGTCCCTATTTGTACTTAAGGGGAGACATATAGCTTAGGGGAGGTTGGTAAAATTGAACATTGTAGTGTTGTTTAAATGAAGAAGAATTCTTTTTTTTTCGTTTTACAAATGTCTCTCTCTCTCTCTCTCAGTTCGAGCGAAATGCACAATATATGCATTTATATAAGCGATATAGCGTCACAAAAGGTGTGTTAAACAGTTTTTTTTATTAATTCCAAACAACATGACAAAAACAATGGTAAAATCATCATTATTTTGTCCGCATGTATATGTTTAAATTGACTTTAGAAATGTGTATCATTCGATATGTAAAATCTACATTGTAATCATTATAAAGACACTTTTAAATAATATTTCGTTATATACGAAAATAAAGTTCGGATTTAATTAAACGATAACAATTTTTTCGCCTAAGATATAGATGTATTTCCTCTATGCTTACACGTATAAATAAGAGCAATATAAAAAATTACGAAGTTCAAGATATTATTATACAAAAGATTTGACTGTTACAATAGTTTCTGTAATTTAGCGTGTAAACTAAATTTATAATAATAATAATGTAAAAAAATCTCTTAGAGAATGAAATATATTGTTATCGATATAATCAATAAGAAACGAAAACAACCTTCTAGTGTTTGTTACAAATTTGGTCTCAGTACTGAAAAAAGTGTCTTTATATGATAAATATAACTCTTGTTATCTTCAATTACATTAAACGTAGCAAAATGACAAGTAGTAAGTGGTGTCTGCTGTTGTTCAGGCGCTGGCGGATAGATTCGGTTACGAATTAATAATTTACTCTTTATTTCGCATTAAGTGACGATAATTTATTGTAACTACGATGGATATTTTTTTATGTTGCATAGAAAATAAATTTTAAGAAATTATAAAGTGTTTTTGTTCTTACCTCCATGAAAATTGAACCCTAAAGTATACATCGTTGTTTTATCGAAAAACGATGGTTCCAAGTGTGTAAGCGTGGCTTAGCCAAGTATTGTTTATAAACTAATATTATAAACAGGAAACATTTGTGTTTTTGTATGTATGTCAGTAACGTTTTCACAAAAAAACTACTGGACCGATTAATTATACATTATAAGAACCGATTTTAAAATTATTAAAATCGGGCGCAATTCCATCAAAAGATGCAACGAATTAAAAAATGTCAATCTAAAGAAAATTGTAGCGACCCTTTTAACTAGGCTTGCGACTAGTAAGCTCATAATCCAAGGATACCGATGATACCTATACTGTTTTTATTGTTAACAAAAATAAAAAAATTATTAAATATGCTAATGTTGGACATTCAATGTAAATGATGTTATGAATTTAAAAATGTATTAGATATATATATATACGTTGTATAGTACAAAAAAAGGTACGTAGCAGCCTATTAACGTCCCACTGCTGGGCACAGGCCTCCTCACTCATATGAGCGAGGATATTTAGAGCATAGACCCACCACGCTGCTCCACTGCTGATTGGCAGGCATAGTACACAAGTGCACTTTCTATTCCTTCATGCTCATGGTACGATGTGACGGAAATCAGACACTCGCGGAGAGAGATGAGGCGCTGGACCGACGGCTTAACGTGGTCTCCGTGGCACGGGGGTGAAGCACAGAACTTCCCAACTTCGGGCAAATATGGAGAAAATCTTAATAAAACCTCAATATCGATATTTTGAATTGCCCCGATCTGGGATGGAACCCAGGACCTAATGTCTGTAGTCGAACATGCTAACCACTACACCAATGAGGCAGTTGTAAAGTAAAATCTGTATATTGATTAGATTATGAATATGTACCTAATACTCTGAAAGGGAGTAACTATAAACTAAGTGAAATACAACTTTTATGTTAACAAAAATAATTCTATAGTTCGACTTGTTGACTTTCCACTGCCACGAGATAGGTATCTAAGCGGGTGAAACCGCGGGACATTGCTAGTATAGAATAATATTAATCCTTATTTAAACAAAACGAAGATGTTTTTCTGTGATTTTATAATATAACTTCAAACACGTGTATTTACTTAGTCGATTTTGATAGATATTTCAGTCAACAATATAATAACGTTAACCCAAACATTTCACTTTTAAAGGAAACATAAATTTTATGCCAATATGTGAGTTTATATTGTAATAATGAATGTAATTATTTATCACACGATTAATCACAATGAAACATATTTATCTGAAATAAGATTAAAGTTCAAAATTAATGACTCAATTTTCACAAAATCTAGAAACATCTTGGATTAAGGGTAATTTTTTGTTTATTCAAGAGCTCGCTTATTTTCAACATTACGCGAATATGTTAATGACCTATATTATAATGAAATTTCCTACGATTTGGTTTATTATTTTTTTCCTAGAATCAATATATTTCAAATTAAACCTCAAAGAGTGATTTTAAATTTAGTCAAAAACTCACTTATTTTCAATTTGTAGTTCAGAAAGTGGTTAGATTGAAATTTCCTACAATATTTTGATATTGTTCGATTAAGACCCGAAAAAAGTGGGTGAAAATTTTATTTTTTGAATGTTAATATAATGAACAATTATATTATGCGTGTAACTACATATTCCTTTAATCAATGCATAAATGTAAACAAGATAACATGGTTGTCACCGCTAACGGATATTACTTTAAGTGTGCTTCATAACTCGTATTATCAGGATTAAATTGCAACGATTTACTTTATTCATTCGAGGACGCTTTTGTTTAGCGATTACAAATTCGCAAACCTATATCTGTATAAACAAAAACTAAAGCGACATTTTTTTCAAAGTCAAATTTATCCGTAACTATAGTATAAATAAAAGCCAAATTTGTTGTAAAGTATGACAATAAATGCTTTTAAAGTTTAAAGTAAAGACGCAATCTCGTAAAGACAAACCAAAACCAATCGCAGTCAGCTTTCATTCGCTGGTGTAGTGATACGTGTTTTACTGAACATTTATACAGTTTGTGCTTTCGATCTGCGTAGTGAATTATTGAAACATGATTGCGTGATTCAAAAGGTGTAATACCTCAAAAAAAAAAAAAGACAGCAGGTATGAAGCCGGTGTTTTGACACAATAATTGCCTTTGCGAATTTGGCTATGAGATCATTGGTCCCATTTGAAGTGTTTTATTTGATTGATCGATATTCGATTTTGTGTCCTAATTGTTACGATACGGATACACTGTATAATCTTTAATAACACCAATCGTTTGAATTGTAGCATTTTAGTAGATTTATAATGTTTGTACAGATTTAAAATTGATGATTTTATACCTATAAAAATGTGTCCGTTGTAATGTAACTCATATTATCCATATAATTAATGATGAGCTCGGTAACTTTGCCCTTCCAATTAAACGGATACATATTTATCCTCTTTGAATTTAAGTTTATTCAAATTAAATTTTTTGTATAAATCTTCCTCCTTACACTTCTGAGGCTAAGATGAAACGCGTAAAGATGTAAACAATGCTATCTGTAGTGTAAACAGAATTATTAATAGTATCTCTGGATGGATATTGGTTCGTGTTGAGCTGCACTGTCCAGGTAAAGCTGGCTATTCACTTAAGTGGCACTGCTTACTCTTTAAACTGGTTTGGAAATCACGTCTGCAATTATGTTGCCCTGAAAACATTATATTCGCCATACATTGCATACGACAGTTTAGATTCTTTTTCTTATATTAAATTTCGATCTATCAGGACTAACAGCCAAAACAGTATATTTTTGAACATTTGAAACAGAGTTGTAGGGATATTTGATGTAAATTCCATAAATTAATCGTACATGATACAGGATTTTGGTTTATTGTGAGGTGTAAATTTTTTATTGGACATGTTAAGATTATACACTTTATTATTCTTCTGTACCTGTGTTTTTGAGTGAACTGTATAACGATTTCATTGTTTAAAAATCTATAGACTATTTTGTAAGTATGATAACTAAACTAAATTTACTGACAACTAAGTGAGTAAATTTAATCTACATTTGATATTCTACACTTCAATGAATATATTGTGCGTTATATTAGAGAAACGTAGAAGTAATCGTCAAGTAAATTGGTGAAAACACTGAGCGAATTGTTCGGTTTATAAAAAACAATGTTTAACAAACTTAACATGTTCAAATATCAAAAACATTACAGTATTTCTTTTTTTTAGACTAGTGTATATTTCCTTCTGATCGTCATATTAAATATCATAAAAAAGATATATTTCGTTACTTATAAAATTTTACTCATACGTGAATCTGAAAAGGAAAAGGAGAAAAAGTTGGTGCAAATATTGATCCACGTGTCGTGTTATTTTTATAACATTGTGTTAAAGTGATACATTGGGCAGGGAACTTATTAATCCTATCACGTTTTATATATTGTATTTATTAGGTCTACTATATGCTGGAAAATAGGAGAGAGAAAGCCGTGATGCCCTAGGGGGAAGCGTTTAAATTTTCGTTGAGGCAGGCAGGCACTACTAAGTATCACTATATTGAAAAAAACTGATGTTAAGGAAAACTTTATGAGGAAACCTGTATATTTCAGGAGTAATTTTTGGGTATATAAAAGTAAGTAAATAGAACTTACTTGGGCAGCCTGCCAATCCACAGAGGATTAGCATGGTAGGTCTATGCCCAGCAGTGGTACGTTAAAAGACCGCAACTCACCGTTATTTCAAAAAATGGACATGTTTACCAAAATATTACCGAATTTCCCCACAAATGTATGACAATTGCTATTGTTTTTTTTATTAGATACATCGGAGTGTAATATAAATAGATTGGTAATATACAATGTCAATGTTATATCGATGTGTTAAACCTTATGAGTGAAAAGGCATATTCCCAGCAAAGCCATGTTAATAAACCGTTACTTTTGACGAGAATAAATACTTCACTGTTGTTGGACTATGTGGACGAAGAAAGTAATAGTATGAAACATTTTAAGGATCTCATTTCTCTAAGCGTTATTAAAGTCATCAGTACTTTATAACAAACTACGTACTTTTTACGTATTATGAATAGGCGTCTTAAATGGGTGCGCGGCGGACAGGAGCGGTCGTGGCTGTCAGCCGGACCTTGTTTTTTTTCTTTTTACTTTGTTACCTGTTCCCGAACGGGTCTGCTCAGCGGCTGGTTAGGTTAACAAGTGCTTTACAGAGCGGCGAAACCTTTTTACAGAAGATGTATGTTAACTTTTAAATAATTTCATTAATAAAAGCAATCTAGGGGTTTTTGGAAACATCTATGTCTTATATATAAGTAAATGACAGGTGCAATTTTTAAAATTGCTGACAACGTAACGTAATTTTGTCGATAATTGGGCTTCCCAGATAAATAGTCTATCGATCGCTAAAATAAATTAACATTTCGGAAAAATAACCTTATTGGGTTTTGTATATTACTATAGACTGAAGTTTAAAGCGTTACATAACGAAATAAATATTTATACCTCTAAAAACAAAAAACAGCCATTTATATCTTTCTTCTTCATCGTGTTTTCATGCATTAGCAATTTGTCAACTCATATTGTATGTCGTCGACTTATTGTTTACTTATTCTATGTTTAATTATCATTGCTTTAGATATGATTACATATGTTACATGTGTTTTATATATTAGTGACTATTTTAACCACGCGATCATGAGATGAAATGTTATAAAATTTACTAAATTAAATACATTCGCGTATACTGTCATCATATTTTTGTGTATAGTATTATATATATCGACGCTGGAAAGCAAGCACTTAGTAATTCGCAAATCATGAAATAGTTCATAACAACAAATTTTTGTTTCATAAAAAGAAAAAAATATACAAATTCCCTATTTGTCGAGTAGAGTTATAATTTTTGGCATTTATATTTATATTTTTCTTATTGCTGACAGGTTTGCTCTTGACCGATCACATCTGACGGTAAGAGATGATATAATATAGGCTGGAAGCACGCTAATCTGGTAAGAAGTAATTTACCTATTATGGTTACTACACAGCATCGTAACGGAACACAAATTGGTTGCTTAGCGGTAAGTCTTTGCTGGTAGGGTAATTAGGCACATGCTGTTGACTCAGCGGACCACAATTTGTACAGCTTGGGCACCTCAGAGTCACCTTCTGGTGGCGCTGATTGGTGTGTATCATTCGCTAGAGAACGTTTTAGGCGCGGTGATTTCCAGTGAGAGATGCTGGGGGAGTGGCCCTCTTCTGTGAGACGGTAATCTCGCTGAAAGAGTCCCACTAGCGAGAGAGGGAAAACGCAGTTAATGCTCCCTCAATGTCAGTATTCCAGGCGGCGTATACTTGCACCCGTCATGCCGCCTTCGTGTACCTGACCGAACTCATCCGGAACATCAGAGAGGAATATGCGAGAGCTCCTCTGATGTTCCACTAATGGATGAAGAGGGTTCCGCTGGGTTTTAGTGAGTATTTCGAGTTCTCCCCCTCGTCGAGACCCACACTCTCGACGCCAGTGGGGGTGCATAAATGCATTTTCCACTGTTAAAAAAAATTACAACACCTCAAATTAGAAAATGTAATTTCCTAAAGTCGAACCCAGGACCTCTGCTAGCAAAGCGAGTACTTGAACTGCTGGCCGTCAAAGATTAATCGCTAATGTCAATCTATCTTTTGATTAGCGTTATCCTAAAGTTTTGTTAAAACGATATTTTGCGGGTTGCTATCCAGCGTCTATATGTAAAATATATATGATTTGTGGATATATGGTTTTATTTGCGAGGATTGCGAACTAAATCATAATCAGCGGCTCGATTTACAACCGCTATCCGTGATAAACCGCCGCGTTGGTGTTAGTTTCGCAAAACCGCATGGGGTCATTCGCTTGCAGTGTCCTTATCGCAGGATGTAAGCGTCGCATCACAAGTAACATTTAAAAATGTGATAATGCGTTTTTATATTATTATTTTAGACTTTTCATATATGATTTAATGCAGACGTCTACAATTTTTACATTAAGTTTTCTATCATCACATTGATAACGATGGAAACTTAAAATACGCTTTTATAGTTTAATCATACATGTACCTACTTTTAAATTTGACTTACATCAGGATATATTGCAATCAATAGTCTTGTTACTAGAAGAAATACCTACAGTGATACGTTTATAGCAAGGTTTATTATATCATTTACTAGCACTTTTATTAACAAGAATAAGATATTTTTTTTACAAATATTTAAATTCCGTATTGTTATGTATCTGTAAACTGTTTGGTTAGATAGTTAGTCTGTAATACAGACAATGCCTGATTAATGATAGATTATAGGGGATAGAGGGGAGAGAGGGGTGAGAAGTACTAAAGATAGAATACTCTTCACAAAATTGGCGGCCTTATTGTAAATAGCGATCATTATGTGCAATTAAAATTCAATTACATCATGAAAATCCTACAAATCCAGATCTTTTTATACGAATTACCAACGATCCGTTAGTATGGCTCTGATGAACAAATAACTACAATTTTGTAACAACGCAATTTACTTAGTTGAAGTAAACACTTAAGTATTGAAATGTTTACTTATTGCATTGTAAATATAATAAATGTTACATATACATAAAGATACCTACTTCGATAATTTACTTTAAAAGCCGTAGAATCAATTAAAACAGGAAAATAAAAAATATAGTAATAAAAGCAATAAGATAACAGTTGTCAATGACTGCCGCTAATTATAGGTTATCTGTGTCATGTATCGACATACGTATTTAATATAATTATGTATTAATCAGTATGTCACATTATGCGATTTTGATAAATTACCACTTGTTTTTTTATTATTATTTGTGATATGTAGATAAATATGTTATTTAAACGCTATCACTGCGCACATTAAGTTATGATCTATAAATTTTTTACTTAAATATTCGTCAAGTTGTTGTTTTTATTTAACATATTTTACTGTATCTTTTATAAAACATTCGAACGTAAACACGTCGACATTTATTTCAATATGATTTTGAATATATTGCAAGTGAATATGCCCTTGTACAATATTTGAAAATATTACTGGTTGTTTAGGACGGCGTCACTTGCATAGTTTCTGGTTCTGTGGAAATATAGGATATTTATATTTATTTATTGTACACCAAACAACAACTGACAAAATTATAAGAGAGGCATAAGTAATAGACAAATAAATGTCTAAAAAGGCGGTCTTGTCGCTAATCAGCCATTCCTTCCAGATAACCATGAAGAAAACCCAATTTTTTGCCACGCTTACGTAATTCAGAAAGCTTACACGAATTTCATAAAATAATATGAATTACTTGCTAGAAGTTTAGAAATAAGATTTATATATGGAAATAATAACTTACTGCTTCGATTACCATTTAGTACTATTCTGTGCATTCATGAGTTTTTTTATATCGTATTACACTGATAAAAACACTAATAAAGATTCGTTAATTATAAATAAGTTTGGCTAAATTGAATCATAGATTAACCACAAGTTCACAGATACATAAAACTCTCAAAGGAGATTGATGTACAAGGAGGCCTTAGCTAATTCAAATCTTTGTAGAGATTTCCTAAACCATTTATTTCAAAATCAGTCACAAAATATTCTTTATTCAAGTTGGCTTAATAAGCTCTTTCACATCATCAAGTTTGCTAGACTTAGTAATGATGTTACCACCGGTTATAAAATCTGATTATATTCACAGAAACCTAGAGAAAATTGTTGAGTGCCCCTGCTCTACTATCGGTGTGACTATTTTTTCTGTTAACACCTTTTGTTAGTATAATTCGACATCGGGAGCGAGAAAAAAGTATTAGACATTATTTTTTGACAGGGGATATTTAATGAAGTTGTCGGTTTTTTATACGAGCTCGAGCGTTCTCACGAAGACTCCATTGTGGCAGCACGTCCCAGCGGTTCCAATCAATTATGTTAACTGTGATAATTTTCTGGTTTTTTTTTCCACGTCTTCCGAAGTTATTTGTATGGTCAACAAACATATTATGCGCCTGTTACACGCCTATTATTTAGTACACCATTTGCTAATGCATTAGTGTCAAGTTGTAGATTTCCAAAAACTTTGTCATGTAAAGTTTCAACTTACAACATTTCAGTAGAATGCTTAGTGTCGGTAGTATTTTATACTGCTGATTTGAATTAACATACTGGTTTCATTTTCTCAATTTAATTGCATTTGATTTTGTATTTTACGAATTTAGTTTTAAAATGTTATATTCCTTATAAGTTTAAACGTTAAAATATTTTTTTCAAAAACTTGTCAAATTGTAGAAACTGTTTTTTCCAGAAACTAAAAAAACCGTGGTCTAATTTGTTTCCCATTATTTCTATTATTATTTTATTATTAACCTTATGACGGCCTTGCTGGCGCAGTGGAGCGATCACTCGCTTTGCTAGCGAAAATCCCGGATTCGATCTTCGGTAAGGCGAATTTAGGAAATTGAATTTTATAATTTGTCTGAGACTGCACTGGTGGCTTAGGCCATGACTACTTACCACCCTACCTGCAAAGACGTATCGTCAAGCAAAGATATTTGTATTCCGGTACGATGCTTTGTAGAAACCATAAGAGGTAGTTCGCATTTTACCAGATTAGCGCGCTACCGTCTTAGACTATTTCGTCACTTACCATAGTCGGAATAAGAAGAATCGCAGAACATCAAAACATTCTCTGCCCAATACTCTTCCTTTTCAGTCAAAATTAAATACAAAATTGCCTTTTAAATGACTTAATAAAATCTAAGTGAGTATATTTTGTCTCACACTAAAACAAAGTCAGATTTTTTTCCATATAAAGAATTGATCATTCAGTCAGCCATTTTCCTTTTTTTAATTTTAACACTTCTGCAGGTTGGCTACAGTACTCCGCCGCGCTGAAAAACAATTGTACAAGACTTATGGGTGTTTTAATACTTCTAGTCGATCTTTCCATGTTTATGAAAGAATTTTTAAATTAGTTTTTTAATCAATTCAGTCTAATTTCGCGTTCTAAATTGTTCTAATTTGTAGTTAAGTTCTAATTTGAAAAAATATTTAGCGTCCTTTTTTGTAAGACTAATTAAGCTAAAAACTCATTTATTATACGTTCTTGTGAAATGTTCAATAACCTAAGTGATAAAGACAAATTTAATGATGGAAAGTTCTCAGTCAAAAGAAATATTAAATCTTACCTGTTAAGTACAAAAAGAAAGAATTGTTGAAATAAGTACACAATAACGCTATGTTTTAGTTGTTAGTGGAAACTTTACTGATGTATGTGTTAGTTATAAGTGAATACCTATGTTAGTCTATAAGTAAATTGTTTGTTTCCCAAATAAAAATAAATAAATTTCACTATTTTGGAGCCTGCGGTAACGAGTTATGTGGCCGCTGAGAGCTAAAAGCATTCATCATGGCTGTTCTTGTTATCCTCATCAAAGTATTCTGGTTGTTACAGGATGTGGCCGTCAGCGTCATTCGCCGCACGCGTGTGCGCAGGAGTGGCGCTGGCGATGTCGGTCACTATTCGAGTGGGTGACGGCCGCCGAGACTTTAAGGATCCCGAACGGCAGAACTCCGATATATCACTATGGATCGATGAACGACAAGTGAGAATGTTCAGCGGTAAATAGACTACAATTATTATGTACCCGCAAATCTTAAAAGTCAAAACAAACATATTGATATCGTTTCTATTCTCTTAACTAAAAGTATCATCATATTTTCTTACATTAGACATTTTTCCTGTGAAGAATTAAAAAGATCCGATACCATCGGTGTGATGGTACATATGTTTTAAATCCTCATTAAAATCTTCCCAGAAAAAAGGCTAGAACTAGCCACGAAAACAAAAAAAAATAGACAGTTTTGAGGTCATTTAAATACTTATGATGATATTTTATGTTAAAGTAAACTTGTTTAAATTCATAAATGTCTAAATAAAGGCCGATATTTAGTAACCTAAGAAGTTTTATANTCGGTTGAAGCGACGAGCGACGACGACGACCCGATTCAAGCATAGTTTTTGGGTTGTAAAATCGGTTTTTTATATTTATACATTGTTACAGCATAAATCGGAGATATAACATTTTTATCAATCTATATATATAAAAGGGATATCCAAGTATATAATAGTACGTAATATATGAGAAGTAAGCAAATTATATAAAAGGAGAAATGTTGATGAAATATACTTTAGATAAAGTATATTGTAATGACACCACTCCTATCTTTACACAGTACACGTACCGCCAACAAATAAAATTGTTTGTTATTAAACTATTTTCTTTCAGGTATTTCAATGCAAGTGTTCGCCATACAAAACGGCATGATATCGCCATATGTACTTGATCCTAATTTTTCTCACAAATTACCTATCATACCCTCAGAAGTAGGTTATGTAAATTTTACGTGGCGATCCAAGAAAAGGTACAACTACGACTTCGATACGCTCACCTCTTCTGATCCTAAGGTGTTAAAACCGCCATTATTATCTATAAAGACGAAAGGGAGAGTGCCCAAAACCCCTAAAGGTATGTTCATTACACATTTCTATAATATTAGGTCCTTACATATGAAATTGGCGTTTTTTACGGGAAGAATTGTTTTTTGTTTTTGTAAAGTATATCTAATTAATCAAAGCATGCATCGTTGTTATCACACCGTTATGCACTTTTGCTATCTCATAGGTAGTGCATTGACCCCATTATTTAAAAAACTAAGAGGGCGAGAACCAATAAACTCATTGAAGGCGGTTTGGACTGCCGCATCGGACTTAAACTTTTTTTCTTTTTAAAGAGTTATCCAAATTCCGGAAGAAATGGAGCAAGGTCTTGGGAGTACGGTATATATGTCTTAGTGGTTGTTTATTGTGCAGTGTGTGGTCGGTCTTGCGTTGTCGTGAAGCAGCAATGGCGTAGAGCGATTGACCAATCTCGGTTGTTTAGCAGCTAGTTCCTCTTTTATGGTTTTCGGTTGGTGACAATAGATATTTGCCGTAAACGTATGGTCACATTATAGAAAGCTGTAGTGAACGCCAACGGCGCTATTCCACTCGCAAGTAACTTTTTCTGAGTCAATTTTCGTTTAGGGCAGGATTTGGCTGGGTTTCCAGGATTCAGACATTGCGACGAGCGCTTCCGATTATTGTACAGTATCTACTTTTCATCACAAGTAATGTTTCGAGTTAAAATATCTTCATTATAGTGCCGGTTGACCAACGTAACACAGCAGTCGACGCGTGATTGAAAGCTCGATTCGCTCAATTCATTAGGTATCCAACGTGCAAGTTTTTTTTTATTTTGCCTATTTGCTTTAAGTGGATTAATACAGTTTTGTCACTTACCCCGAAACCTGCAGCTACCTCTGAAGTGCTCTATGATGGATCCGTTTCCACAAGAGCCTTTAATTCTTCATTTTTCACTTTAATCTCTGGCTGTTCACGGGGTTAGTTCTGAATGTCAAAATTCCCAGAATTAAAACGATGAAACCAAAAAAGTACCGTGCTTTTTTTGCGATACCAGCGCCGTACACGTCATTACACCTTCGAGCTGTTTTTACAGCACTGGCTCTTTATGGCTAAGTCTGATAACTCTCCGCGCACACACCTCCACGGCAAGCCAGCCAGTACCAAATAACGGCAAACACTGGGCGTCCTCTGCTTCGTGAGCTCCTGCTCTCACCACCACCAGACGATAGCGGCGAAGATGACGCGGCAGCTGTGGCAACACCCGGACCAGACCCCCCTCAAAATTGACCAAGATGGACCCGCTGGTGTCCAGTATAAAGTCCAGTGTCCAAAAAAGAGTACCGGGCAATTTACTGAATGTCCGAGGAAAAATGCTCGGACAATGAGGCCCGTACACCCAGCAGAATGCTGCGATGAACCCGGAGTTTTTGAAGCACTGGTGCCATGGTAGAACTCGTACACGTAAATATACATATATTTTATATTTTCCATTGTGCGGTAAGAAAAAAAAAATAATGAGGAAAAAACAAATTAATTACTGTTTTCAAAACTCAAATAAACTTAAAAATTGGAATTTGGAATTCTTCACCAAAGAGGAGATATTGCAAAACAAAGTGGTCAGTACGACAAAACGCTAATTTCATATGTAAAGACCTAATATTATAATTACCCGTTATTAATTGTTACCTAAAATTAGAGATTCATTAGTAATCAAAAAAGAGAGTTTAATCAAGAAAAATTTTATAATGATTAACCGAAATATCAGTAAGAATATTTTATCACAAGACTTTACTACAACCTTCCGTTATAGTATAAAATGTTGAAAGAAAATCACAAATTTAACAAAAGATGAAGTACGTATATACATAATTGTATACGTACTTAACAAAATATTATTTGTTTTAGTAAGTTCTTTAAATAGTCATTAGTCTGTCCGTTCGTAACGAAACACCGGAAGTTGTTTTAACCGAAAAGAAACTGCAAAATTCTATATTTACATACATTTCTATAAAAAAAACTCCCAGATAACATTCTAAAGATTCACTCAGTAAATCTAAATCATTTATTAAGAGAAGGACAGTTAGAACTTGTAGTATTCCTAAAAAAATTAAATCATGGGATTGAATGAATTGCTCAAACGAATATATCATTATATTGTAATGATGATGAAAAAAGGACAACCTGACATTGTTGTGGATTCTTCTTAGAACAGGGTGCGAAGGAACCCTCGTAACCTGAATTTTTAAGTCGTTTTTTAGTATCATTATCAGTCATACTTTGGAAACAATATGACGATTCATAAATAAGATGAGTAAGCCTACTTGAACAAAGAATTTTTGAATGGATTTTTTTTATTACTTGCAGAGTTCAGTATATTTTTGCCATGTATGGGCAATGTGAGTGGCGTAGCTACATTTGAAATTGGCCTAGAACTCAAAAACCACCGGGGCAATCCGTTGAAGGGCACTCCTTTAAGGTTAAACCTAAAGAAGGAATGCGCACAGAGAGGTGTGTATTTAGAAAGGACAGGTATTGTATCGCCAACGCATTTTTAACACTTTTACGTATGTGCACTTTAACATTGTAATTGCGTATTCAATTTCTACTATTAGTTCACACTTACTTATATATCTTGTTGAAATTTTCTATTGTTAATATAATACTTTTTATCGATCCACAAAAGTTCAAATACTTTTTTTTTAGTATATTATTGATGTTAATATAAGATTTTTTTTTAATTAATCAAATCTCTTGAAAGCTGACGTAAAATTTTTATGAGTTAAAAATGTTTAGAGACGACTTAAGTTTTTTAATATTACTTGTTTTTGTTTTAAAAAAAATTAAATGTGTGTGAGTACAAAGCACACATATCAGAAGTGAAACTTCTTTGCAAACAATTTTTTAAGTCTTGTTTATTTTTATACAAATCTAAAACTTCAAATTTCCGAGTCTTAAGAGGGAGGCAAAAAGGAAGATGTTAGGAATTGAATGAATTTAATTGTTGTTATTAAAATACTAATTGTGTCAAAAAATAAATACAAATACTTTTTGAAATCTCCAATGACGAATAGTAAATAAAAATGCCACTTGTTTTTTGTCAATATTAGTAATTACTAATTCAATTTTGTTTTTGATTTTAAAAAGCGAATTTTATGAAATATTTTTATTTTATATTTTATGATTTGCCACATGTTATGTGTAAATATAAATACTACCTAACCTTCAAACGAATTACCATAAATCACGCAGAACATCTTCGTGACGCTAACGACGCGTTTAATTCGAAAAAAATTTACCCTCATGCGCCTAAAGTTTCACTTCAAAAAGTACCTAAGTATTTATAAAATACTCGCAAATAGAATATGCAATAGAAATTTTAAGAATAAAGAATACATCGATTGTCTTAAACTTTATCTTAACCCTTTATTTCATAAAGAATTAAAGGGTCTTATACCTAATTCTTTACCTAACTACCAACTGGTATATTACGAGTATATGTAGATTTAACAAAAACATACTAATAATGCTAATAAATTGTTATATGGAACCAATTAAAAATCCTTTACTATTATTCTAAATAGTAGTCATGAAGATTTTATTGGATAAGTTTAAAGTTTAAGATTGCCTACGCTATTATAGACATCCCAGACCCTAACGATAATTTTTTGCGTACAATTTGCCTTTGATGTTAAATGCCGATGTAGTCTAAAGGTGGCAAGTTAAATAATTTGATTGAATTACAACTAAATACTATATTTTTAATAACAAAAATATCGGTTAGTATTTGCTATAAAATATCAGTTACTGTGATTGCTCTTTTGATTATTTTAAAATGCACTTTAAATCAAGGGGTTAAGGTTCGATTTAATTTGTAATAATTTATTCTTATCAATATTGCCACGCATTAGTACAACTTCTATTGCTAAATTACAGAAGTCTAAAGTACAATAACATCTATAGGTTTGAAGATATAGGGCATCCAAGTTATGTCATTAATTCGTTTGTGTTGTTAAATATCTTTTAACCTTTGCACTTTCAATGTTAAAAGCACATTCGCAACGCTTTAAATTTATTTTCTATAGAGATTCTATAATAAATCGTAACAAAATAGGTAAAAGCTATTTTAACAAGTTTATGGAGTCTCTTCGAAGCTTATTAATTCAATTCCTCATGCTTTTTCTGTCAGACAGCAAATAAAAAACGATACAGTGAACTCAAAACATTACCTATTATTCTTGAAAACAAAAGATTAAGATCTGATTTTAAAACATACTACAGGAAATTGCGATCAATTTGTATATATGAGGTAAAAAAAATATTTTGTTATAAAACCTCTTATAGAGGAACTATATTGAAGTTACTCTTTAAATCTGATTCATACAATTTTAACTAAAAGAAATTACTTATACCTGATCTATGAACAATGTTTTAGCGGTAATATCCCATCTGAATAAAATTTTACTGCTTGTATAATGTACGTACCAGTATTCGTATTACGAATATCAATATAGAGGCAATGTTTGTGTTCACGTGTTCGGGTGGAACAATACAGTGATTGACATTTATTGGTCTATTGTTAAGTTTATGATAAATAACTATATTTCTCTCGAAATAATATTAACAACAACACAACTGGCCGTTGTAGACCTTGCAATAGTACCTACGCCACAGTGCTAATGTGATTGAAATAAATTAAGTACCAGAGGTTTCGTTTCGACTTTTAACGAAAGATATTATGAAAATTTTTCTCAAAAACTAGTTTGTTTTAGACTACAATACTGAAATAAAACCCGCGCGTCAGCTGTTATATATACGAGGTGTGTTCAAAAAGTATCGCGAATTTTGTGTTTTTTCAAAAATTATTTATTTATTCATGAATATCTATTTTGTCCCCTTCAAAGTAATCCCCATGAGATATTATACACTTGTGCCAACGGTTTTTCCAATCTTCGAAGCACTTCAAAAAATCATTTTTTTTTATCTTGTTCAGCTCCTCCTTCGATGCCGTCTTTATCTCGTCAAGAGAAGAGTAACGTCGTCCTTTCATGGGCCTCTTCAGTTTAGGGAACAAGAAAAAGTCACAGGGGGCCAGATCTGGGGAATACGGTGGCTGCGGCATCATTAGTGTGTTGTTTTTGGCCAAAAAGTCGCGCACAAGCAACGATGTGTGAGCAGGGGCGTTATCGTGGTGCAAAAGCCAATTTTTGTTCTTCCACAAATCCGGGCGTTTCTGGCGGATTGCTTCGCGCAAATTGCGCATAACTTGCAGGTAATATTCCTTATTGACCGTTCTTCCCTGTGGCAAGAACTCATGATGCACCACGCCCCTGCAATCAAAGAAAACTGTCAGCAAAACTTTCACATTCGATCGAACTTGGCGCGCTTTTTTCGGTCTTGGTTCGTGCGGCAGCTTCCATTGAGATGATTGAGCTTTGGTTTCCACGTCATAACCATAAACCCACGATTCGTCACCAGTTATGACCCTCTGGAGCAAATTTGGGTCGTCGCGGACAGAGTTTAACATCTCATTAGCAATGTTCATGCGATGCTGTTTTTGGTCACAATTGAGCAATTTTGGTACGAATTTCGCGGCGACCCGTCTCATGCCCAAATCATTGATAAAAATCGAATGGCACGAGCCAATCGATATGTTTAGGTCCTCAGCAACTTCTCTAACGGTGATTCGACGATTGGCCAATACCATTTTCTCCACTTCATTAATTTTTTCGTCTGTTGTTGAAGTGCTCGGGCGTCCGGCACGCTCTTCGTCGTTCACATCTTCTCGGCCTTCTGAGAACATTTTGTACCACCGATAAACGTTGCTTCGGTCCAAGGTAGCTTCTCCGTATGCCACAGTCAACATTCGGAATGCATCCGCGCACTTAATTTCGTTTTTCACACAAAATTTGATACAGGTTCTTTGATCCATTTTTTTGAATAGGTAAAAATCGAAGACGATCCAAAACACGTGCAAGCAAAGCAGCTGTCAACAATTAAATGAACATTCAAAATGGCCGAGCTTGTCGGCATAAGTGAGAGACATGAGTACCAACATAACGCCACAAAAAATTCGAAATTCGAATATACGTAACCCGCGAAAATTCAAAATTCGCGATACTTTTTGAACACACCTCGTATATATATATAACAGCTGACGCGCCAAACTACGAACCGCCCCAGAATCGATAAATAATATGTTTTAACTTGAATAAAAAATGTGATCAAAACTTAGTCGAAACAAAAAGAATTCAGAAACAAAAAACGCGACCTTTACGCCCAGATTCCCGCCAAAGTCCTTAAAATACTATACTTGGTGTCAGAAGGTGTTGATAGTCATCGTCAAAAGTAAAAAACAAAAGTACTGTTTGATATCTGAATGATGGGTCGACAATCAAAAGGTTTCACACGTTCAAAACCAAAAAATAAAAAAAACTTCACTTTTAAATTTTATTTCACTTCTGAACGACTTTTAAATTTAATGGATTTCTAAACGAAAATCATTTTATAGTTCAGTAATAGAAATAATAAAAAAATCTAAGATAATAACGCGTGCTAAGTTATAACAGGAGGTAATCAATATTTATACCTGTAAAAGACTTCTACAGGTCATTGTACATTGTTTCAAAATTTACTGTAAGAGAGTAAAGTAGGCACGGCCGAAGCCGAAAGTCTACAAAATCACAGAAACTAAATATACACCTTTTTAAATTTGTTTTTCCGTGGCATAATGGAGTACACTAGAGGAGACCAACATTATCTACAGACGTAAAATGAATTCAAAGTTCATTAGATTAAATTTCGCTGTCATTATCAACATTACCAACATGGAAAATATTACAATTCACTGCCACAAATTGAATCACAATGAGTACATTGTTATTGAAAAAAGTTAGTTGAATTACGTTTGCACGATAGAGAGAACTTTACTGATAAATTTCAATAACTGTAATGTTCGTCCTTATTAAAATCACCGGAGCAGTCTTTAAGGTGTCATATTAACAATATCATAACGCATTGTTTTGACCAATGTACATAGAATTATTAACAAAACGCATTATTACCATTTAAACCTGTCAAATAACAGACGTCATGCGTATTAACCAATTGCATTGTTTCCGGCCGCCTTCGCGGAGCTCGCTGATTCGCTGAGTACGGTGCCTCTGCTCACAGCATTTGTGTTTTTAGGTTGGTACAATTGCTTGCTTTTGTTTAAAATTCGTTAAGAGCTTTAATATGAAAACGGTGTACACAAAAGAATTATAAATCAATGATTGTACAAAATTACCTGTGATTACCTTATGATATTCAAAGTTACAGGAATTTCTAGTATCCAATAATCCATCATATATGATTCATTATACAAGGACCGGTCTAATCGTAAACGTTTGAACCTTCAGGCCCCGACCCGGAATGCGATAAAAAGTGCGCTAACCAAGGCTGGTGCAATAGTGAAAAGATATGCCAGTGCCCCGAGGGTTACATGGGTCAGCATTGTCGTACAGCTTTATGTTATCCCAAGTGCATGAATGGAGGAAACTGTACCGCTCCCGGTGTATGCTCATGTCCTCCCGGCTATCAAGGTCGCCATTGTGAAGGAGGTACGTCTTTTCTACACATATGAACATCTAGATTGTAGATTGCTTCATTGGTTTAGTGGTCGGCCAGTAGTTACAGATATGAGGTTTGAGTCGCGAAGTTTGAAAATTGGCAGTGTGCTCTGGTCGTTCCACTTGTATCGCATTGCCATCCCATCGGCCTATGAGATTGAAGGTAAAGAGTGCACTTTTATTAACGCATACGCTTGAGTAGTATGCATATGCCAACCCACGTGCAACGTGGTGGATCTATGTTCTAAAACCTCTCTCCTATGAGTGAGGAAAACCGGGGACCAGCTGTGAAGCGTTAATGGGATTACTTACTGGGCTCTACGTTAATTCCAATACTAACGCCATCTATGTTAAGCGTACAAAAATTACCAGGTTCATCATACAGCGCCATCTCTATATTATGCGAAGATACCATTAGTCGAGTCAGGTCATGCACCAAGTTAAACAGTATCCTGTTTTTATGCAGGTAGATCGGTAACCTGAGTACCAAAATTTCAGTAGAATCCGTTCAGCCTTTTTTTGCATGATAAAGTAAAAACCATCCAACCTGCCAACATTTATAATATTGTATGTGCGTAAATTTTATTGAATTTTTCTATAGTAGAGGCGAGGTTAATAGATTCCTACTTTTTATCACGACTATAAATATGGTTATGAACTAGGGTAATGAAGAGTTGCCAATAGTATGTCTCATAAGTTTAATAGTTGCGGTGTAAAATAAATAATAAATTTGATATGAAATAATAACATTGATTTTATTCAAAAATAGGTCTACATTTAACTATTTAAAAATAACACTTTCCTGTACTGAACGAACTTATTATTATATATGACTAAAAAATTGCATTCCCGTACTTTCGTTTACCGGTTCCTTTTTAATAAAAACCCTCACTATTTTTTATTTATTACATAAATATATACCTAATTTCTTCTGTCAAAGGGAAAACTTTAAACTAGCTGTCCCGAAGCGGGGGATTGTATAAACATCTCCAATTTATGATAAAATCGACTTTCTTTATATTTTAGGTATCTTAAAAGGATTATAAAGAAGCCGTTTACCGCGTATATCATGCAGTTGCCCCATGGAAGTGTTTCCATGGGGCAACTGCATGATTCAGATTTCCTTATAAGTGAACTGGGGTGGCTAAATAAAAAGGCCGGAAAAATTGATAGAAAACTTCATTACATACACCCTATTTCCTTCATGTTTATCACTAAAACTCATAAACTCACTTTTAATACTAAAACAAACAATTCATTATCACCTCAAAGTCAAATCTTCTTAGATATAGCGATGGCAGCTTTACATCCAGTTTTAATCACTTCAGTTAAAGCTTTATAAAATGGTGCTTGCTCAGCGCCGTGGTCAATTCCCGTATCATGATGCTCCTGTTCTTCATCCCTAAACTTGGTGATGGTTTGCAAAATATCTTTGTCAACATTGGGATCCTCCATCAATGTCCGCAATTGGTCATTATAATGATCGACGATTACTGTTTCGACTGCCACAGTACACGCCATTGCGGCTTCTTTACCTAAAAGGGCTGTACCTAAAATAAAAACTTATATTGATCTGCTAGGTTTAAAAAGTTTGGGACTTGTATCTCTATATTTCCTCGTGAATCACTTGTCGTCTTAAGCTTACGCATTTTCAACAAGATATCAAATAGTTTTTGATTTACAAGAGGCACTTGGTAATGTTGAAAAATATTTAAGGGATAAAAATGTTTAAAATTGATTACTGCCACATATGGAAGCTAAATATTACACAAAATAATCGACATAAACGAAGTTTACAAGAGTTTCTACAGAGTTTTTTGCTGATTCCTTCTCACTAGAATCAACTTTCCGAACTAGTTTTAGATTGCTTACTAAAGGACAGGCTAATGACGATTCAAAATTGCTTTCTGAGCCTACTTTAATAAAGAATAATTTGATTTCGCATGATTCCTCTCTAAATAAGCTGCTAAGTACAGGGTGTAATAACCTTACACAAAATACTACACTCCTACATATTCCCCACCGCTTTACTCCCTCAAATAAAAAATCGAAATTTATTAAGTACGCCATATGCTAAATCGATAGTTTTCCCTTTGTTTTGATATATCGGCTATAATTTGCAAATGTTATTTATTTAAAGTGAAATCGCTTACCAGCTCCAAGAGCAAACCCGGCGATATTCCAAATAGGAGTCATTACAGTAGGTCGTACGCGATACTTGGTAATGAGTTCTTCAAATTTTTCCCTATGTTTGATCTCTTGGTCCCACATATGCTTAATCAGAGGTCCTTCAGCTGTGTTACCTAATACTGCCATCTGCCCTGCATATATCCTATCGGCGCCTAGCTCCCCTGCATGGTCTACGCGGATTATTGAATCCAACTACGAAAATGAAATAAACCATGTGAACAAACAATATTTGCTTCTGATATGGCAACCATCTACTTATAGCAGATAGATTTGCATTTTAAATTTTTGTTTTTATTTATAATAATTAAGAATACCTGATGATCAAGTAATACTTGCGTCATCCGCTAACGAGCTTCAGGAGATGCTAAATATTATGAATGAAGCTTTGAAAGGGAAAGGAATGAAAGTGAATGTAAACAAAACGAAAGTTATGCTTTTTGAACGAGATGAATCTATGATGAATGGCAATATTTTGATAGATGGGGAACAAGTGGAAGAGGTGAAAGAATTTGTATACTTGGGATCTAAATTTACAAAAGATGGAACATGTGAAAGTGATATCGAAAGGAGAGTGAATGCAGGGAATATGGTAAATGGTGCTCTGCATGCTTTTATGAATAGCCAGATGGTGTCTCAAAGGGCTAGACTGGCAGTGCATGCTGGAGTGTTGGTGCCAACACTTATGTATGGTAGTGAAAGTTGGGTATGGCAGAAGAATCACAAAAGTAAAATAAATGCGGTAGAGATGAGAGCGTTGAGAAGCATGAGTGGATTAAAACTGAGTGACAGAGTAAGAAATAGTGTGATAAGAGAACGTTGTGGTATAAAAGAAGACGTAGTGACTAAAATTGAGAAAGGTATGCTTAGATGGTTTGGGCATGTAGAGAGAATGAATGAAAGGAGACTGACAAAAAGGATTTATGAGTCAAGAGTGAATGCGAAAGTTGGAAGGGGAAGACCAAGGCGAACGTTCCTGGACCAAATCCAGGACATTTTAAATAACGGCCAGGTCAAGAGTACTCTAAACCGACGAACTTGTATGAAAGGTTTAATGAGAATGAAAGAAGCGAAGGAGATATGCAAGGATCGTGGCAAGTGGAAGGATGTTGTCTCTGCCCACCCCTATGTATGTATGTATGTAAGAATACCTGTAGAATATTTTCAAACTTACTAACGTCGGACATTTTACGTACATCACGTTACGAATTTAAAAATGTGTTAGTTAAATATATGTAAATATATTTGACGGCCTCGCTGGCGCAGTGGTGCGAGTATTCGCTTTGATAGCGGAGGTCCCGGGTTCGATCCCCGGTAGGACGAATTTAGGAAATTGTATTTTCTAATTTGTCTGAGTCTGGACTGGTGGGAGGCTTCGGCCGTGGCTAGTTACCACCCTACCAGCAAAAACGTACCGCCAAACAAAGAGATTTGTGTTCCGGTACGATGCTGTGTAGAAACCGTAAGGGGTATATCGCCTCTTAACAGATTAGCGCGCTTCCATCTTAGACTATATCATCACTTACCATCAGGTGAGATCACAGTCAAGCGCTAATCTGTCAGCAATAAAAAAAATGTATATTCGTTGTAATGTAAAATATGTATATTGTTTAGATTATGAATGTAAATGTGTATCTAATAATCTGAAAGAAAGTAATAAAAAATAAAAAAGGTAACTAAATCTTTTATGTTAACAAATATAAATTTATAGTCCCACTTAGAACACTTTCCACTATCACGAGATCGGTTTCTACGTGGGGGAACCCGCGGGGCATTGCGAGTAGTATATAAAAAGGTAAACTTACATGGGGGTTCTTTTGCCATGTTGCTGAATGCGCTCTTCTGACATGATGAAGAAGTGGTGGAGGGCGAATCATTATTATCTACCTGTAAACAAATATTAATATGTCGTTATTTTTCAGGTATTTGTTCACAAAAATGTTTGAATGGCGGGAAATGCATACAAAAAGATACATGCGAATGCCCGAAAGGTTACTTCGGTCGTCGATGCGAGTTTTGTGAGTATTAGTTAAATTATACGCAAATTACGACAGTAAGAAGGTTCAATAACCAATGTTTCTCGAAAAACATTTCTTATTTAACGAATTGACTTATGGTAGCTCTAAAAGCTATTTTTTTTTATATAATAAAGGATGACTTCGTACTGTTGGTGTTTTCAGTTAACATTATACCCATGCATGAAATATTTAAGTTGTAATCTAGTTCACTTTAAAGGGTTTTAGATTGTAAGTCACTTATCAATATAGGGTAAAATAATTCAAAACTACTATAAAAGGAAGAATACAAAGTATTTGCTTACGAATATTCTAAAATTTAATTCTTAAGAAAACAGGAATTTGGTAAAGTATTTGTATTAATTAATCTGACTTCATAACAGTACAAAATAGCGTGAATTCATCTATGTTGATGTTTTATTAAAGCGCAAAGCAAAATGAAACTTAGCGGATTTCTGACATTTCGTCTATGTTTCACCAAAAATTCACGCGTCCCATCGCGCATCTATATTAGTCATGTATATAATAATAAAAATTCAATACCTAGTAGTAACCCACATATCCAAAATTATTTATCAGAACAGAAAAAAATAAGTTTAATTCCCTTATTTTTCGACTTGAGTTATCATTTTTGACTACTATACAAGCGGTTCCTGGCTCACCCGCATATTTTCATTGTCCCGTGGCATTATCGGTAATTTTAACCTATATTTTGAGACAGTAATATAGCTTATGTCGCTCAGTGAAAATTCAACTTTCTAATGGTGAAAATATTTTTGATATCGGTCCGGAATAAAAAATAGTTTTGATGTGAAAACGTTACAAACATACATACAAAACACAAAGGTTTCCTCTTTATAATAGTAGTTCAGACAATATTTTGAATAGCTTCACAGATTGACTTTAGCGGCATGATCCCAAAGTTTTGTTAAAACAACATTTTGCAGAAGAATTGCGCGTTTGCTTTCCAGGGTCGATATAATGATAATAATATAACCGCTTAGGGTTGTTAGCTAATAACAACCCTTTATGTATCTGACACAAAATATTTCATTTCATGCTAATTTATAAGCCCCTTTATAACATAAAAATGTGTGTGTGACAGCGAAATGTGTGATTCCGTGTCTGAACGGCGGCCGCTGCAAGGGGGTGAACAAGTGTCGCTGTCCCGCGGGTCTTGGGGGCAACCACTGTGAAGTGGGACGAAGGGCGGGGGAGTGCGCACGCGCCTGTCGCCACGGCGTATGTCGAGCGGGCACGTGTCGATGCGAACCCGGCTGGCGAGGCCGCTACTGCCATCGGACTTACGGTATTATTATTTTTATATAGGAGATAAAAAAGCGAAGCGATTATACCGGGTATTAGGAGACCGTTTCCGAAAACAAAGACAGACAGTAAATACTATCGTCTCATATACGTACTATCGATAATGATGAGAGAGAAATTTGCGATCCTGAATTTAAAAAACCTGAAATGAAACACAAAATCAAAAACAGTTGATACTTGGATCAAAAAATATTAATTTAATTGTTAATAAACCTTTTTTTTTTTCAATCAGGGTTGATAATTTCTGTTGTGCCATCAAAGTTGCCATTAGTACTATATTCTGTATTCGTTTTCGGAAGCGTTCTAAAAACCGGTATGTATTGCTCTAATCAAAATAAATTATTTTATAATGCTGATGACCAAAAAAGGACACCTGACTAAGTTTGTAAACTACATAGACTGTATCTAATTTAATCATGAAGTAAACGCAATTCTTTTTGTGAAATCAAAAGAATTTAATTATTTAATAGTACTTATTGTCTCATCATTTATTTGTTAACAGTTACATAACATACAACATAAACATTTAATAAATGAACAGCAGTAGTAACTACCCAATCTTAGCCTCCCACTATCTTAGGAGTTCTAATAGCAAAAATTTATAGCTCTCAGATTTGGCAATATTTAAAAGCAATTGTTTTAAATATATTTATTTTTACAGGATCATCAGAAGAATCAGGGGAATTCAAGAGGCCACGATAATATGCAATATATTTAACATAATTCTACTTAATTGTGATTGAAATATTTTTATAAGGGTTTATAAATATTAATACTTAAATTAGTCATTTATCTTCTAAGACTAGATTTATATAAATATTATAAAGAATAAATACTAATTAAATATAAGTTGACACTGTTATCTTTGACACTGTCTGTCTTTTCTTTTTTCTACCTTGATTTAATTTTGTGACAAAATTATTAAGAGATAATGAATATAAATGCTGGGGATGTAATTCTTTAATTTCATTCTTATATAGAGAATATAATATATATATAGAGAAAATAATAATAATAAATAAAAACCCAATTAATCTCAAACTTCAAATCATTGCAAAGTTTGTCACTTGTAATGGATTGCCAATTACACTGTATTACAAATTAATATGGTCACTTTCAAACTAATAAAGTGTAGATATATTAAAAAAAAAGTAAGTAAGTAGCAGCCCATTAACGTCCCACTGCTGGGAACAGGCCTCCTCGCTCATATGAGAGAGGGTTTTTAGAGCATAGACCCACCACGCTGCTCCACTGCGGATTGGCAGGCATAGTACACAAGTGTACTCTCTATTCCTTCACTCTCATAGTCCGACATGACGGCAATCCGACACGACCGGAGAGAGAGATCAGGCGCAGGACCGACGGCTTAACGTGCTCTCCGAGGCACGGGGGTGAATCACACCGCCAACTTCCCAACTTCGGGCAAATATTGAGAAAATCTTAATAGAAAACTCAATATCGATTTCGAACTGGACCAACCCGGGACTTGAACCCAGGACCTCATGTCTGTAGTCGAACATGCTAACCACTAGACCAATGAGGCAGTAGATATATTACCTACATTTAAATACATTTGAAACTACAGGTAAATAGTAGTGTGTGATTACCCTTAACATATAGAATGCAATTACACTTGACTTACCTGTGTGGCCAAAAGTAGCTTGGATTGTTCCAATCTGGTACATAGCAAATAGCATGCCCATATCTTAAAGGTTACACATTATTTAAACATATATTTACTTAGTTTTGTATTTTGTCAATTGGAATGACTTGTTCAAACCATTCTAGTAACCAAAAATTATCAGCTTCAATTTTTTTTAATTAGGTGTTTCTAATAACCTTGACTTATCCAGTCATTAGTGACCCCAAGGCATTCAATGTGATAGTTCAACAACTTACACTCTTATGTTAGTATAGACATTGTTAATTGAATATTAATTTTAATTGGCTAATTTGAACTGTAGTTCAAGTTACAACAAAATTATGAAAAGCCATTTCATCACTAATTGGAATCATTGTTAAACATATAAATCAATGACTAACAACATTATAATATTTACTTATTATAAACTTGAGTTTTTGCTGTCAATTCCTGATTGAAGCACTCATACAATTTTCAACATAACTGTACATTCCAGCACAAGTATACACCATCCAAGTAGTAGAATTTAACTTTTTAAAGTTTCATTTAATAGTAGTAAGTCAATATCAACTTAAAAGAAGTAAACCAAGGCCAGTAAACTAGTTACTGAAATGAAATTAAAAAGGACTTATTATAACATTAATCAAAAATGCAATTGGAAAGCAACCTTCACTCAGGTTACTAACTCAAGGTTTTATATAATGACTTATACTAAATCTTTTTCCTGGATGTGGTATCTAAGCCATGTGTAAGCAAAGAAGAGCATCGAGATCTGTAATGAGTGTTGCAACATAATGAGAAAATCAGAAGTAATTGTAAATTCTGTTCATCATAAGGAAGATTATCAAACGGTTGAATGCATATTAATATATCGAAAATGAGATACTATATTTACAATTACAAGATTACGGTAATGGATAAAACATTAATAGGTTATGTTTTTTTTCATCCACGGATGTCTTACCATTACCATGTAGACAAAAGAAGGTACCACTTATATTTAGATGTTAACAAAACATATCAAAGGTAAAATAATAAAATAATCTGTAGGGTAAACTTCTCGTAAATTATTTGTAATGTTTACTTACCGTCTCGTTGAAATAACTGATGATTCCAAACAATAACACACCGGGTCGTCTGTATGGCCAGTATTATTTAATTTTATAATTCTTATACAGTAAGTACAGACATAACATTCTTTTAATTTACGATATTTCTGAATTTTTTTGTTTCGATACTGAAATATTTACATGTCAAACTATTTTCATGAAAATTCCTCTAGATAGCGCCACTAAATGACATGACCAATGTTTTCCAAAATAAACTCTGAAATATTTCCTATAACCCAGCTTTAAAGCGACCAATAAAACAAAGAAGAAAATTAGTCACAGGAATCTGGTAAGTATTAGATATTAACGAAGTTTAAATATAAATAACTTACGAAATAAAAGCTCTTTCCCCCCCGCTCGGACCGAGGGGTGATTTCCCTTTCCATATGAAAAGAAAATCTCACCGCGCAGACTCGTACAAAATGGCGTCCCCTGGTGTGAAGTGTACAATGCTCGCATATCTCGTTTACCGATCGATATCAATGGAAGACTCGCATTTTTCGGGGTCTCTGCAGTGCTTCGTGTATTTTGTGAATCTCGTGTTCGGTTGAGTTAAAGAGTCTTGAAAAGTTTTGTTTTTGTCCGGTTACATCACAGAGAACTTGAGGAGCTTCCAAAAGGAGTGCAAAATGTGTTTCAAATCACGCAGGTGCGTACGCAGTCGTAGTCTTTCTATTCTATCTGGGCCTGCTCGAACGCGCGACCCCTTCATGATGGCCATTCATTTGGGTTTATCCTTTACGCCGCCGCAAAAGAGTTTATGTCATTCGGCTTCGAAAATGACCCGCCACTGCTATCTTGCAGAAATTGCATCTAAACAAAAGCATGCAATAATATTATTCATGTATGACTAAACTTTGTAAATTCATTTTTTCGTTTCTCAGTTTATAGAGTAATGCATCGATATCCCTTTGATTAAAGTAAATTAGGATTTCATTTAAAATGTGTTTTTCATTGCCTATTTAAATTTTTTTCTAATATTTATTCTGTGGATAGCTAGAGTATTGATTTTTCGGCTTAGCCGCTTAATATAACACCTGAAATGTGTTATTAGTACTACTTTCTTATAAAATACCATTAACCTTCTTATTATGATAGATATATTTATAAATTATGTTATTGTCAGAAGATTTTAAGTTCCAATTGGAAAATAAGATTTAGTAAAAAAATTAGGTGACATTTTAAGAATCTGAATACTATGCTCTAGTTACAAATGTCAAAAGGTCATGTGATTAGCACCATTATTGATTGTAAGAGAACAAAATCAATAACTTAGGCAGTTAATTATTTCAGTCTCTTTTACAGACATTACAATGTCCCAAAATTTTTAAATGTGTTGCAGTATGTGATACACAAAATATAAGAAACTCAGTAATTATCACTTATTTATATTATATTTATTAGGCAACAACTACTAACAAATTACACTATTTATTATTCTGTCTGTGTAAAAGTAGCAACTTTTACACAATTTTAATTATTAAGCTATAGTTTTAAAAATAAGTTGAGAAGATTTAGTGTCTATTCATAAGTAGATATTGAATGTACCAATAATTAAAATTTCTTTGTTTTTTAAGTTTTTTGACTGTAACTCAGTTGAATAAAATGCCCATATTGTTTATTTGTTTTACATGTAATAAAATATATTTGCTTATATCACTAGGGTTGTTAGCATGTAATACACTAATATAGAAAAAGACAGTTAAATATTTTATGTGATGTTTCAATAGATGGTGCTATAACTGTTTTTTTTGAAAATACAATTATGAACTAAATTTATTTAATATTACAGTGTTATTGTGAGTTTAATAAATATCCTCTTTACTTCAATAAAATGATAAGTTGTTGTTTTATTTTATTTATCATAAATTAATATTTGAAATACTGTATTAACATGATGAACTTCAGGGAATGAATAAAAATGTCTTCATTAATAGTACAAATTTTTCAGCATATACATAAATAGGGAGATTCTAAAATTAAAAATACGAATTGATAATTCTAAACAATTTTCTATCAAAATAGTTTTGACAAAAGCTTTATTTAATTAAAAACTTAACACTTACAAAATAACTGGGCTGATTTTTACTGGTTTAGATTTGGATTTTCTAAGGCTGATTAGGCTAAACCTACTTTAAATAACCTAATATATATTGTCTAATTAGAATCAATAATGAACCAGTGAATGTATGTTGCTTCTTATAGATTACAAAATAATTGAAGTTTCTTAGATTATTTTAATTACAATGGGATTTAATATATTAATATTTTCAAAGGTGGTGAAGTGCAAGCAGTATCCAGGAATACTATTAGAGTAGTGCTGGGAAGCTGATGGTTGTTAAATACATAAAAATTCATCAAAATGAATTCTGCTGTCAGCTCTGAATCAATGGACATGGCTGAAGAGGTAAGCGAATATACCAGGGCTATTAGATCCAGTTAAAAAATACTGTTATTTACTAAATATCTAAACGGTAAAACAAATAAGAGCATCTATTTGTTTTGTAAATAAGAGAATTTTTATATTGATGTTTAATATAAATTGATTGAAATAGGGTTCTTATTGAACGATAGCTGAAGGTGCATGGAGTAAGTTAAGTTTCATTTTATTCCTAACTTTCATGCAGGGACAGGAATTCTCAAGGTAATATATATATATCAGTTACTTCGTAACCACGATCCATACAACTGGGTTGAAATATTGACAAAATTAAAAAAAACATCATGGTATATAAACGTTAAAATAGTTAATATATCAGGCAGGTTTCATTATTGTTGAGTTAGTTATAAAAAACAAATAGTTTAGTCTATCATTCAATTCAATTTGATTATTCTTTATAAAGCATTTCCTCTTTTTTTAACAAATAGGTTCCTTTTAGTGACCCTGATTGAGTTTGAAATTGGTCAGGCTTAATTAGATTGTTCTATATTTGATTGTATTTATATCAACAAATATTTGTATAGGACATGTCACAAGTGGACGGGTGCGGATTAAGTGGTGGATCTGAGGACGAAGAAGAGTGCGTGTCGTCGCCGGCTGGTTCTGCATACGAAGATGGCAATGACGTCATCAAGAGCGCCATAAGTGATGAAGTTACGAAGCAGTTAGCAGCTGCAGGTAGCAGTTTCGGAATTTTTCAAATGCAATGTTCTAAAATAGTATATTATTCACCTAGGAAGAAAAGTAGGTCATGCGAAACCGGTTGTGAATATCCCTAGTTTACTTTTCTCCCGTGGTGCGTATACAATTTTTTGTTACACAAAATTTCGACCTCTTCAAGTTGACAATTTAATCAATAATTTTAAAAAGAGAACTATAGTCTTATATTTTAACCCGTTAACTCGGGGATTCCCCTTTAATTACACAACATGTCAATGGTGCGAGCTCTTTCCAATAGGTATTTTTGTTTAAGCTCGAAATAAATGAAAAGACTGTGAAATATATACAGTTTTGTTTTATATATATATATAAAGCATAACGAAAATACGTACAATTGATAAGTATACTAACAAACATATGGAAATATCCAATAAAGTAATTATATTTTCCAAAGCCATTGTCATATGTCCTACTCATACACACTATTGTTTACATTTGATGTATGAATACGTCCAGCTCTGATAACAGGTTGAGCTACCTTTGACACTTCGATAAACAAGTGGTAGTTAATATACCAAGAGAAAAAGTAATTTGGATTTAATCAGGAGAGAACAAGGCACTTTTGTATACAAAGGCTGAACACTTCATCCCACAAAGTGACGTTATCTAGCAACTTTTAATGACTTAACCGTTTGCAATTGGTCCATTACCGTCTGAATCTGATATGATGATAACTTAACCGAAATATGACAACATATGTTAAAATATGGTATAGGTCCCGTGGGTATGGCCGCGGCGGCTGCAATAGCTTCTTCAAAGAAGCGCAAGAGGCCGCACTCCTTTGAAACAAATCCTTCAGTTAGAAAAAGACATCAAAACAGACTTCTAAGGAAACTTAGAGTAAGTATAATATGCTATGTAAAGTGCACGCATGTAATTTTGATTGTATTTGTTACGTTTTCACCCTTAATTTAGGCATTTTCTCAGGAATTTAGCTATATCAGATTAACAGATATAACATTATTCTGTTGTGTAATATAGACATTTATCTTATATATTTTGATAACAAAGAGGTAGAGCCCAGCTGTTGTCAGTAACTGACAGCCTGAACAAAAGCAATTAATGCTCCCAAGAAGATTATTATTTAAATATTACTTTAAATTCAAAAGTTAGGTATAGAGATGACTAAAATATTATGCCAACAGCAAACGATCGAGGAGTTCGCAACACGCGTGGGTCAACAGGCCGTGGTGTTGGTAGCCACACCCGGGAAACCCAATACTTCATACCGAGTATTCGGAGCCAAGCCACTAGAAGATGTGGTTCGCAACCTGCGCTGTATGATCATGGAGGAACTGGAGAACGCGCTTGCACAGCAGGTACCGCGCCACACATGCAAGCACTAATATACACCTGTTCGCTTCTACATGCACTATACACATATTAAAACACACACCTTATACAAACATATATGTCGGAGAATAAGAGAGGCAACGAGAGTATAGGCATAGAGTTCTTCGGCTACGTCGTCATTAGTGGAGTACATAAGTCAATCGCTAAACTGTGGGCGTTGGTGGGTAATGTTTATGTTAGACACTTTATTATTAACACATAATGTTCCCAATATCAATTTACACAAAAACATTAACAGAACACATTAACAATAATACGAACGTGACGTGATTCCGAGATCGATGGCTCCGACGAACCGTCACTCGAAAACAAATCGAGCACGCACGCCGGCCTGTGACTTATTGACTCTGTCCGTCGCCGATAGATAGATGGCGCCGGCGTTCCGCAAACTATTTGACTCCGACATATATATATTCGCATAGACATACGGAAACATGCGTGCACGCACCCAACCACAAATAAAATCCAGAACACCACAATATATCATAATCTATCACTAATATTGCAAATAATTGAAACCTTATTATCCTGACCTTGCACTACGAAGAGCATTTAGAATTGTATTTTTTTTTCGCCTTTGTTATTATTAACTATAGGTTTCAGTTTATTTGTATTTACTTTGTAACAGTCAGGTATCCCAGAGTCACATTTTTATTATATGTGTAGCCTGCCAATCCGCAATGTAGTAGCGTGGTGGGTCTAATTTCTAATAATATATTTTAAAAAGTGTTTTAGCCATTATAGGCTCTTGATGTACTATGTTTGGTCCTTTGACGTATCAACGCAACTATACATAGACAGTAATCACTGCAACTCATAACATAATGACCTTAAAAGAATGATTAGAGTAGACACCCTGGAAATCTAGCAATCTCGATATACTAAAGACGCGGCAGTTCAGATAACAAAAAGGTTTTTACCCTACACACTACCTGCCTACAAAATAAGTAGGACCTTAAAAATAAACTCGACGATATCGCAAATTCTAACGGGACATGTGGATTTTCATATTATCTTCATAAATATAGAAGAAAAAACAGCCCAGAATGCATATGCGCACCATAAAAAATTGAAAACATATTACACTTAAAAATATAATGCCCGAGATATGCTATAGAAAAAAACAACACCGAGTTAGAAATAAAACCAGAAAATGTAAAATAATTGATGAACACTGAAAATACTAGACCAAACTTGTACAATATTGCCATAACGAAAATAAATCATAATAACGAAATATCTAGATGTATAATATACCGCAGTTAAAATACTAAATCTAATATATGAATGTTAGCATGGATATCGGCTAAGGTGGAGAATAGGTCAGCTATTTTTCATCCCCCTAAATGTGCGATGTGTGTACGGTGAACCACCATGCTTATTTTTACTTTTTTGTCAATTCTTTTGTTTTTATATTTTTCACCTTTCTATCACCAACCCCTATTTCTTAATTGTAATCATAGTTATTATATGCCAAATCAACGTTTGTTGAGTTAGCTAGTAACTAATAAAATCACTCCGACCACCATGTCAGATGTCATTGTACCGACACAAAAAAAAAGACATTGACCTAGTGTGTGGGAAGAAACGATTTTAGTGATTTTGTGACGATGTTCCTTTCACGTTAGTGTCAGCGATACTTGCTAGGCCACTTATATATTTTGTATGGGACAAATGTATGTCTATGTGTTTCCTACCGAACGCTACGTATATCCGCCCATTTACGTGTGTGAGATGGGTACACGCTGGAAGTGTGTGTGCCCATCTCACGTGGCCAAAGGGTTAATAACGAGCGTCAGTTCGGGCTGGGCGGGTGCCCGCAGGCGCCGCCGCCGCCCCAGGACGACCCGTCGCTGTTCGAGCTGCCGCCCCTCATAATAGACGGCATCCCCACCCCCGTCGAGAAGATGACGCAGGCGCAGCTACGCGCCTTCATCCCGCTCATGCTCAAGTACTCAATGGGTGAGTACGATGTCGACGTAAGAAAACTTATCAAAAAATAGCACTGATCAATCTGTCCGTTGGTAAAAAATCTACCACCGGTTCAGAAAGTGGATTCCGCTGAGAAGAAACCGGCAAAAACTCAACGGTTACCCTTTTTAAATATAGTTTTGTATGTTACAATATGTTTAGCTTTCATGTGCAACTTAAATCAAGTCCAAACACCTTTGTCGCTTAAATAATTTTCAACATTGTAATTGAACATTTTTAACATATTTCTTAAAACTATGTAAAGGCAAACCCGACAAATTACTTCTGAACCAACTTCCCCCTAAAGACATTTCTTTGAAATTCTCTCTTAAGGAAACCCAAGATCCTAATTGATATATTTATAATTGGAGCACCAACAGGTATGCACGTACAACTTAGTTTCATATAAAAGTGCAAAGAGTACAATCATCATTAAAGTACATCCCTAATTATAGGTGCACACGTCATTCCCGTGTGCTACCAATGTGTGTACCTATTAAACATTTCATAAATTATAAAAAAGTGTGCAGAACAAATTTAGTGTATCTATATTGTGCACATGATAAAATATATATAAAATTAGTGTAATATTAAAAATTAAATTTAAGATAAAATATATATATATATATAAATATTAAATCTATATATTTTTTAGAGCCCATCTAAAACAATTCAAATTATTGTAAAAGATCATTGATCTGCCTTACCATCCTATTAACATGAGCAAAATAGCCCAGATTATTCCGGTTTATTGATGGTTGCAAGGGTTTATTAATTGTGCCAGGTCTATATGGGATGTATTGCTCTTTTTTGTAATATAAAAATAGTCTGTAGGTAGGATGTGGCATAGTAACATAAGCATCCAATAAATGTCGCCACTTTAAGACCCGTATTTTAGTACACGCGGGTGCAGGCGCAGTTGCGAGGGTCAGCTAGTATTTATATAATTTACTCAATTGCATGTATTTTTTTATATGTAGTTCGAGGAAAGCCGGGTTGGGGCCGGGAGTCCACGCGGCCGCCTTGGTGGCCGAAAGACCTCCCTTGGGCTAATGTACGAATGGACGCGAGGTCTGAAGATGAGAAACAAAAAGTACGTCATGCAGTCATTAACTTTTATATTATTTGACATGGCATAATCCATAGCAGATAACGCCGATGTATTTAGTCCTAATTAACAATTACAACCAACAATAAATTTCTTACTGCTGTTGTATCGGTCATCAGAGGCATTTCAAATATTTATTTTTATGTCACAAAATTGTTTAATTGTTTTTAAACAGTCATATCCCAAAATATCTTTAATATAAAAATGAAACCTTAACAGTCTGTTTTAAAACACATTTTACAATAACGTAAAATCGGACACATTAAAAAAAAATTAAGTTATTAATAATTAGTATGATTCTTTTTATCCTGAATTATTTTTTAAAAATAGCTAAAATTTTTAACTAAAACAAGACATTTCTGCAATACTAAAAAGGAGGATAAATGCAAATAAGGAGCTACTCTTACAAAACTCATTTTCTACCCAACACTATTTAACAGTTTGTACATAGTTTTGAGAACATGTTTTTTTCAGTTGTATCACTATTCCTTGTAAGCAGCTATAAGTTACATGATATGTTGTCCTATTCAGATGTCTTGGACGCACGCACTGCGACAGATCGTCATCAATTGTTACAAATATCACGGCCGTGAAGATCTCCTGCCGGCTTTCAACGAGGAAGAAGACGAGAAAGGACCAGCCACACAGCCCGTGAGTACATCTATATAACTTTATATTTCATTTGTTTTAGCACTATTTTTGTTTTGCAACGACATAGATGACGTTAGTAGCTATTTCTTAATCCAATTCTGAAGCCCACGCAGACGTAGTCGTGGGCAGAAGCTAATTCTTACTTGTAAATAATATTGAAGTGTGTTACGTCAAGATAAGTAATTATTATTTAGTTGGACGCTCTTTTGAAGTTATAAAACATTTAAAAGCAAAATACAAATATTTACATGATATTTATAAAAAAATACGTGTTAAGATCTTTCTCTATTTGTTCCCTTTTATCTCTGAATCAGCTGGATTGGTTTTGATATTCAACTATAGATAGGTAATAATCTTGGGCTGGGGTCTTTTTAGCAGTGAACGTGTTAATTGTTTTCCCTAATAGAATATAATAATAAAACCTAATAGATAAGCCAAATAATACATCGCCTCTTTCTTTCTATAATGTGATAAGGCCTTGAAGTTCAATATGGGTGATTTATCATTATTGAAGTAAAGAGGCGACATATCTTTCTTTCACTAAATATGTATCTGGTTTTTACAAATGCTCTCATTTCGGAATGCTGCAACTGGATATGGTAACATACAATAATTTATGTATCAAATGTAATACACGTATTCAATTTTATTCTACAACAATTACATAATTACAAATGCATTCTAAAAAATGTTTTGAATGTATTCATACAACTGGGTTAACTTTATAATTATTTGTTCCTGTTGGATTTTTAATAAAACGGTGATTTCATGTGTCATGACCGTTTTTATGGTTCTTTGGATGTGTCAACGAAATGTGTAATAATTGCGTAAATTTTGGTATATATAACGCGACAGATCTCGGCTTGCATGCCGGGTGCTAGTTCCAACTCTTCAAGTGGTTCTGGGGGAGGTGGACGAAATCAGGGTTCCGCGGTACTGTCGTCGTCTCAAGTCTGTATCGATCAAATGACGCTCGCCGACGTGGATGTACGCCTCTTTTATGTTTATATTTAATAAAATATTTAAAAAATAAACTCAAACGTATAAAATCAATAGAGAGACAGGCTGAGAGTTTAATAGGTACCACCCAACGACAGTCTTTATTGAAATGGTAGTTTTACCAACAAAAAATTCTTATTTGTTATATACGAAAACTTGTTGTTTTAAAAATTATGTTGGTGTGGGCTTTAAATTACAAAACAAAAAGTAAAACATCATCTAGGTGAGGACAATATTAGGCATCATATATTTTTTTTGGTTCATAAAGTAATCAAATTTTCGTAAATGTTTTAGTAAACTTTGTTATGCATGCTTGACTTGGGAAGTAAGCTGAAGAATGCGCGACGAGAGCGTTTTATGTGGTCTAAAGTACACTCGTTTATATTTTTTTATTTTATATATAATTGGTACATCCAAGTGTTATGAGCAATTTATTGTCAGTATCTTATATAAATAATGAATTAAAATACAGCTGTTATGCATTGACAAAAACTCACGTTCCCTCAGTCGACAAGAAACGACTTTAAACGTACGAGCTTTATAAAGCCTAGCGTGATGGAGCAGTCTCATTGAGTATCCAATATTATGTATTTGTGTATATATTGTATACCACCGACCACATCGCGCATTTATAGTTTCCGATCCCCCAAACGATGCTTTGGTAAGGCCAGCTATTATACTACTTTGGCTTTTACTGTATCTATGATATAAGCACTGTATTTGTAAATTTCTGTTGTGCAATACAGTTTAATCTATACCATAAATTAAGATGCACAGAGCAGCTAAAGAAGTTTTAATCTCTAAAATTTGAATGTGGAACGATACGGTTGTGTGCAGATGTCACAATACGCGCCGGCGGTACTACAAACCATCACCAACCCCGATGGTACCGTATCGCTGATCCAGGTAGACCCCAATAGCCCCATCATCACTCTACCCGATGGCACCACTGCGCAAGTTGTAAGTCTTATTGTTCACAGTCTCATCTTTTAATATGTTAAATATAATTAAAATTCTTAGCTTTTGCATCGTCATTAAACTTAGCGTTGGTGATTACATTGATATTAAAGTCCAAACAATTTTTATCTATTAAATAAATATTACACAACATTATACTATGCATTGTATGTAAGACTGTTTTTTAAATATTTTTTTAAATTATGCAGTGGATGCTTCCTTACACCGCCTAACATGTTCCTCAGTAGGATATCCCCGAGACACCAGGGATGAATGCTAATGCTGAATCCCCAATGCCTAATTCAAGGATGAAGAGGGATCCGCTGGGTTTTAGTGAATATTGCAAAGTCTTCTTGCTTGCCGAGTCCCACACTCCTGACCCCTGAGTCAGGGTTTGTGTATTAAGCATTTCCTAGCAGGAATTTAATCCGGGAAATGGTTCATGAAACTTTTTTAAGCTGAAATAGGTAGTTACGAAGTATAGTTATTGTACTAAAACCGTATATTTTGTGCTGTCAGTGATGTTAAATAATGAATTAAAATATAATGCGTTGACAAAACTTTCTTACTCTTTTAATCGACAAGAGACGACTTTACTCTAACTAGCGTTGCATAGCCGAGTTTGACGGCTCAATCCTATTGAATATCTACAAAATAAAGTGCACGACTCCTCTAGATAGTTTATTGCTGGCATATTATCGCTTGACTGTAATCTCGCCTAATGGTAAGGGTGATACAGTTTAAGACGGAAGTGCGCTAGCCTGGTAAGAGATAATTTACCTTTTATGGTTTCTACACAGCATCGTGCCGATGTTGCTGGTAGGGCGATAAGTAACCGCCGTCCAGACAACAAACAAATTATAAAATACTACTTTCTAGATTTGCCCGCACCAATGCGCCAGCCAAGCCGTTAAAAGTCGTCAAAAAGTTTCATTAAAAAAACAGTCCATTGGTTATTATTAAGAGTGCGAGTGTACAGATCCACAGTGGAGCTGACGGTGCTGCGGGAGTAGTACAAGCGCTGGAAGGAGATGGCGCTGTGGCCGTTGACCTCAACGCCGTAGCCGAAGCGACTCTCAACCACGACGGACAAATCATACTCACCGGGGAAGATGGTCACGGTAAGTTTACTGTTTAATTGTTGTAATTAAACTTAACTTATCAAAGGGTGATCTTATGAAAGTTGTTAAATTCTTATTGCGTAACTATAATTATATTATTAATGATAAGTAATGCATGCTTCTCTATGGCGGATAAATGCTGGTCTATGTACTGAATTTATACTGAAGTTGAGAAGTATGTGAAACTAAATCTGTCTTAAATGAATTCTATTAAAAAAATAAGACAACACTATATTATTTGGAAATGTAAAGATATAATATAGAAATATTAGTAACAACACTAATACTTCTGTTATATAAAACAACGAAACAACACTAATAAAAAGTGAAAAAACAGAGAGAGTTGAACCATACTTTCTCTAAAATTATTTAGCCTTTAATCTTTTTATACACGGACGATACAGGCTTAGATGATAGTGCGCTAACCTGGTAATATATTTCTTATATTTTTTTTACAAACCAAGATACAGAATGTATGTAATCTTTTTTTGGCGGCTTACTAGCCACGGCACTAGTCTGTCTCCAGTCCAGTTAGCCAAATCAGAAAGTTATTTTCTAAACGTGCAGTGTCGGGAATATAAGACAGGAATAATAAGTACGAAAATTTTGTAATAGTACTGTATATATTTTCCGTCATCATCAGGATATCCGGTGTCAGTATCGGGTGTGATTACGGTGCCTGTTTCGGCCTCGGTGTACCAATCTATGGTGGCCTCAATGCAGCAGCAGGACGGAGTATGCGTGGCGCCGCTAGTGCAGGTGCGGACACACGCGCGCACTCGCACGCACACACACATCCGTGCGCACACACAAACACACACACTGCACACTATTAAAATCGAAGTGGACTAGCTAAAAAAATAATACATATCGCTACTTTGGAAGAATATTGAAACAATTTTAAAAAGTTTATTTTTCGGGGAAATTTAACAAATTTTTTATATAAACCAGTGACATATCGACTTGTTGTGGTAATATTTCATGACATTATCGTCATTTGAATATGTGTATTAACACTAGAAAATATAGACCGAGATTATGTGAATGTCTATTCTGGTGTCGTAGGTAATCTTACCTAAAGTTTAAAAAATATTGGATGTTGTTATTATTTATTTATGAAAAGTCAACAGCTGGTACATCAATATTTATGCAATTTTTGGTGCATAAAGCATAAATATGTCCAACTAATGATAGGCTATCATAGCTGGCAATAATCATTATTCATAAAGTGAAAGTAAAGTATATGTATTATTAAATGTCAAAAGATATAATGCACAATAAAAAAATACTAATTATAATACATTACCCCAAAATACTTTGCATTATTTTACGTTTAAATTCAGAGTAAGTAGCTATTATTTATCCAAAGCAGCGTTATATTCTATAAACATAACATACTGTCATTTACATTGATTACATACTGTTTGACTTTCTCAAATAATTAATATAAACAGGCTTGGCACCATTGAGTGAGGATGTTGTAATTTTTTTTATAGTTTTATAATAATTACTATAATTATGAAGCATATTCTGCAATAGAATCTTATAAAATATGTATTTGGTAGTCCTGTTACATATACAATCAAGGCAGTGATTTATGTACGAATAGACAGCACAGTGACTTAAGGCTCTTTAAAATCATTCAATTTCTACAATTAGTTCTCACATTTCCTTTAAAATGTGCATTCGTATCTTGATTTGATGATAACCATATAAGAGAAATTTTACTATCATGAGTCCTAAGTCTATTAAAGTACTATGTCTTTCTTTAAAACGTTTACAAAATTATATAATTTAATTTCTTTAAAGCTATATTGGATTCAAAAATATCTCTTTCTTTTTACTTAAATAAAAAGTTAATAATTAAAGGATAATATCAACAAAGCCTGAAGAAAAAGGAAAAATTCAAATATCGTAAAGGATTTTCTTACATCTAATACTAATAATTATATACCGACAGTTCCTGCGAATAATCGGACAATTTATATTTTATATCATATATGATGCTTGAAACACGATTTGTACAAGAGGCAGTAAAAAATTAGAAATCTATACTTGACTCATTATACGTAAGTCCCCTCGATTTCTTCCCCCTATAATGTACAAATGCATAGTATAAAATATATATAGGTTTAAAAAGAAATATGCTATTACATAGTAATGCATCGATACCACAGCTACCCATTGTGATATTTAGGCATAGATTATAAAAGGCAAATTATATTTTTTATATTTATACTCTATTCTAGCTCATAGACCATAGAGTATACTAAACTAAACATAAGTTTTAAAACGCTGAATATTGTTACATCGAAAAATATTTAATTTCATATTTTATTTAGAGATGTAAAATTATTTAAAATCTAAAAAAAATTGTAATAAATAAACTAGTCAACAGAATTATCAGTATTTCATATCTGTTTTACTAAAAAAATAATATTGTGATTTGCGATGAAAATATTAAACATAGTAACAGGCATTGCTTTAGCAGTTTTAAAAATAAATTACATTCATTTAGTACAACTATTTAAAATCAAATACAAATCTGTACAGATATCATAAAAAATATTTCACTAAGTCATTAGTACATAATTTAGGCATAATATAGAAAGAGGTTTTATTTGTTTTGTTAATTTAGTCAACGGAATCGTATATCAGGAATGAAGCTTACATTTCTCCGGGGTTTAATTATTTTCAATAGCTATTTAACAACATATCTCAAGTAATACAAAATTTATGCTGTCCGATACTACGTGAAAGTGCATAAAATCCTACACGCACGCATAATTTGGCGGCGCATTGATAGTGGGAGTAGTCCTTTCGCCAGCAGAAGTCTGTATGAGGCTTCAGTCATGGCTAATTACCACTTACCCAGCAAAGACAAGCAAAAAATTGCTGTTTGGATACAAGAGTCGAATGTCCTCTTGTTAGGTGAGCGCGCTTTTATCTTAGTGTATAACCGCCTAGCGTCACCTGTTATTATCAACAAGCGCTAATTCGTAAATTAAACACTGTTATATACGTATGTACTCACACACATACACTTGCTAATCATTATACAATACGCAAACAGACTCATTCACACACCCAAACGAACTCATGAACACCCAAACACATTTACACACGCACACAAACTCGTATACACACATACTGATACACGGCCACATCCATACTGTTACGCATTCTTATATTACGTACTTGTACAAACACGTTACTATGTAACTTTGTACTTTATAAATTTCTTTCATATTTTTTTATGCTATCACAATTAAAAGTGGCTTATTTAATATGAAATGTGATTCTGTTTTTCTTTGATAATAAATTTAACTAATATTAAATTAACGTGATTTATTAGTAGGAGAAATGTATGCTTCATTCTGTATGGTTTTTTTTACCAAAGAAGTACCTTAAGCTTGTTCCTAAGTGCAGCTAATGCATGCAATTTATCCGATGCCAAACTATACATTTAGTAGTGTTTACTTTGCACATGTTTGTTTTTATTTTACACCTGTGTGTGATATTATTGCTTGCTATTGAAGGATTTATGTTTATTACTATTTTATAGTACAACACATCGGTAATAGCATCATCTTTACTTTAGAGTTAATTATATGCAATGGAAATAAAGAGTTTCAGAGTTTTCAATTTAAATCTGCGTTTTTATCAAAATTAACTTCTTAGACTCTATTGCAAATTACTGTAAATTCAAAATATTAGCTAATCTTTGAACTTTCTAGAAAATATTATTAAGGACAATTTCATAACTATTTAATCGAATTGTGTTGCATTATAAAATGTTGTTTCACGTTCCTATATTAAATTAAATAAACTGTTAATTTTATATTTGTTCCTATCAAATTCGAATCGAATTATAAATCCTATCTAATTATTTTGAGGATATTAGAAAATTACGGTCATTTTAATTTACGCAGCTATATTAACTAATCAAACATTCAACATGTCTATCATCAATTAAATTGTATTGTACATATTGAATTGAACTTTTTTTTAAGTGTTTGCTTCGTTAATATTTTGGGATATGTACTAGAAAATTGCTCTTTTCAAAAAATACTAATGTGTTGCAAGTATTCAATGCAATGCAATCAATATTCTTATACCAATCTCCTCTGAATTTTATATGTCCCTCCTAGGGAAATCAAGGAATTGTTTCTATAGCTAAGAGGTTCCCTAACTCTGACGCTTTAGGAAATGTTGGTTGAAATCGGCCATGAGACTATATTTGTCATAAAAACTAAACAATGCACGATTATCTTGACTGTTTCCATAACGAGTACATGATTGCTAGTAGAGGTTCCGAGTCCAATTCCTAATAGGATATATCTAGAAATTTGTAGTTTCTATTTTGTCGCAGGCTATACCAGTTTATCGCATCCAATAAATAGTTTGTGTCATAGGAAACTTAAAAGCCGTGATGGGATGCGTGGATTCTTGTTCAAAGGAATCGCGGGTTGGAATTCACAGCAGGCACCGTGAAGTTTCGCTTTCTTCGTTCTTTTCAATCCACCATTTTGCTTTATGGTAAAGAAAAAAATATCATGAGGAAATCCACACATCTCAAGAGTAATTCTGGGATATGTTTTGCCTGCGAAACTGCAGTGGAGTATCGTGGTGGGTCTATGTTTTAAACCCTCTGTCCTACAAATGAAAAAGCTTGTACCCAGCAGTGGGACTTTAACAGGTTGCTACTTACCTTATCTTGAAAAAATGCGTATATCTTCCAAAATATTAACGAATTTTCCTACAATGCATGACATTGCCATTTTTTTTATTTGTTATAATTAGATACATATGAGTAGATTGTATATTACATGTTATATCGATGCTGCTACTATTATTTTCTATCAGTATTGTTCGCGTATTGATGCTTGTTAAGAATTTTAAGTTAAGTGTTTACTTGTATATTTTGTTTTGAGTTTATTTCCATTATTTATGCCCAGTGGAGATAAGATTAGAAGTCCAATAATATGCCTATAACCCTTTTGCTGCAGCTGGCGTATAACTACGTCTTCTAAAACTTTTAACCATTCAGGTGGAAAAACATTCTCGTATACGAGAGGTTTATGAATGATAGGTGATACATAAGCATGGCAACAAATTGTCCTTCAGGTATTAATGTATTGAATGTGGCATATAAATTTGTCTTAACATTGAGACATTATATACCTGGCACACAAAATAATTCAAAAATTATTCAAGTTGGCTGTTACAGCACTATTGAATCGTCAATTTTTTTTCCCATATATTATTTCCATTGCACGGTTGATAATGATAGTAAGGACCACGTACGATCTAAAATTACGAAGGTTCGCTTCCTGTTTTAGAACAGTTTGTCTCAGAAACTCAGTCGGATGTCCTTCTTTTCGCATCATAATTAAAATTGTATTTTTAATTTATTTTATGTAGATTAGAGCGATTCATTCATTCCCAAGATTTTTTATCGCCCAAGTAATCTTTCAAATTATACTACGATTTCTTAATAAGCTTTCTTTAAATAAAAGATTTAAATTTATTAAGTTTCATCTTTAAAACGACTTCTAGGGGTTTGTTCTAGAAACGTATACTCGTAATTTTATGTTGCCTACTAGAATGTATATAAAAATATATATTTTAATTGTTAAATGTTAGATTACAAAATTTTGACGATTATTTATTTATTTTGTTCATATTATTTGTCATTGCATATATAATTTGGATGACATAATATTACGCCAACTGCAGGGATCGAATACATTTGTTGAGACATAATTCTACGCCTACCGAAGTTAACGGTGAACGTACATTTTTGTTGGGCCATAATATCGCGCCCATCGTACTATTAAACGGTTTATGTAAAAAATCGGCCGCACAGGGAGAGAAAGGGAAAATGACGCAGCGAAAGGGTTAACATATTTTGTTTACGATTCTATTGGACTTCTAGGTTTTAAACATAACGCTGTAACGTTGTATTATAACCTCGCTGAGGTAATGGTGCTAGTACCTACCCGCTTTGCTATCAGTGGTAATTCGTTTATGTCGAGGTTCGTAGAAGTCTAACCTTACTAGCGAAGACATGTCGCATAGCAAAAGTGTCCGCTCAAGAAAGGCTAAAGGCTTTTTTTTATAAAACATGAAAATAAGTAAATCGTGGTATTAGTCTCCACTGGACATTAGCTTTTTCGTTTTTTGAAGTTGAATTATATTTTTGTGTTTTGTTTTTCTTCTGTACGCTGGGAATTACATCAATAACGTGAATGTTAATTAATTAATATGAAGCACGTCGAACATCTTAACTTGATCAGTAATGCTATTGTATACGAGATTACATCTTAGAAACAAATAAAGGACTCGTTTTTCGTTTATGAATGGAATAAGGAAACTTTACCCGAATCAAATTTTAGTCCTGTCTGCATCATTAATTAAAAGAAACCCTTTAAAGTGAACTCTTTTAAATATGATACTAAAAATCCACTAATCATATGACGATTAAAGGTTTTTTAATTTTTTATTCGAAATTCTATCCTTTTTCTTAGCCTTTATGGCAAGTTTTCGATATTTTCGAAGATTCGTTTAATTTACTGCATGCCCCAACAAAATAACCCTATATAATAATAAATTCCCCCTTTGTCATTAGAAAAACTCTTTAGTGATTACTATACTGGCTATTTGTAGGGAAAGACAGACTAAAATTCTCTTTGTTGGTGCCCATCTTAAATTTTATATATAAAAAAGACGTAATAATTGATTTAATTTAATTCACAGTTGTTTAATGAAATTCCTCGTGTGTAGAAAATTTACGCTATGTTTTATTTAAAATGCCAGTTATGTAATAAATGATGACTGTTCTGTGTTTGTTTTATTTGGAGAGCATGCTTGAGGTTGCGTGTGTGTTAATGTGAATTCTGATGGGCTAGTCTAGAATTAAATGTTCTAATTTTAGATTGACACTAAACATTCTCTAATTCAAGTATCAGTTAATTTAGGGAAACATTTTACCGTTACATGAGGTTACAAATCAAATGTCACATATATAAATATTTAAAATTGAAAAAATGAGACATCTAATTCTCTATTAGTAAAAAAATACAGACGAATTGATAACATCCTCCTTTTTTGAAGTCAGTTAAAAATGAGACGGATTAACTAAATCTTTCTCATTTTTAACTTAAAAAGAATGGTAACACAAATAGACACGCGAAATAAAAGTCGTTTTGGTTACAATATAATTTTGAGATGTCGTGCAAAATGAAATATGGTCTAAAGTATAAATGAAATATTTCCATTCTTGCATGTAAAACTGTTATAAAATATCGTGGGATATTAACGTTACCTGTTACAACTCAGTAAATGTTACAATTTTCAATAAGTGAGAGAAATATTAGTTCATAATGCGGATAGATATTTAAGTTTGTTAAATTTGATACCAGCTAGTAGTTATATTAAATGTCTGCAATGAAGTAAACGTTGCCACCCCTTGCTCCGATTACATATATATCTTGTGATGATGAGGCTAGTTGCGTAGTTGGAACAGAACGGAGAAACATTGGAAGCCATCTCGATGGGGGGCGGCGTGGCGCAGGTTATGCTACAGGGCGGTGGAGAGACGCAGGTGTTACAAGTCCTCAGTCTGAAAGACGCCACTGTTCTCACCAAGGCCATGGTGAGTACTAAATATACATACATAGCATCACGCTTCATTGCCATAGGGATAGGCAGAGACTACGTCCTTCCACTTGCCACGATCCTTGCATATATCCTTCGTTTTGTTTCGTTCTCATTATACCTTTCAGACAAATTCGTCGGTTTAGAGTATTTTTGACTTGGCCCTTGTTTAAAATGTCCTATATTTGGTCCAGGAACGTTCGCTTTGGTCTTCCCCTTCCAACTTTTCCGTTCACTCGTGACTCAAATCCTTTTAGCCAGTCTACTTTCATTCATTCTCTCTACGAGCCCAAACCATCTAAGCATATCTTTCTCAATTTTAGTCACTATATCTTCTTTTTTACCACAACGTTCTCTTATCACACTATTTCTTACTTTGTTACTCAGTTTCAATCCACTCATACTTTCAACGCTCTCATCTCTACCGCATTTATTTTAGTTTTGTGATTCTTCTGCCATACCCAACTTTCACTACCATACATAAGTGTTGACACCAATAATCCTGCATGCACACCCAGTCTGGCCCTATGAGACACCATCTGGCTGTTCATAAAGGCGCGTAGAGCACCATTTACCATACTATATACATATACATATGTTATGTATCTGTGCCGTTATGATGTGTCTATGGGTAGTTAGTCTGTAAGTTATGTAGAAACTGTCATTCGGAACTCGGAGATAGGGTCCGCTTGCAGCGCCGGATCATATAATTAATAAAAACCGCCAACAAAGTACCAGCTATACTCAACCAGCCTTTTGTAGTTAGAGCAACTTCTTTTAATTAAACGACTTTGAATTTCACGTAAATGACATTTTTCTAATAGTATTTTACCTTCTACAAAACGGTCGTAACAGACCAAAAAAAATCTAAGCAAGATGTGTTTCGAGTTTAGAGATAAATAAAATTGACTTGGAATCAAAACATGTTTTAACATAAATTCGCTATAATAATGGGATAACTTGTTCATTCGGCTGTTATTTCTCCCGAGTTCATTCAAGGATTCAAGGTATTTTAGATTCTGTCCGGATTTCCCTATATTTCTACTGGATCAGACCTACGCGGTTGTCACCGCTGAGCACAATGTATATATATAAGCTTTCATTTTTATTTATACTACATATAAATAATTCCCTATTTTCTTAAGTCATGTCATCACAAATAAACTGCTGGAATGATTTGATTAAGGAAGTTACGCGGAACATTAGAAAATATAAAAAAAAACCGATTGACTATATTAGTTTCTTAGTGTTTTTGACAATAGTTATGACATACGGTAGTTCCTCGATTATTTGAATATTAGCCGCTTAAAAACACGTTATAACCGATTTTTTCAGGTGTTTACAATACATATTTATATTTTAACGTTAATACTGATGTCAAATTTAAGATATATGTATAATGTTTTAATATAAAAAGGTGTTGTTTATGATCTCGTCTCTAAAACCCATAAATCAGTGTCAGTTCGAATTGGTCCAGATTATCGAAGTTCTACTGTAATTGTCAAAAGTTAATCTTGATAATCATAGCTAAGACAGGACAACGTCTTATCTGGTCAGCTATTGGATTAATAAAGATGTATAAAATTCAGCAAGTGAAGTCGGAACGAGACGCAGTGGTAGCCGACTCCTAGCTGTTAACCTTGGTGGCCAACTCGCCGCCGGAACAGATGCGAGACCTGCGCGATACCTAGCGACACACCATACGAGCCGCCTAGCGACTCACTATGCGAGCGGTCTTGCGGTCCACATTCAAAACCGCCAAAAAAGCTCGCAACGTCTAGTTATCCTGATACAACCACCTCATGTATACTTTGCAAGATAACTGTAATGTGTCTATGAGTGATTAGTACTATATTAACAGGTATATACCACGATGGCATTTAAATATACTTTGCGAAATTTCAACCCAGTTCGTGGTCACGACGTAACTGCTGATGGCGTTTGTCTCAAGCTGTCAGGGGCAGTATCTGTCAACTCGACGTCTTATTCTTTTATTTGTCACGGGTTCCACGTTCCTTTTGACGTGCACCACACTTACAATGTTACTTTTAATTACAAGACATCAAATAATTTTAAGTCTTAGAAAAGTAAATTATCATTATATTAACATAAAATCTAATTTGTATCTTTTAATTTATATTAAGGAAGTATTTAAGTAACCATAAACGACTCAGTTCGGCTGTAGAAGATTTCTTTTGCAATATTTCTATCATATCAGAACTGTTGGAACTGTAATACATTTTACAGAACAGCAATAAGATAATATTTATCATTGTAGAACAGTTAATCAGCTCAAATAATTTTGCTCTTGCGTAGTTGTTAATTTGCAGTTCCGTATTTATTTTAGTGGTAGTCCTTTTACAATTAGTTTTACTCATACGATAAAGAATATGCATAATACAAATCGTAAGAAAACGTTATGCAAAAACACTTAACTTGCGTCACTTTTTGATTTAGAAAAATTGCATCTCTTGCTCATCTGAAATAATATAATATCAAAATATAAAAAAATTACATTGTAAGTGTATTGTGCCTAAAAAGGAACGCGGATCGTGGGACAAATAAAAAAAGATAAGACATAGGGTAGACAGATTCTGCCCCTGACAGCTTGACACAAAATACAGCAGTCGTAACCACGATTCGTGTAGCTGTGTCGTATCGCCAAAAAGATATAAATGCTACCATGGTATATACTCGTTGATACAGTTAAAATACGTTATTAAACTACCAAAATTTAAGTTTAAAACAATGCCATATATATTAGTTGTAGAGATGGCAAAATTAATGTTTAAAATAATCCATATATCGATCGTATGTATAAAGACCAATGTGCAAATTTACAATGTTATAGTAGATGCTCTCAAAATTTTAATTCGATATATTTTATAGACTATGAAGTGGAGACAATCTTTTTACTGGAACATAAAATAGTAAAATCACCTATAAATATGTGCTTTTTAGTGCACATTGTTATCTAGAGTAAAATGTAACATTTAATACAAAAAAGTAAAAACACTCAATTTTTTGCATTAACCCTTATATGTAATGCTCATCGATATTATAGAACATAAAAAAGTTCTACAGATAAATGGTTTTATTACAAAGCAGTAATGCGAAAACGGTTTTAAATCACTCAACTTACAAATAACGTTTACAGCGGATAAAAATATGTCGGATATCCATCCGTTTGTAAATAAAGTCTAACCTTGTTCATTTTGATTTAAAGTACATTTTAAAACGTTAAATTTAAGATTTCAATTTAAATGCAATTACTTGTAACAAATTATTAATGTTGCCATGTCTAATTAGGCTTTCAATGAAGGCTAGGTACAGCATCTGAGATTTAAAGATGACTAAATTAAAAATGTTTAAAAATAAATAAATTATATCGCTGTATTTAAAGTATGTTTTAAAATAACACTGGTACTAAAATAAATAATAACACTCTCAAGTAACGTTGTTATTATACATAGTACTTTAAATCTAAGGATGCAATGATTTAATTATGTAAAATATTTGTAGGAAATTGTGAATCTTGCCATGTTTACTTGTGACTGACGCTAAAATATTGTTGTGTTGATATACAAAATAACTGAAGCTCAGTCGATCAGTACAATGATTACAAATGATTTGTTTGATTAAATTATAGCAACTAAGTACTGAAGTATGCATCACTGTATGAATAAGTTTATTTTACGCGACATTTATTAATTTGGAAAGTCTTAAAAATACTAAAGTATCATTAGCTAAGGTCAAGCGTCACTTGATCAACTATTAACTTAAACCTCATCGTTTTTATTCAAATTTATACTAAGGAAATGTTTTAGTAACCATAAACAACTCATTTCGGCTGTAGAAGATCACTTTTGCAATATTCCTGGGAACCAACTCAAAAATTTTAATTTTGATGTTAAAATTTGTAGTTCCCTATGCGTTATAGTCGTAGTTGTTTTACCATCACTTTAGCTCATGCGAAAAATTGGATACGCATAGTACAATCAAGAGAGGAGATTAAGGAATGTGATGAGTTCATATATATTAACACAATTACTTAATATTCGGTAATTAGTTTGGAAATTTTAGCCATAAAAGGACAAGAAACTCAATTTTTCATATCCAAGATTACCAATTTCGTATTTATTTTGGGTGTGAAAAATGGGTACAACAGAACGTATTGAAATACGTACTGTCTGTACCAGTAACATTTTTACTAGAATATTAGTATCATTAAATGGATGACATTAATATTGTAAGTGAAGAAAAGAGAAGTGATAGTTATAAGAAACCGGCTATTAGTTTATAAATACGTCTGTTTACAAACTAAGTAGCATAATTTTATATGTACCTGATCTCAATGATCAGCAATTAATTGAAATGCCATTAAATGGGACTATTTATTTATTTAACTAATTTATTGAACAATTGTTTATTATTTAAGATTAAATATCTCCTAACGTTGCTTTTATTAATTTAAATAATTGTCAAGGCGAGTTCACATCTTTAGAGTAAATAGTATTTTAACTCTCGAATATAATATAAAAGTTTATTATCTTTATACCTGTACTATTACTTTTTTATTACTATGAAAGTTTAGTGAAAGCTCAATTAAGGTTTCTGAATTATTTAACACAATCACGTAAACCTACTCAGTGTTACATTAAGTTATGGAGCTGATTGGTTTTTCTGTGATTTGACTGTGACCACACCTGGTGATAATACAGTGTAAGATGGAAGCGCGTTAACCTACTAAGAGCCAATTTACCTTTTATGGTTTCTACACAGCATCGTACTGGAACACAAATTTTTTGCTTGGCGCTTCGTCTTTACTGGTAGGGTGGTAACTAGCCACGGCCGAAGACTCCCACCAGTTCAGACTCAGACAAATTAGAAAATGCAATTTCCTAAATTCACTCTACCGGGGATCGAACCCGGGTCCTCTGCTAGCAAAGCAAGTACTCGCACCACTGCGCCAGCGAGGACGTCGAGCATTTCGTACAGTCTTTAAATTATAAGAAATCTCATAGGAGTATTTTTTATTAGATCATTAATTGAAACATTTTTTCCTGAACTATTTTAGAGATGTTTTTGCATCCTTTTCATTTGCAAAACTAAAAATATGAGAACGTGCACTCGCCTTGACAACTTAATTTATTTTCTTTTATAATCCCTGATTAGTGCAATATTTTTTTACCAATCGCACTTACGTTTATTTTTTGTTTTATACATTTTGTTTTATTGACATAATAAAGTAATTTATTTTTATTTACATTCCTTACTTTAGTGTATTTGTTAAGTGAATTGTTATTTATTTCCTACTTGTTTGTTACGCAAGTCTTTGCCTATTCTAGTCTACTGACAGTCATTAACGAAAACGATCTAGTCTAGTTAATATATTTAAAAAATCCTTTTATTAATAATAAAAATTGTAATATACGTACAATCTAGTTGAATTAAAGTGTTAACCTTTTTAAANCAATCCCCAATTAAAATGTATTTTGAGGTCCCCAATTTTAATTTTTTATCCTAATGCAAGTCTTTATTTTATTGTTTTGTTATTAACTAACTCTTCTAACTCGAAATTACACACTAATACTACTAAAACTACAACACTAATACTAATTGAAAACCTCAGAATCACAAATAATTAAAAAAATATTATTAAATTTACTTTTACAAGTACCTTGGGCCTTTTATATAAAAAAAACGTATTCGAATATAGATATAGATCAATAGCAAAATAAGGGCAGTTATTTATAGCTTAAGTATTTTCAACAAAAACATTGTTTAACGAAAATATCTGAAAATATATCGATGTTTCTTGACGCAAAATAGAGGCATATCTGGTTCTAACACTAAAAATTCATTGTGTTTTAAATTATTACAAGTAAAAATAGTAAATCTCGATATCTTGTTTTTACTGAATTGTTCTGAACTACTTGTAATGTTCAAAAGTATCCTTGATTATAAATATTTTTTAATGTTTTAACTACGCTCCCTGTATGAACAACAATATAGGAAATTTTTGAATCATAAGACCTTATAAAATAGCTATTATTTGGTCATAAGTAATTGTTATTTGACCTGTATAGATTTTGCATTATGATATTTTAAAAAAAAATTAAGAGAAATCAATGGATATTTATTTCATTGCAAAATGTCACGAACCTAACGGACTACTCGTATAATAGGGTAGAAACAAGAAGTAACACGTATCTATCTTTATCATAAAAAAAAATACATGAAATAGATATAGCCGCCTTCCTTAAGCTAAAATTTCAATATATCCCCAATAAACTAATCCATGTTGTACGGCACCAAAGGTTAACTCTTATTATTAAAGTATTTTTTAAGATATAGAGAAAAATAGTCGATAAGGTTAGTAGGAGTCATAGAAAAGTACAAAGCGATATATTTTAAATGTATAAATTATTTAATTTGTTTCAAGAAAAGACAAAATTAATATATATAAATATTAGTATGTATATATCCTTGTCTATTATATTTTTAGTTGATCTTTCTAGTTATCGGATACCATGAGCGATTGCGTTTTGTTCTTACGTTTAAAAATATGAGAAGCACAATTCTGTTGTTAAGTACAATGATTTGTGATTGTAAATAACTGTATGACTGTGTGAATATTGCGATTATTAAAAGTAAAATATTTACGTATAGCGTGTTTCATTATACCTAAAATACCGTTATAATTATTACTGTAATACTCTCCGATTTAATAAAATGTTATCAGAAGGAACTTTGAGCATTTAGTAGATAAAAGATTGTCCTTTCGATGTCTTATACAAGATACAAGGAGTCCTAACGGTATAGTCTTTTCCATTGTATAAATGTATACAATAATAAATCCAGATCCTTAATTCTCTTTTCTGCCATTGGCTCATGGCTGTACCAGAATTTTTATTATTACACTTAAATACAAGTTGGCTCGAGAATGTTGAATTTATTCAAATTTAAAATATTTATTTATTTAAAATTAGTAATAATAAAAAGAAATGGGAAAATGTTGTTCTGACCATGGTCGTATTACTGGCCGAAAGGTAAGTGAAAGTGTAAAAAAATGGCTCGAAAGATTTATAAATTACATTAACTCGCGTTTGCTATTAATAAGTATTAAAATAAGACGTATACGACGGGTAAGAGACAAAAATACAAAAATGTGTAGTATGAAGCGGTCAAATAATGAGACAAATATACATACTATTTCGTATTATCGGTCTCTCTTATTTGTATTAATGTATGCAATAGGATCCTACATATGATGGTAAGCGGCAGGGCCAGGAGAGGGCGACCAAACAAAATGCGAATAAACTGTGTGAAAGAGGGGATGTGAATGTAGAAAAGACAGCGGATAGAGTGAAGTAGCGAAAGGAAACATGCTGTGCTGACCCCACCTAGTGGGATAAGGAAAGAAAATGATGAATGGTCTCTCCTCTTTGCGCCGTGCTTCGTAGCATCCCCATGCCAGTATTCTAAGCATAGTCGCCTTTAATTAGTGAGCCAGAGCGAGAGAGCAAATGTCAGTTTGTATGTATATTGCACTCTAATACTTCTGTTACGCGCCCTTGCCTCAAGCTTTAGCAACAGAGTGCAATAGTTATTATATTATATTGATGGACAAGTGGGCAGACGGTATGCAAAGCGCCAAAGAGGATTTATGCTTAGTTCAGTGGTCTGCGCATTGATACTGGCAAGGGAGGCTGAAATTACTTTCCATATTAAAAAATAGAAGAAAGTGATTTATGTTTGAATTACGACTTCTTATGGAAGATTAGATGGTTGTAAAAATGTTTATAAGAAAAATCTGATAAAGAAATAATAAATGATTGTATTGAGACCAGTTATGTTTTTGCTTTTAACACTTGTTTGCATTTGATCATTTAATGTGTGTTAGTATATGTAAAGTACATGGGCTAATACTAGCGTTTTTTATGCTTATTCGTTTTAAGGTTAGGTAGTTTTAATATTTACAAATAACATGTGGCATTTTAAGTTGCCACTCGTCATTTAATTTACTATTTTTTTTATAAAACAAAAATGTTTCATAAATTCTCTTTTCTAAATTTTAAATTCAAAAACATGATTTAATAATTTTTTTATAACATTGACTAAAAACAGTGGTATTTTTATTTACAATTTGTCATTTGAAATTTCAATAAATTATTTATATTGATTTTCGAACGTTTAATATTTTAATGACCATTAAATTCCTAACATATCTTCCTTTTCCTTTCCTCTATGTCTCGGTAATCTAAGACTTAAAAATTAGTTGGCCAAAGAAGTTTCACTTCTAACATCTGTCAAATCAAAACATTTATTCGCTGAATATGGTATACATAGTCCTCATATTCTGCTTAAGTTTGCGAAATAACAGATTTTGAAATTAAATTACTTATACATTACTAATAAAATTATGTTATTAACGTGAACTTATATATCACCTCTTATTAAATATATACTTTATATTACTACTTTGTACACTCGCACTTTTTTTTTCATAAAGCATATTTATCGCAATACTGACATAGGCATTTGGCAGTTATTTAAGATATTTTAACTAGTAAATTTATCAAGATAATCTATAGTTATTTTAGTAGTATTATTTAAAATCTTTATTCATCATTCATCTATGTTTTTCAATGAATCAAATGGTATGATCTCTGCAAATTTTTATATTATAATTCATTAATACCACACGTTTTTGGCTTTGCAGATTATCCCTTGACCTTCTCTAATTTGTTGCGTTTACCGCACTTGACAAGTTTCTAAGATTTTCCTATAACTTTTCTTAAATTCCACATTTCTCAGAATATTCTTTTCCAGAGCTGTCAATAGCAACTAAATTTCCCACTTCAGGATTTAAACGAGTACTTCTTGATAATGGCGCGCTCTACCGGCAAAAGTTTTGTCCCCTAAATGGAGACCATTTGTTCAGCATTACGTTTGGAAAATACGTCACTGTTAAAACATTGACACTTGTGACGCGTACATCTCTTGCCTCTTTTGTCTATCTCTGATAGAGATTAATAATAATTGAATAGGACAGGATTTGTAGGTCGGTTCGTAAGAATAGCCTCTTTTTTGCACTAATCCATTACAAGGTCCTACTTCAATTTGGTTTATTTTCAAATAATTGAAGATAAAAAAATGTCATACGTCATTTGATAACGATAAAGTAAATTTTGAAATAAATATATATTTCAAAATACGCCTTTTTTTAATTGCTGACAGTTTAGCATTGTGACCACACCTGATGGTAAGTGATGACACAATCTAAGATGGGCGCGCGCTAATTAGTTAAAGAGGCAATTTACCTCTTTTTCTATGGAATGGTGGTAATTACCCATGGCCAAAACCCATGGATTGAACCCGAGACCTATGCAAAGCACTCGCACCACTATACTTACAGTACAAGACAATGATATTTTATCACATATTCAATGTCTTGATAATAGAAGTGCAAAGTAGAAAAAAGAAAATGACCATTTGTTTTCTAATGTTTATACATTAGAGAAGTGTTTATTTTCTCATTAAATAAAACACAAATAGTTTTCTAACATTGACAATTAAGAGATGGATTTCTTTAATAACAATGAAACATAAGGAATACTTCACAATGTGTTGCTTTCACTATTAAATTAAATGTTAAAGCTACTAAATTCTCTAACTTTTATATTTTTAGATGACATCTTACATTTCGTAAACACTTTCTAAAGCTAGCTCGGGTTTGTCATAGCCAAGTTCTTCTGGTGTCTCAATACCCAGTTCCGTGAGCGTTGGTCTGATCTCTTGAACAATATAAGGGTATATTTCAGTAACCCTATTTCCACACTTCTCTTTGCAAGCTTCAATAAACCTAACCGCGAGGGCATAGTCATTTACTCTTCTGCAAGCATGTAGTGCAGCTTTGATGATCTTTGGGTCAGGAACCAAATCCATACCACAGAGGTCATTCATACCTTTACGGATTTCCCAGCCATCAATGTCCCTTCTGTTGAAAAAGGCTTCATACCTGAAATTTTAATATTTTGCATTAATATATAATTCAATTTTTGACAGCCTTACTGGCATAATGGTCCAAATACTCGCTTTGTTAGCAGAGGTCCTATATTTAATTAAAAATTATGGACTAATGAGCTCTGGTATACAACACATTATTCCACCTCTTTATGAAGACATTTTAATAACAAAGATTATTTTATTATGTTGTTTGATTTTTAATATTTACTATATAAATATTATTCCTATTAAATGAAGTGTCATAGCCACTATTTTCAACAGGTTTTTTATATAACATTCATTTAAAACATTAATTATATGTGAAACTGAACTAACAATAATTGTTATCCACTATAAAGTTCATCAAAATGTTCAATTTAAAGTGGTTGAATTATAAGAATGTGTGGTAGGCCAATGGATATTTCTTAAGAGTCAACGAGTTCAAACCCTGTACAGGCACTGACAGGAACTTGGCAGTTAAATTTGTCTTTGTAAAATTGGTGGCTTATTATTGCTTAAAACATGTTATTTTAAACATCACCCTCTTTTTGGTAGAGGAATACGCCGCGGGGAGACTTGTGTATCTCGAAAGCAATTTCGAGGTATGTGAAATCAACCAACGAGCAGTAGATAAGCATGGTGGATCTATGCTCTAAGAAGCCTCTATTATGAGTGAGGAGGTTTGTGACCAGCAATAGGACCTAATGGACGACGTAGTTTGCCTAAGTATTAATAGAAAGCGCGATCGGTTTTTAAAAACAATGTGTAAAAGAAATAGATAAGAAAAATCTAGTTACATAATGTCTCTACCACTAACCTGGCATCGAATTCTTCATCTGATTCAACGGGACCATCGTGTGACCTTCTCACGGTATTAATCGCAAGCACTCTGGATGGTGAGACCACCGATTTCCTCAATGAATTAATCAAGCTACCTGAGACGGATCGCAACATTTTTATATTACAATTCACTTGACTCACTGACAATAATCAATGATTGAGAAATGGCTACCTTATCAGACCGCCTACAGAGTATATTGAGTCGACAGACTAAGTTGTAGATACAAATTCAATAGATTAAAAATCTACTTAACATATAATATTATATATATATATATATATATATATATATATATATATTTTTTATATATGTCATCCATATTATTTAAATTGTTCCTTAAAATTTTAACTTTATTTTCAATTCAACTATGACAAATTTTAATGTAGCCATCTCTCACATTGATTTAACTAATAAAATTTAATTCATAAAGTTTACGTACTGGCAATTAGTGATACGAACCGATTAGGATCTGCACTAAGTGAAAACCGATGTTTATCGATTTCTGCAAAAAATCTTTTATTTTTTGGCTTTTACAAAACCGGTTCACTTCACTACTGGCATTTACTGAAACAGTTGTTTACTGTCAAATTGATAAATAGAACAGAAAACATATTTTCCAATTTTAAATTTCTCTCGTCGCAGCAGTCATCAAACAACTCATTTAATTCGAGTGTAAGGTGATGTGTTATATTATTTACAGGGAAATCCGGATAAGTAGCGGCTGGATATGTGGAGATGTTTTGATTTATTAAGTTACAACAAGTCACTAAATGTTTGTGATTGAAATGTCCTTACACAGTTTGTTTCTCAGAATTATTTAATAATAAATATTATAACAATCTAAAATAAATATTTAGATATCACTTATCCAGGTTTCACTGTACTTATATTTCTTAACATTCTAAGCCTTAAGCACGAAAGAGTCGTCAAACATTTTATGATTTTTTTGACATTTGGCAAATAAAGGGACGATTATAAAATTATGCTAGATGGTTTTGGCAATTTCTTAATCCAGCCTGGTGCGATTTAGCTTGGCCATCCGACTTCCTCTGAAACCACGCGTGAATATTTTAAATCACACATTTTCCCTTAAATAATGTGGTAATATGTGTTTAGACTTCATTAAATAATGTTTAATATTATTTTAATTTAATAGTCTAATGAAGAGTGATATTCAAAAGTCAATGGTGGCTTACTGCTGATAGCAGTTAAATGTAGTGGTAAAGTGCAGTAAGAAGTACTGCATTGCTAACTAGTTCTTAGAGACAGTCACAAACTTCCCCACTTAACATACCATGTTAAGGTTATGAATTCCCCTTAGCATCCAGGGCAAGTATATATAAAATAGGGAAACACAATCTTTACTTTTGTGAAAAAACAATTATGAACTCAATGTTTTTGTAATTCCACACTCTTCTGATGACAAGATGTCTCTTCTTATGACATTCACAACCTCATAATTCAGAATGAGTGGTTTTTGCTATATTATATCCCTAATGTTAAATATTCATAGATTCTCTTCTTTAAAAACTATTTGTGCCAGAATAATAGTTTTTAGTTATTCTGAATAGCCTCTAACATACTCTGATGTGATGGTGATCTGACTCATCAGGAGAATAATTAGGTGTTCCTGGGCATGGGAGTGGAATACACCATCAACTTTCCAACTTCGGGCAAATATTGAGATAATCTTAATAGAAAACACAATTTCGAATCTAGGGAGCTCATGTCTGTAGTTGAATATGCTATCGGCTAGACCAATGAGGCAGTCCCATAGACCTACATTATTGATTAATTTCTCTATTACAAAATGTTTTCTATTGTTATAGGCAGTGCAACTTTTCTCCAGAAACAATCCAAAGTGAAATTATGGAATATTTTGATAGTAATTTGTAGAATTACATGTCTTTCTAAAATAAGCAATACAAAGAATTTAAAGTTTTTGTAAGACTTCTAAGTATTTTGTTAATAATAATAAAATATACCTATCATAATCTGACCAGAATCTATATACAAAAAACGATATTCAGGTAGTAAGTGGAAACAATTCATTTTCTAAGCATAAATAATGAGGCTTAAAAGAACATCACAGAGAACTAACAATGATTCAGCAAGTCCATCGAAACAGTCTAAGATCTGTAGTGGTATTGATTACTTCAAAATCACCTTAGAAGAATGTGGCTTGCAAATAAATGAACACCCTGAAAAGAGTTTTATGTCTCATGAAATTGGTGTAATACTGCGTAACTTAAAAAGAAAGTTACAAAAGCACACAGACTACCCTCGTAATGTGTCCGAATTTCTTACGAATTTTGAAAATCGATGTCAAGATAACACAGTATTCAAACACTATCTATTTCCGCATGTTGTTAGAAAATCCAATGAAAATGTCGAATCCGGCACTGTAGCTTGTAGTTTGATAAAAATTTTATTAAATGTGCCTATTCTTCAAAACAAATTGATTGATTTTATACTTAGTAAAGCTACAGATTTAGCAGTTGACTCTCAATGCGGGCCATGGATTCAAATGATATTAAAATGCTTTACTACTTTAGATAACATAATTGATAGTGCCAATATTGCGGTAAAATTGATTGATCTTTTAGATGTGGCTTCTGAAAATATAGTACGTCTAGAAATTATTACAGCCATACCTGACATTATAGGTGATCAAGTACATGATAATATTGCAAGAGAAATGAGCAGAATTATGAGCGAACAACATGATCTTATACCTGCTATTCTAGATTGTCTCTCATATCTTTGCTTGTCTGAGGAACAGTACGAAAAATTACAAAAAACAGCATTGAGCATCCTGATGACTTTACCCAAATGTAACAATTTTGCGAATTTTGTTAAATTTCTTTTATTGCCTCGTCAAGTGAGTGACAATGTTTATTTAGAAGTTGTACAAGGATTAAGAAAAGCATTATGCTGGTCATCGTCAATTGATAAACCTGAAGATGCAGTTTCAAGTCAGATATTTACAGCTAATGCTATAAGAAGTTCTATTGTAGTGTCAAAAGTGATTGGCAATGCTTGGTTAAAAAGCATTACTATGTGTAAACTTAGCACTGATCATAAACCAATAGATATTGTTATTATTATAATTCTATATTCAGCATCAGAAGAAAAACAGAAACTAATAGAAAATGTAATTCGAAAACAAATTAAAAGCAATATTTTAAATGAAGAATTGCTTGATGAATCATTTGATCTATTTAAACCAATAATAAAAGAATATATAAGACCCTTAATAACTTTGACAAATTCATTGTTGAAATCTAAAACTGAGCCTGTAATACAAAGTTTTGCTTCTCATATTTATACTTTGATGTTGTCTAAGCTTGAAGTACTTTGCCAAAGTTTAGTAGCAGAGTTATTGCAATTAAGTTTAGATTGTCAACATTGTGTTATAGACATAATGTCCATTTTAAATGATGTTGCATTGAAAGATATGTCGATATTAAAACCACAAAGTGTTCAAATGCTTACATTACTAGATAGAATGGATGACATGACCTTATATGAAATAAGGGCTGTGATGAATTTGATATGTGGACTTGCATATAGCTATGAAAATTCAGTTATTAGGGATGATATTAATATGATTATAAGAAAAGAATTAGTTAGTTCTAATCCCAAAATTAAAGTTCAAGGAATTCTCGCAGGTTTACATGCTGTGAAATATCTTATGAAGTCGAAAGATGACATAGACCAATCAATACATATTACAGAGAATGTAATTTGTTCATTGGAGACCATGCTTCCCAAAGGTGATGTTCAAGAAGCAGCAGAAATGATAGAGTTGGTAAGCAACAGTACTAGAAAATTTCCGGATATGTTTGCACTATTCTATGACGAATTATGTAAAATTATGCAGTCTTCAAGTTATATTAATAAACATTTTTTGCACTGGATTACTGAAGCTGTCACAAATGATTTATCCAAAAATTTCATTGTGAAAATTGAAAGCTATCCAACTATTCAGGATGACAAACATGATATTCAATATTGTTTGAATACAGACAGTGAAATAAATGAAGCAATAGCCGTTAATATTGGAGGCATAATCGGAGATTTTAAGGAAGATGTAAATATAATGACATTAACCCCTTTATTTCAACTGGTGCAAATATTACATGTTAAAGAATATGGCGATTTGTCACAAATCGAAGCGTTGTTGGGATGCCCTGTTGTTATGCCTATATTTAACATTAACCTAATTGATGATATCACTGTCAACGAATTATCTCATATTTTAAATTGTCAAATACATTGTGCAAATTGGTTTCGAGAATTGGTAAACAGTTTTTCATCTGTAAATGACTCTTATTTAAAAACAAAAGTTTTTAGTAGAATTTCCCATATTCGACAATTAGAAAATATAATTAACCAAATATTATTAAAGAATGGTTGTAGCTACAAACCACCAACACAAATTTTAGGTATAATTAGAAATAGCGATGACTTTACAAGGAGTACTAGTAAAAGACAAACCGTTCCACGTAAGAATTCAAAAAAAGTAACACCTGAAGATAGTCATATACATGAAAACCTTAAATCATCATTAACTTATAATAATATGGTAAATGATAAACAAAGGCACATGCAAAATATAAATCTTAAAAATCTTAGTTTAAATGTATTGAACCTTCTAAATGATGAACTATCAAAAGAAGATGAAGAACCAGGACTATGTATTGAAAATTTGTTCTTTCTTTTGAAAAGTATTAACAACAATTTAGAAAATGTGTTAATTTCAAAGTATAAAAGAAACACATTTTTTGCAAAGCAAAGTATTCCAGAAATAGATAATAAATTAAAAGTTGAAGAATGTGCTAAGTCTATTAGTAATGTGCTCCCGAAGTTAATTGATCATATGAAATCTATCATTTCACACATAGATCAACATTTTAATGAAGAAGAGGAAATTGATGGTGATTATATGTTAACTGACAAAATATTGATATATATTTTGACTTTAGAATATATTTTTAATACATTCACTACATTTTTCAATTGGATTGGCTTCAAAATTCAACACAAAGATCTTTTGACATCAAGTTTGCGCTCAATTGCATGTTCGGGCGACGAAGTTCCCACCCTTCAAAAATTTTTGCAATCAGTTTCTAAGCATTTTCAAAGGTATCAAAAATACTGTATACAACTTCCTACTGCAATATCATTGATTGAAGTAATTAGTGCTCTCCAAAAACACTCTTTAAACTCTGATGTGACAATAATATTGAAAGACATGGCAAAGCATTTCCTATCTAAGGACTGGAAAACGGCAAGTGGAATAGCTGAAAAAGGTTTAATTTTTAATCAGAGTATTGATCATTTATTAAGACTATATCTATTAGATGTTGAAGTTTCAGATGTAAAAAATATTGTACTTTTATTAGTTAACGACGTAAAATTGTTAAATAATCAAAATAGTACATTAACATCTTTTAAAAGTATAAGGAAAAATAATTTTCATGTTATTTACAAAAATTTGGGTAGTGCAATTCACGAGTCGTCAAAAACATATCTCGCAAAAGGATTGACTAACTTAGAATGTTTAAACTTTTGGAAAGATGTTGTGTTTATTCTGAAATGTATGGCCGACATTGCTGTATCTCTTAAAATGAGAACTGTTATTAGTTCTTTTTTTATCAAAGCCTTACCGATAATTCGTTTGTTCTTGCAAGAGGGTATACCCATATTAGAAATTGAATTTAAAAATAAATCTCAAAGAATAATTGACATTTTGGGGACTTTACAACACTCTACTAAATTTTTGCAGACTTTGTGCCGCCATTTTAGACTTAAAAAAGATAAAGCTATGTTAACTAAAGTACCTTTCATGAAACATATATTAGAAAAGCTTCTTTACAAAGTAAAAGTAATTTTAGCTGCTAATAATTCTTCAGAAGCGTTTTGTTTAGGAATTCTTAAAAATAGGAATATTGATGGTAAAGTTATTGCCACACAAGAGACTGTTATAACTGAAGATACAGTTGAAGATAGTGATAGCCAGCTGCCAGATGACAGTACTGAAACAATTGATGAAGCATTTGACCCAGAATCAAATAGCGAGAGTGACATGGTATAAACAGTGCGATTGGCGGTGATAAGACCTATGAAGAGAGACTGCATAAACTAGTAGTCGTGCCAGTTAATATTTAAATATTTATTAAATTTAACTAAATATTTTTTTGGAACAAAATAAAATCTTCATTTGATTTCATTATTGTTTTTTCATCGCCTTAACTTATTAATCATTATACTAATGATATTAAAGACTAGACCGGAATTGTAAATGCAAATTTTATATAAGTAAATTATCTTTTCAACTTCGTGTCGAAATAAAAAATGGGAGGGGGGGGGGGACTAGGTGACAAAAAAATTTTTTTTCCCTGCTTCAGACCTAACAAATATACTCTAAAAAGGGCATTTTGGAGGAGTTTGATAACAAATACCCGAACATAAGATTTTATAAATGAGTTTAGATAATATTTTATCCTATCCAGTCCGCAGCAAAGTATTTGATATGCCCTATGTATGGTTTACGACATTTATTTTTCACAAACAATGGAATATTCATTTAAATGGAAACTTAAGGTTAACATAAAAACATTACTGCATTTTTGTACGGTTAATAATTTCAGTGGTAGAAAGAATATTTTCGTAATCATAAAAACATTATATAGAAATTTTTTTCCCGCTTTTAATTGTCGAAAGGGCAAATAAAAATTATTGTTTTCCATGACAAAACAACCTTAATAGTTAACACGCATTATTCTCTCACTCAAGCACGCGTGGGAGTAAACGAATTACTCTAATTTAAATATATGTCGGAGAATAAGAGAGAACGGAATAGCATACAGCACAGGGGCGTAGAGTTCTCCGCCGACATCGTTATTAATTGGATCCATTATTTAATTTCTTATTCTGTGGGCGTTTGTGGGCAATGTTGGTGCAATCAAACGCTTTATTAATTAACTCGGATTATAATGTTCAATCATTTAAAGTTCCCGATATCAATTTGCACAAACTCATTAACACTAATAGCTAGGAACGCGACAGTTTCAATAGTCGACCACTCCTGCCGACCGCTAATCGAGAATTGCCGAGAGACGGGCTGGACCGCCACTTATTGACTCTGCCCCCACGCCGACACAAAGATGGCGCCAGCGTTCCACAGACTATTACACACGGACCAGCGATCCACAAACTCTTGCACTCTGCCATATATATGATGATGGTATAAAGAAATAACAAAATATCAGACTGAGTTTGATGTGGGCTCTTCTCACGACAGGGCGGGAAGGAACCTTCGTAATTTTAGATTTTAAATCAGATCAGTCGTACAGTAGAATTAGTATATGAAAAAATTGACGTTCAAAAGTCCTGTAAAGGTGTATTTGAATAAAGAATTTATTTATGTTAAATAATTAACCAAATCAGCCATTAATATAGTCAATTATAAAATTATTATGTAAGAAATTGTTCCAAAGATAAATTATTTGTAATTGTGCTAATGAATATGTTTTGTATGCATGTGTGTTGTGTTTTAATAGCTATGTGACCTGGGTTAATAAATGGAGTGTTATTAACATTGAAATTGCAAAAATGTCTAGAATGCAAGTTGACTGTTTATTTGTAGGGGGCATCAATATGTACATGTACTTGGATTTTAATGAAAAGCAGGCATGCAGTCAATAACACATGTTTTTATTAATAGTGATGTTGGTGCTTTAAAAAAATTAATTTACAAACAAAAAAATTATAAAATTACGTACATCCATTATTACCTAATAATACCAAAGTAACTGGCTTATATTACCTACATATAAATCCTAGGGGATCATAGCTAATTCAATAAATAACTATAGAATATAATCAAACTTTTCGTTTTCTCTTTTTTTTATGGGCAGTAATACTTTCTTGACCACTATCTTCTTCACTAGAGCTTGCTGTCGAACTACTGTCACTATCACTACTAGATGAGCTACTGTTTGAAGAGCTATCAGATGCAACTCCTGTACTTTGACTTAAGTCCATACTACTTGCAATTTTGTATAAATCTGGTTCCTTGGCCTGAATAGCTTTAAGCCATTTCTTTGAAAGTTTTGGTCGTCCCCTAATAGTTTTGTGCCAAACTACAGGGAAATTAGTGCAGCTGCAAAAGTTCTGCGTCACTGCTACAGTGTCATCAAGGTTGAGAACAACATGCCACCAACCTCCAGGCACAAACACAGTTTCACCAGGCTTTTGGAGTATTTCAACCTGAAAATACCAACAAAATGTGTATAACTATTCACTAGGTATGAGTACTACTATTACACTATACTAAGTGCTCTGTTATTAGATTATCTACTATTGCCTACATATAAATGGTCATCTTGTGTTTTAGACATGCCGCAAAATGATTAATAATATAATAGTGTGAAGACAGAGCACTCACTAGAGTATATGGAACTAAAAAGGGATGGAAAAATACACATGTTAGCATGTTAAATTTAAAGTAAATAAAATAGCAATTGTCTATGTAAGACTATTTCAGCAGTATCTACATGCTTCATGCTATTAATGGTTAGATATGGTTTCTATGAAGAAGGTTGAATCAACTAAATCACCTCTTTTCGGGAGTGTGGCTTGTTGTCATTAATAAAAATAGTTTAACATCTAAATTAATCATCTCTGGGCTATCTAATGAAACTCACTTCCGACTGCTCTTATCAACAGTTGTGTTTTTGTAGATTCCACTATCTTAATGGTTACCAGACATATACAAATCTATTGCCTCATTGGTCTAGTGGTTAGCATGTTCAACTACAGACATGAGGTCCTGGATTCGAGTCCCGGATCGGGCCAATTCAAAAATCAATTTTGAGTTTTCTATTAAGATTTTCTCAATATTTGCCCGAAGTTGGGAAGTTTGCAGTGTGATTTACCCCCTGCCTTAGATAGCATGTTAAGCCATCCATCCTGCGCCTGATCTCTCTTTGATCATGTTGGATTCCCAGTCACATCGGACTATAAGAGTGTAAATATAGAGAGCGCACTTGTGTACTATGCCTGCCAATCCACAGTGGAGCAGCATGGTGGGTCTATGCTCTAAAAACCTCACTCCTTGGAGTGAGAAGGCCTGTGCCCAGCAGTGGGATGTTATAGGGCTGTTACTTACTTTACTTTTACATATCTATTAGTTATCCAAACCAATATTAACACACAAAAGATGTAATGTTTTCTACAATAATTTTTAGCAAGATTTAATAATTGTGCATTTTAGTTATCACCAAATAGTTAAGTGAGGTTTTTTACTCTTTGTAATATGGACTCTAGAGCTGTCTTACACTATTTCTGACCTAAGTTCTATTTATAATAGATTTTTAATTGACCTATAATCTATAATTATCTAAGAGTAAAAAGAGTGTCTTAGCTTAAATTAAGTTAAACATCTACACATAAGTTACCTTATGGTTTTCAACCATAAGGTAACTTATGTGTAGATGTTTAACTTTATGGACAAAAGCTGAATATTCAATAATAGATATACTAAAAGATAGTACTGGTTTGTATTCCTGTGGCCATGAGTCCAGTTGTGTCTTTGGATAAATTACTTTAAACCATGTAATAGCTTCATCCCTTTGTTTACCACCCATTGCTCCAGTTACTTTAATTAATTCTCTGGGGGTCTGTGTAGGAAACAAACACCATCTTTTATGTCCAAAAACTAATGCATTCCATGCACTTGTACCCAATGGGTCAATATGTATGCCAGTTCCTGATCTCTGTGGCCCCATAACAAACCAACGGTAGGGTGGACGTCTTTCTTCACCACAATATTTAAATAAATCATCCCTAAAGTACTTAGGAACTTCATAATCTTCCAAGAGTTTTTTTCTCCTTGGATGTTCTCCAAAACTACTATCAAAAATATAAAGCGGACTATCATCAGTCGTTGTCCTCATATACTCTACATAATATTTCATCTTCATTTTAACACTATACCCCTCATTATCTTCACCACACTTAAATTTTTGGTTACGATATTTTTTGGCAAGTCTTTCTTGTGTCCACTTATGATTAGCTCGCCAATTTGTTTGAATGTTGTTAATTACGACAGGTTTGTAAATTTTTTCATATTTTTCTATGAATTCTTCAGGAGTGTACTCGTTTGCATTTATTCTATCCACATTATCCTTACATTTTAAGAACTCCTCAAAATTGCTTGCGTATTTCAAAGCTATCCATTGATGTTTGTCTGCTAACTCTATAAATTTAAAATATAATAAACGAGACAAGTAAGATATTGTACAAATTTTAATGCATTGAGAATTAAATTCACAGAAAATAATACTGTTGGCAAACCACAACCCATCTTGCTTTGTGATCTTTCTAGAACATCTTAACATTACTGAGATACTTTATTTGGACAAAATTATTTTAGTATGTATAACAAGGACCGAGTATTTCCTTAAATTTAGAAATATTTTCCCGATTTCAAAAAGCATAATTATTTGACTACAAAATTTAATATGATATAAATTATTATTGACTCTTTAATTTGTACCTGGTCGGGCTTTCCTTTTGATTTCTTTTATTCGTTTTTTAGTTTTGTGTGATAATTTAAATTCAGTATCCATATTTATTTCTGTAGAAAAATATAAAACTAACCTTATACTGATTACTAATAAATTAGCTATCGTTTTTAGTGGATAAATTATAGACTATAGACATTTTGACAATATTCTCTATGAACTAAAACCATGGAGTAAATTGTAAAGAGTATATATATCACACAGCGCTGTTATTAGGACATCCATATTGAAATATTTATAGAATTCACGAGGATTAAATATTTAAGCCACAAATGTATATTTTTATTTGCCATTAAAAATTATCCTTTTCATATTTTCCTTTTTATACTTTAATCTCTAACATCTAACATACATTCGCAAATATTAAATTTACCGATAGTTGTGGAAATCAGGAAACATAATAATCTAATTCTTTGCAAATAAAACAAAAATTTACAATAAAATTTATGAAATAAATCAACATGCACCGTTGAATTATTTAATATGAATGTTGGTATACCCTATGAGAAATATTATAATCTTGTTCAACGTAATTCTTAATTTTGATATAGCCACAGTGAGTTAATTAGTGTTCTCTTAGCACGTAACATACTTTCATTATGTGTTTTAATCTGATATCATGATCTGTATAAAATTGGAAGGTGCTTTTCTATAATATAAGAAAAATATAACTAAAGAGAATTATCACGTTCACTGAGAAGAAACTCAAATACATTAAAACTTATACGAACCGTGGATATATTATAAGAATTACCGGATTCAATAATGGCAACACATTTACATAACAGGGAACATAGATAATACCTATAAGGTAGTGAACGTCGAGGGCAGCAGTGTTCGGACTAATTATTTTGGAATTATGTGCTTAGCATCAAATAATTCAAACATTCGTGCATTTATAATTTTTTAATTACATAGGTTCTCTGATGATTACCCAACGAATAACATTAACTTTATATTACAATGAAGAGTATTTGATTTGACTCTTGTACCGAAACAAATTTCAAACGTTCCAGTCTGAAGTGTGTAGCTAGCTCGATATAACTGTCAATCTGGGTGTAGAAATTTATTTGTAATTTTCACCGGTTCTCATGTGCAATTTCCCAATGTTAGACTATTTTTAAACCATCGATTCTTGCGAAATAATGTTAATTAGTGTTTGTGGTGCATAAAGCTGTGCAAAAATGGATGACGGTTCTGTACAAATCCAGTCGGGGATTAGCATCAACATCAAAAGAACAGATGGTGAGTTAAACCCCGAAATGTGTGTTGTTAATTTCATAAATTATTAATATATCTCTTTTCAGCAGCGTTCAACTTATAGTCATACATCTATACTAATTTTGCGTATATGTGTGATTCACATGTGTGAATCAGACAAACGTGGAATTCCAAACTAATCTTAATAAAACATATTAAATATATGTCTGTTTAAATATTTGTGGCTAAGCTGGAAAACATTGTTAGGCTATTTAACAGCATTATGTACATGATTCAAATTGCAACTGTCATATTTTTATACAGTATTTGAATTGTTAGCAACATTTTCAAAATATATGTTTTTGGGGATATGTAGTAATTGAATATTAAATTTCCAATTAAGTAAGGCTTTGGTTTGTAGGATAACTTGTTACACCACTATGAATTATTTTTTAATGCTATGTAATGGTTTAGGGAAAAATGTTTTTGAGACAATATATATTAGATAGTTATTTTATGTAACAAAGGGTTCTATGCAAATATTGGTGTGTCTGTTTGTAATTTCAAATTATCAGCGTTTACTAAAAGTATGTATGGTATTTGCATTGGTATTGCTACTGCATCTGCCTCATTGGTCTAGTGGTTAGCTAAAGATATGAGGTCCTGGGTTTGAGTCACAAATAAAATGATCAATATTGAGCGTTCTATTAAAGTTTTCTAAATATTTTCCCTGAAGTTGGGGGTGTACTGTACCATGTGCCTTGTTAAATTGCTCCTAATCTCTCTCTGATCACTTCTGATTTTTATCTCATCAGACTATAAGAGTGAAGGACTAAAGTGCATTTGTATTTGTACTATGTGAACCTGTAGTGGATCAGTGTGTTTGCACTATGCTCTAAAAACCCTCTCTTCTATGAGTGTGGAGGTCTGTGCTCAGCAGTGGGTTGTTAATGGGCTGCTACCTTATATATATGGTATTTAAGTGAACTTTTATTTTATTTTTGTGACTTTGCATATCTCTTAAATGATTATCCTGATTTTAACTGGACTTTCACTGGCTGATGTTATAAGGAGTTAAAATAATGTGAAGTAAATTTTAGAAAACTATAATTTGATGTTGCTGTCTATGAAAGATTATATTACATTATATAAAAAACAGTATTAAAACAATATATTATATAAAAAAAAATATAATTTTCTGAATGATGTATCAGCAGTATTTACACTACACTTATTTGCTATTACTACTTAATACTAAAACTTTAAATGTAGCATGTAAATGTCCTATATTGTTGTGCCTTTTGGTGTATTAAGACATTGTGAGGAAACTTGCATATCCCAGGATGCAGTGTGATAAGTGTAAATTTCTTTTACTCTGGGAAATGAATTTATGTGCCGATCTGTCAAGTTGGCTTTTGTGAGGGAGGAGACCTTTCAATACCCATTAAAACCCAGCAGAACCCTCTTCATCTGTTAGTGGGACATTCAAGTATCACAAACCGTCCTCTCTGATGTCCTGAAGGTGTGCATAACCTGCCTACCTTTAGTGAGTAGTAGCTTGGTAGTACTTTTCACTAGAATTCCTCTCCCCTATAAAAAGGAGGCTTGTGTCTAGCAGTGGAAAATTAATAGGCTGTAACTTACCTTTTGAATTGACGCTAGTGATATAATAGGTTTGACTGTCTCTCTGACTCAGTGGTGTAAGTACTCACTTTGATAGCAGAATCCCTGAGTTGGATCCCAGGTAGGATGTTGTTCTTCCCTTTAGTCTACCTGTTATCAGCTGAATGACTATGATCAGGTTTGTGGTCACAAGTAAATATGTTGTAGAGGAGGGACCCAAGCAGGAATCCTCGTGGTTCACTAATTCTGCAGCTAAGGATGGCGCATCTTGCTTTGCGAAGTTTGACTTGGAACTTTTGGTCACTGAGATAGGAAATCATTAGCTGGAAGAAAGGGTGTGGAAGGTATTATTTAACAAAATAATTGTACTATAGACTCTATGTACCTGCTCTATTCTTGAATGGTGTTTCCGAAGGCCAAATTGATGGTCTGGTATTGTATGATGTCTGTCTAGGCAGGGGGATAAACATGCTGGTATAATCCTTTCCCACAATTTTGTCAATACTGGTGTTAGGCTAATTGGTCAATAAGACAAGACTTCATTAGGCAGTTTACTAGGTTTATCAATCTTGATAATTTGTAATGTTTTCCAGAGCGCAGGAAAATGCTTGGTTATTAGTGTAGCATTGATAAGGATTGTCAAGTAGGTAATGCACTTCTTAGGGAGCTCTTTTTTTGGTACTTGTGGTATAATTAGATCAAATCCAGGTGGTTTATTAGTATCCATTCCTCTTATGAGTTTCAGTATTTCCCTTGGTGAGGTAGGTTTTAGTGGTAGGCACTGTTGTAGATCTTGATTAAGTACAACCTCAATTTCTGGATCTGCAGCACCTACAAAATACATGGTGATGCGATTTTTTCTAATAAAAAATGATAGGCATGTTGTTTAAATTGAAAGTGTCTATATGATATATGAAGAATTAGAACAAGCTACTATTCTGCCACATTTTTACTTGTGTTGTAAAAAAAGTGAATTTTAGAAGAAGTATAAAAATGTGTTTAATATGTTTGTATTTGGACCCTACTTTAAATTTTAATAACCCCATTTACAATTTTCAAATACAAACAGTGTTAGAAAATGTTGGTAGGCATTTTATCATTTTAATTTCATGGTTGAACAAAATATGAATATATTAACTTGTTTTTGTGAATTTGAAATAAAATCAAGAGCAAATATTTGGTTTACAAAATTTTCGGCAACGTAACGACTTAAAACCAGCGGGCGAGGACGGCGTGCGGCCTTGCGTCCATCGTCCATATAAGGTTCTGAAGCGTTGCGAGTGCGACACTAATTTAAAAGCAAGTAGCCGAATATTGGAATTTGCATGAACAGGTAGATTTGACAAAAATTTTTTTTTATTATTGGGATATGTTTTAAATTCCTAAACTGATAATCCTTTCTTAGTTCTCATTAATTTACCTCTTCATACTGAGATCGCCGAAGACCAAATACGATATCATTGATGATTACGAAGGGTATCATAAGCTCGCTAGCGCAAACATGTTTCGTGTCATATCCCCTTATTCAGACTTCCATAAGTTTTCGCAAAAATCGAGCCTTCAGTTGGATTATGCAACCTTGGACTAACACAACGTAGGCGACCACACGAGGCAAATCCGTAATGCTGCTTATAAGGAAGTGACTGATACAATCCTAATTATAAATTTGCAGAAATGTTTATTGCTAACAGTTTACAAATATGTATGAAAGATTAATTCAGCTTTTTTTGGCGGTTACTTATTTCACGAATCGGTGGCAGATGCTTTTGAAGTTTTAGACTATATCAATAAAATATGCAACTTGATTAGCTTATCTACTAAATAAAAATAAATAAAATCGATTCACGGCAAATAACATAAGATAATGGCCACAGTTAACCACTATCCATATCAAATAGGAACAGATTGGCAGCCCACTTTCAATATTTTATCGATGTATTAAGTTTTAGTAGTGTACATTTGAAGCAGACCCAACACTCTACACCAAATCGAATTGGCAGTTCACAATGTACCATATAATTTGTCCTGAGATATGCAGGTTTCTTTAAGTGAATTATAACATTGAAATATAATTATAAAATAATGTAATTATAAAATGTAATTAATACTATTTAATAAATATAATAAACCACTTATAATTTCAAAATAAAAGATTTGCTTAAATAAAGCAAATATACTACTAATAAGTACTTATGTATAATTGTACATAGATACTTGTGATACTGTAGATCTAACACTATCCATTCCTGTCTCTTAACATGACCCCCTTGGGTCGCTCGGTCGTGTAAAGCGAACGTTAAACTGATAAACGTGAACAAAACAAGCACGTCGAGCTCGCATCGACTGGTCGTGACTCACCAGTGAGCGGGTTCCCTCGGCACGATTACATGACACGACTTCGTACGTATCGCTGACAAAGGAAGTGGGGAGACGGAGAATAACTATACAATTTCTAAAACCGCGAATTTTCACTTCTACGTTATCGTAGCCGTATCGTATTTTATTTTGCTTAGCCAGTGTCCGGTAAGCGTGGCAATGCTTTTTAAGTTTTTCTAACACCTGTTTTATTGTAAGTTGGTCGTCAAGTATTCTGTCTCTTTTATAGAAGAACGTACGTCATTTCAAAACCTGTGTACCTATTTTCTTTGGTATCAATTCAAACATTTGTTTAGCTGTTCAAATGTGGCAAGATGAGTCTATACAATAAAATGCAAGGAAATACATAGATAAATTATTTCTACATTTGATTTTTTCCAGGTTCTATCTATGTCTATACCAAATATTAGGTTGGAAACTTACTGCTTACTGCATTTACTACATTAGTATGTAGGTATAAACATTAAAAACATTTGATAGTAAAGGAAGGTAGATAAAAAATCTTTACTTTTTTTATTATGGTAGCGTAAAGTCATCTTTAATGTTAAAACAGCAGTAAATGTGTAACAGTGTACAGTAATGTGTATTGACCTAAAGTAATTGCTTATTTTTTTTACATTAAATTAATGTTATACAGAAATATGTTGTCTTAATTTTTTCTAAGTGTGACTGAGTAAATTAAAGACCTAACAGACAATAATGCATTCATTATTAGACATATGTACTTCGCATAATGCGTAACGTAAGTTTTTTTATCGTGCGATAAGAGGTTTTACTTTAAAAAAATATAACTTCTGTACTTATCGACCTAAAGTTATCATATTTGGATACTATATTTGTATTGTTGCCAAATAAATTGTTTTAAACGGTGTTACTCTTAAGCTTTATTAAAACAATATTTTTCGGCTTTACTACGTTTATGATTTTTGCGTCGATATGTACCACTAAATGACCCGAGCAAATCCGAGTGCGTGCCATAGAAAAAAAGAGTTCTATCGGTTGTTACGTGACATAATGTGATCTAAAACCTTTGATAAAAATAAAAATAAGCTATCGAAAATTAAAATTTTATTTAAATTCGCACCAGTAGGGTATGAGATTAGAAATAAATAATTATTATATCTAGGATGCTGTGCCGGACGCTTTGTTTTGAAGGTTTTGAATGAATAACTGACGAACTACGTGAAATGATTCGTATTTTGTGACATGTTTGAAATGAGTTTATTGTTCACGTAAAAGTCGTTTGGCGCTTGTGTCGTTGCGGTTAGTGGAACGGTTATGAATTTTGAATTTGACAGCTGTTGCAGACGTTGTTCTAAGCATTTTATTTTACGACGTGTAAATAATAATATTACTGTGATTGTGCCAGCAAAGCAAACACATTTTTTTTTCATGTAATAGACCTCTCATGACCAAATATATTGGTAGGTCATTTTACCTTATAAAATGATATGTTCGCTTACCTTCATTGTGCAACAAATTCAAACATAGACAAATACCACTTTCGTTTTTATGTATGATATCATGCACGAGTAGGTGTCATTATTAAGACTGTACTAAACGCAGTGGGTATGGCGTCATTTACACTGATGGTATTTATTGATTTTTTTAAGACAAATCTATTAAGAAACCGGTACAAATGAATTTTTAATAAAATACATATTTATAATAATTGTCTCTCAATACAATTTCTAACATAATAAACTCCCAAGTAATGTGGCTGAACACTTTATATTTTGCTTGTACTGGCAAAACATTTGGCTTGTACTTGTCATATTTCAACGCTGAGGTATGTTGTCAAAGGGGATAGGTATACGAGGGAAGATAGGTGAAACGTCGGGTGCTCCGGATATGCCATTCGAGCGGAGGAATTTTATCGGGGGGAGCCTTGTAAGTCACATCGTAGGCGGGAGTGCGGACGTATTCCGATCCCGTATTTTCGCCAGCGAACGTAGGGAGGAGCAAGAAGAGAAAGAAAGAAAGAAAGAAGCACCCGCCTCAGCCCATAAGAACTACATCATTAGATGTACGAGTGTAACGGCTCGGGCTATGACGTTCGCCTCGAGGCCCGTACCGTTGTACTCACAGCGAAGTAACCTTCTCTTATTAGGGACGAGCATCGTCAGGTTTTAGCAGGTAAAAGTCCGGCAAAACTTGCAACGCCTTCCCGTGGTGTTGCAGGTATTTCCTGACGTTAAAAGGATGGTTGCATTTTTAATCGACTTTAAAAAAAGGAGGAGGTTATCAATTCGTGTATATTTTTTTTATGTTTGTTGCCTCATATCTTCCGACTGGGTGATTGGATCTTGATAATTCTTTTTTGTATGAATAGTGGTGCTTGTCGTATGATCCAATTTTTTTTACTTCAGTTCTGATGATGGCATCCATGCGAAAAAGGTATATAGTTATAGGTTGTAACTACATATACAGCTATAGCTGAGGGCAGCGCGGGAGCTGCCAACTGACGCCGACTCCGAATATAAGAATATGAAGAACTCACAAAAAAAATAAGCAATTATATTTTGCATTTTAGAGCATATTAATATATTTGTAAGAGTTGTTTTCGAAGGCGGTTCTTTTTTGTTAAAACTGTTATTTATTTTAATTCTCGTTTTTTGAAGGAATGGATTTTTACATAAAAACTGTTTTTGTTTGTTTGAATTAAAAATATATTCTTCATTGTTTTTATATAGGGTTACTAAAAGTTTATATTATAGATACATACATACATAGCATCACACCTCATTCCCATAGGGGTAGGCAGAGACAACATCCTTCCACTTGCCACGATCCTTGCATATCTCCTTCGCTTCTTTCATTCTCATTAAACCTTTCATACATTAAATTATCATACATTATTACCCAATATAATTATTACTTTGTAAAGTACAAACGACTCTTATCCTCTGTATTTCTGTGATAGTTATATTAAAATGTACATTACATAATTCAGTTTTAAGCTGCGGTAGCTTAGTGGTTACTAGAATACTAGAATGGAAGGAGTCAAACAATCAAATTCTAGGCGTTTACTTCTAAGTGGTCTCGATAAATGCTTACGTTCCTAATGCTCCTCTACAATTAAATATGATGTCTTTCGGTATTTAAAATATTTACCTGTATAGTTCTTAGATATGTTATCTTGCCAATCCAGAACAATTGCTCTTAAGCATATTAATTGTATATATTAAAATCAATACACGCTTCATTTAAAATTTGACCATCATATTTTATATAAATATCAGAAACGTTTAGCAGAATTGTTGAATCACTTGGTGGTTCTGACCTTATTGTTTAAAATGTAAATATGACCGAGTTGTGTTACTAAAAGGCAGTTTGAATGTAAAATCTTTTTTCGTAAATATTGAAGAAACAGGAATTTCTGTAAGGCGTATTAATTCCGTGAATTTCTTGTATAGGTTTTTAAAAATGACTGTCGTCCTAAATACGTTAGACACTATTGTGCTTTTACAATGTCATCCATAGATAATGGTTAAAAACGAGGCCAAATTCGATGTAATAGACTGAAACTAGACCGTGTGCCCTAATGTTTGTTCCGCTTTCTTTTGAAACTGATACGTATAGATAGTTCGATAACGAAAACATGATCAGTATATACATTATAATTCATGTTATATGTCTACCAATTAATTACATAATAATATTGGCTGTATAAAATAATTAATTTATTACATAAAATTTTCCGATTTCGCGCTTCCAATATGGCACAAATACAGTGCAACTTCGGATTTTAGATCTAACGAAACTGAAGGGATTTGGAAATATTTGTTATACAAAGTAGTTTGTTACAAAACTATTAAGACATGATTGAATTGCTATATAGATGTTTCGATAAACGTATTCATAACGTAAATATATATTTTGCATTAGCCCCAACAGGCAGTCACATAGGAAACATTCAAATATTCGGTACATCGACCTATTCTTTCAGGCCCGTTATAATATTAAGGTTACTGAATTCAATTACTTATTGCAACATTTACTCAGGTTTAATTTGGCTCGCTTCGATACTAGGCAGTGCTAGAGAGTCCTAAGAAACCGTAAACAAAGTTCTGCGGTTAACCCAATAAATATTAAATACCCTTGACCGATTACATATTAAAGTAGTTTAAATAATTTTTTTCTTTTCCAAATAAAAATCGTCTCGAAAGAGTAAAAAGAGTACATCCTAAAAGCGCTAAATAGATCTCATGTACATTTTTGATTATCTGTTTCTACATCTTGATTCTGCCGATATTCTCACCTGGGCTTTAATTTCACTCGTGTTTTTAGGTCAAATCATTCCTAAGGAAATATTATTTTAATGGTGCAAATAAACTTTCTTCCATATTCACTCTTCGTTTTATCTGTATTTACTGAAAAGGAATTGAGGAGCACGGGATCTTTTAAAATTTATTTCTTGAAACAGTGAATGCTTGTTTTTAAATCAAAAGATGGTATGTCGCTAATCCGAGCCCAAAAAATATGAATTTATACTTTAACTGTTATGATATACACGAATTAAACTATACATTGTGGTATGTAACAATACTTGACCATCTTTAATTTTTACTTTCATATTTAAGTATGTCACTCTACGAGTTTATTTTAAGATGGTATTTGGAGTACTAACTATTTAGCTTTTATGCTGACTATCGATATGAGTCAGATAGCTCCTGCACCTCTCCTGCTCCTCTGCACCTGTGTAAATCATGTTAGTAGAAATAAGTAGGTTTCAATGTGTCACTTTCGAGTGTTATTCAATTCCTCCTATACATAGCGGCATATTAAGCGGAACACAAAAAAAGCCCATAATTTAAAAAATATGCCAGCTAGCAACCTTATATGATACTGATATCAAACCTTTTTTTTATGTTCTGCTAAATATGCCAGTATATATAATTATCTTGCTGAAGTAAACTCATTTTTTATTCATCCTTGACACTCTTTTTTTTTTTTAATATAGTGTCTTCAAATATTTCTTCATAATTTAAATTAATCTAGCGAAAAAATTGTAAAGCGTCAACTATTTAAAGCTGGCGTAAAAGGCGACTCTTTATAACGAGTTCACGATGTTCGTGCTTTAGTTAAGGATGGTGTGGGAATTCACAATTTTTTTGAGTGATTTGTTTGTCTAAAGTTTCTTGTCCTGCTGCTTAGTTAGTTAGCTATGCCTAGAGTTTGTTTTTTAGAAAAACACTTTATCTCTTCTTTGCCAAAGATTTCTAACAGTTCATCGACACGTCGTTGGCTCAATTGTGCCGTTTGCCATGCCAATTACATATACAGTAGCGAAGTGGTGAATCATCTTACACGTCTCGTTAACTTTCTTCAACACAATACAGTAATTGAATCAGATATCTTTATCAAATAAAGTGGTGCGTTTATATCACATTTAAAGCCCTAGTAAACTGGTTTTTCTAGCTTAAGAGCTACTGTATTATAACCTTAACTGACCTTTAGATGCATTAAAATGCCGTCACCCTAAAATAAGTTTAATCAAATTAAGATTTTCATTCGAGGGGAGCATATCTTTGCAAGTCTTGTGAAGTAAACAGATCGTAAGCATACATACATACATAGCATCACGCCTCATTCCCATAGAGGTAGGCAGAGACCACGTCCTTCCACTTGCCACGATTCTTGCAAATCTTCTTCTTTTCATCCAAGTTCGTCGGTTTAGAGTACTCTTGACCTGGCCTTTATTTAAAATGTCCAGGAACGTTCGCCTTAGTGTTCCCCTTCCAACTTTCACTCTTGACCCATAAATCCATTTTTTCAATCTCCTTTCATTCATTCTCTCTACGTACCCAAACCATCTAAGCATACCTTTCTCAATTTTAGTCACTACATCTTTTATACCACAACGTTCTCTTATCACACTATTTCTAACTTTGTCACTCAGTTTCAATCCACTCACACTTCTCAACGCTCTCATCTCTACCGATCATCTACTCATCAGATCGTAAGCACTGAATAAAAATAAGCTTATTATAATATTACATAAATATATTTTTTTTGCAGGTTAGCGCTTGACTGTGATCGCATCTGATGGTAAATGATAATACAGTACTAAGATGGAAACGTACTTAGCTGGTAAGGTGCAATTCATTTCTATATTCCCCGGAGATAGGGTTCTGAATATTATTATATTCTTATACCTGTTTTGAAATAAAGCGATACATTACTTTTTTTGGAATGAACTTTAAATATAATTTGTAGTGAAATAAAAAAAAACCTTACACACAACAAACATAGTATGGAAATAATATTCGTATAAAGAAACTTGTTGCCTAGTTTGGTATACAATATAAATATGTCACTGTTAAGGTTTGCACATAGTTCATTGCAAAAAGCGTATAAAGATGTTGTTTTTGTTTGTTATTTTTCTACTACTCATTCTAAACACCTACCAAATAATAAAAAAAAAACAAATCATTAAAATCACTCGTGTCACGGAGTGTCACCGCAAACATTGTGATACGAGATATGTGATTGTACCTATAAAGTCCTTTAGTACAATTTATAGGAGGTTTTTAATTTGCTCCTGTTTATAAAATAGCATAATCTTATTTAATACAACTTGGGTGTTGATACGTTGGTTTAACAAGGCGTGCGGCTCATCAAACATACAATAATTTTGTATTGGTATTAGATAAAGTAAGACTATATTCCATGTTTAGCACAAAATCGCTAATGCTTATGTAATATAAACTAGGTCGTCCGTATCAGGGTTTAGCAAGGCTTGCAGCTGTAGGAGGGCCGTGGGTGTCGTTGTGGTTCCGTCTACTGATGTCATCACTCGCCCTCTTGAACGGCCTCAGCTCGTTTGAATAAGCTCTTGTTGAGATAGGTTTATATTAAGACACATGATGTACCTATCTTTAACTACAAGTTATACATATTGCCAATATTCACATCTTTATTAACATTGACATTTTATTAAAGTGATACTATTTTACATCGCCTCAATTTTTTCGTCCACGAGTCAAACGCATTAGTAGGGGTTATATAAAAGTATAACCCCTACTAATGCTGGTGCGAGTATTCGCTTTGCTAGCGGAGGTCCCGGGTTCGATCCCCGGTAGGACGAATCTAGGAAATTGTATTTTCTAATTTGTCTGAGTTTGGACTGGTGGGAGGCCTCGGCCGTGGCTAGTTGCCACCCTACCAGCAAAAACGTACCGCCAAACAAAGAGATTTGTGTTCCGGTACGATGCTGTGTAGAAACCGTAAGGGGTATATCTTCTCTTAACAGATTAGCGAGCTTCTATCTTAGACTGTATCAACACTTACCATCAGGTGAGATCACAGTCAAGCGCTAATCTGTCAGCAATAAAAAAAAGTAGCCTATAATCGGTCCAGTCGAAATAAAAATACAGACGGACAAGTTTAGGATTATTATTTTTGAATTAAGTATACCGTATGTAACTTCATAAGCCTTCAACGTAAAGTTTTTAATTTGAAATTATAAATAGACATTCCAATTTTATTTATTTGAATAGACGTCTTAATGTAAGCCAGTTTGTAGATAGTTTATAAAAGGCTGTCCCTTTTTTCGATTCAATCTCGATTTTCACAGCCTTTTGCAAATTTTTATCTAGTTCTAGTTAGATATAATAAATATCTTTTTGCGGTATTAAAAATAGTCCTACAAGTAGGTGGAGCCCCTGGTATTTGCCAGACTATTTGTATATTAGCATTAAATTAAGGAAATGAAAATTCATGATAATACACTCCGTGGCATATATCTGTTTTCCGATCACTGAAACTCTGTTTTTATCTAGTAGTTGTGATTTATAAGTGGAACGTGATGAAACGGAGCTATTTGAAATTGTGACAACTGATATTTTTGTCTTATCTATTTATTAATCGCATTTTAATGTATTGAAGACGTAAGTAACTTTCCAATTGCTACAGCGATATTATTAAATATTATAAATCTTCAAAAAATTCAATTGAATAATGCCATTGACATTTAACATATGCAAATTTCCAAGAAACAAAGTATCAAATCAAAATATGATTTATTTAAGTAGGCTCAAAAAGAAATAGTCTGTCCGTTGGTCAGACTATTGACGAAACAAATTACCAAAAAAAACAAATTACCACCGGTTCGGAAAGTTGATTCCACTGAGAAGAAACCGGCAAGAAACACAACGGTTACTCCTTTAAACAATTATCACTTGACTCTATATATGCTTTGGATAGGTAACTGAAAGGATAAAGTCGCTTTCGTATTTATATTATTATCTATGGATTCGACGTAAATACGTCAATTTGCATTTTGACGTTTTTGTAATTCCAGAATCGCCCCATAATTAACATAGCTCATCGTTTTTTTTTAATAATTTAGCCGTTAAAATAGGACATTTAAAAAATCATATCACTAGTGTAGTACTAGTTTTGAAACGCTATATTACAAATCTAGGATTTTGTACTTTATACGCCAGGACCGTCGATTCACTTATTCAATAAAATCTAATATTTTGTTGAATGTGTAAATGAACATACTTTATATTGTTTTGACTTTATTACATTCAAACAAATTATTTACGACGCACTAATGTAAAGTTTGCATTATGGATTAGTGCATATGAAACAATAAATGTAAATATGTATAAACCATAAAGCATGGCATTTTGATCGATAAAATGGAGCACACATGCAGTACACAGATAAAAGTAGTTATACCACGGTACAAACCAATTTTTATGATATTCATTTCGTATACCTCGTATACGTGTACCTCCTTTTAAATGATTAGATACACACTAACATTCATAATCTAATCAATATCCAGATTTTACTTTACAAAGAATAAGTAGCTAATTAATATATTTTTAAATTCGTAACGTCATTTAAGTAGAATGTCCGTCATTAGTAAATTTAAAAATTCCCTACAGGTATTGAAAGAATTTTTAAATGGGTCCTGTCATTTTTAGTGAAAATGCAGTTTTCCAAAGGTGGAAAATATTTTGAAATCTGGGCAGTAGTATTTGTGTGCAAACATTACAGACATACATAACACAAACGTTTCCTCTTTTATGTCATTAGTTTAGATTTGAATCTCATATTGTACCGGAACACTTAAACTACACGAAACTAAACAATTTTTTTTTATTGCTGACAAATTAGCGCTTGACTGTGATCTCACCTGATGGTAAGTGATGATACAGTCTAAGATGGAAGCGCGCTAATCTGTTAAGAGGCGATATACCCCTTAAGGTTTCTCTACCGCATCGTACCGGAACACAAATCTCTTTGTTTGGCGATACGTTTTTGCTGGTAGGGAGGTAACTAGCCGCGGCCGAAGCCTCCCACCAGTCCAGACTCAGACAAATTAGAAAATAATTGTATTTTCTAATTTGTCCTACCAGGGATCGAACCCGAGACCACCGCTAGCAATGCGAAACTCGCACCACTGCGCCAGCGAGGACATCAAAAGTTCGAGGTTTTTACTTCCAAGATTCCTATTCCATTGCTATTTGCTACAATTATACATCAAAATTATTTTTCAGCACTTGCGTTTTAAATTTTTATAAGTAAAATAACGACATAATCGATTTTTCCGCTAAAAAGATACATTGGTTATACTAAAAAAGGATTTATAAATTATAATACAACAAAAAAATACATATTGTTATAAAATATTCTTTCTAACATCTAAGAGTTGATTGAGTAATTGTGTTCAAGCAACGACGCTTTGCGGTTGGAAATTCACTTCACCTCGTATTGCTTGCAGAATAATTGCGGAAGCGAATATAAGAAATTCTGTGGCTATTGCACATATCTGTAATATTTACGTGGTTTATAGCTTTTCTATTATAATTTACAACATTTTTTCTTATTTAAAGGGGTACATAGTATAAGTAAATTAAAGCATTCATATTTCCCTACCTTTACTTCATTTACTAAATTACTTTTATTATATAAAATCAGCCCATTAATCTTTTCATAGTTTTTGCGTAGGATGTTATTGGTCTTAATCAAAAGTGAATATTGGAATGTATTAATAGCTCTTAAGTGCTTCCCTTGAAACATTTAGGTGTGTTCAAAATTTTAAGTTGAAAAATTAATTATTCTGTTTATATAATGCATTAAATAAAATTATATAAAACTGTAATAGGGTAGAATCAAAGGCAGTCTTATTACGAACACTTTTGGACAACCTAATTTTTAACGTAGAGGCTTAATATAATGCCTTATGTAGCTTTGCAAATGGAATAATGAATTTGCGGTTACTTTCACTTCATCTGATATGATTTCTAGTTTCGCTCGTAGATTATATACAAATGTAAAAAAGTAATTTTTTAAGTGTCTAGTCTATATAGTATCAATAACTTAGATGTGACGTATGCTTAGAGCATTTTAATTAATTTTGCACGGAACCTGACAGGTGTGTGTGACTTTTGTGTGAGTCAGTGAGGTTTTTGTGAGGATATTTGAAGTTGTTTATGACGAAAAAGAGGATTGGGCCGTGTTCAAAAGAGTCAACAGGATAGTATTAAATTATCAATACCTGTAGATATGTTAAGCATCATTACGCCATGGCAGCCAATATTTCAGTTATCGGCAATATAGAGCTGTGCGTTTAGCTGTGCACAGGCCCTTTGAACTGTTCACTACTTTCTTACTCTGAAACAAACAAACTGTTTTGTAGAGCAATTAATAAAGCCTTTTTAACATTTTCTCTGAGCTTGAAATATCATTTGTTGTGTCTATGTGTCGTATGTTTTTTACAAATCGTTCCATTAAATAAAACTGCAGTCCAATTACAAACATTGGCACTTCTTGGAATCTCACAAAATTGCCTTCGTACCTTCCCCAATCTACATGATAACGGCAAAGTTGTGAGGATCCAACTGTCACATTTCAAAAAAGAAGAAGATATTTTGATTATGCAAGGGGTTATTGTCATGATTTTTTGTGTAAGTGTATAGTTTTACGACGAGTGTAATTTTTAACGTAAGTGCACGGACGATGTTCTTTATCCGGTTTGCACCAGATAGGTGACTCACTTTGTTACATGTACTAAATGTGTACAAATTACTTTGTATTAGTTGCCTTGATAACTTTAATGTCGTTTTTTATCCTTATCAGGTATCTAGTAATTATTTCAATTCACCCTTTATCTATTTGCTTTGCGAGCGCATACACTGTAAATTGATTGTATGTGCAGAACATTGATTAATATAAATAACAAATATTGGAGATTAGTTAGATTATAAAATTCGTCTGCCTTACCAATCTCAGAAAATGACATTTTAAGAGACGCAAATTCTACTAACAACGTTTAAAGTAAAAGACATTTCGTCGCAAGAATATAATTGTGGTTGGAAAACTTACCACGGAAGAGATTTTCATATCTCATTGGAAAATATTAAAAATTAATTCAGGGCACAATTTGCTAAATTTTAATAACTACTTGGTTTATATAAAGAATCGCGTAAAGCCCATAAAGATGGCTACTGCAAATATCGATTTAAGGAGAACCTAACAAACTTATGTAACATTCGTGAACATATACTACGTTGCGGAAACTGATCGGCTAGGGAATTAAATTTTGTAGGGCTTCTCTATCTGCAGTGCTTTTTACGGTAAATTGTGTTTTATGAAAATTTTAAAAACAACCATAATTTGTTACTAGGGAAATATGTTATTATTATATTATTTAGAAGTTACTAGAAATTGGAATAGAATATTTTTCTGTAGTGAAAAAGATTACACAAAATATCCGTTTTAATTTTGGGTTTTGATTAATAAAATGCGTATACTCTAGTTTATAATATGTCAAAGCTGGGTCTAAATCGCGAAGCCTTTTTCCTGTGTAAACGAAATCGTTAATAGGCCGTTACTTAACTTTACGTTTATCTTTATGAAAAATGTACCTTATCAATTTATACTTGGTAGTAAATAAAAAGATTACAGGTTAAATATTAACAAGTAATATAAGCTACCTAGCACGAACTTCTTAAATTTATTAAACAGAAAGATCTTTTACGGTGACCATTTAATATCTTAATAAATGACGCTGTACAAATATAATGAAGTAATATTTGAAAAAACAGTATCACAATGTATTTGAACTATCGTTAATATAACACTTTTTTATTCAAATACTCATTGAATAAAAAAGTGTTATATTAACGATTAAAAAATAAACAGGATATATAGAAGAGTTAGAACTAATAGTAGAAATTCAGAAATATTGGTCAGGAATTATTTAATTTGCTCTTATGGACATACGTATTCCTTTGTAGCATTTCCTTACTCGATAAGTTAGTAGGACCATGTGAGGCTTATACTATCGTTGTGGTGAAAGCTTATTGCCCGGTTGCAGTGTTAACTGTATATAGATTTCAACTGAAGGTTGAGATAAGATTGCTAAGTTTCCTGAATTGAGTATATTCAAACTTTTATGATTTATAATGTAATGAACGTTACTCGAAGGAAGTTTTGGAGGTACATGTCTGTGGGGTCTTTAATTTACTCAGTAGCACATTACAGTAAAAAGAAAAGACCATCTAATACCTATAATTTTAAGATAAGATTTTAATGTTCATTCAGCTTTCTAATATAATATAAAATGTATTACTTTTGTTGGATTTGACAAATTTTTTTATCATAAATTTAATATAAGTCAAAAACGTTTCACTTCCTCCGAGTGGTCACAATTATTTATATTTATCTTTTTTATGTTAACAACCTCACATCGATTCATCGATTTTACACATTAGTTAAAAATATATATCAAACACACAGCGTAGGTTATAATAATTCTATGACGCTTCGTTACTCTTGTTGTAAAATTACTCGTGAGAACTGTTTGTTCGAGCACTACAATAGTTTCTTTTCTAGTTTTTCTTATACATATATTTGTTTTTATGTTCCTTTCTTTTACAACAGTTCATTTAAATTTCATAATACATTTTACTTATTTTTGGAATTAGCATAAGGGTACGTCACTCAATAAGGAACTTAGCCGTTCTGTCGTAAAACAAGAGAATGCTATAATTTTATATGAAAATCTGTGTCATGTGCGGTATTAAGTTAATATATACCTATCCTTATTCGATCGATATGTTCGCTAACGACATAAATTAATCCCAAGTATCCAAATCCTGGCATAAAGTGACCCAAGTACGGCGACATACTGTCTTAAATAAATGTCAGTTTAATAAACTTTAAAGTCAAATGTATTTAATTTTTTAATGCAAACAGTCAAATCTAAATGGAAATTATTTCGAGAGTATACCGCGACAGAACATTGTGCTATTTCAAAGACGTCAAATATGATTTTCTGAATATACTAAAATTATTTAAATAGCCAGAATATATGTATAGTCATAGAAAAAATTAATGGAGGTAATATAGCTGCCTCTTATATTCCCACTGCTGGACACAGGCCTCCTCACTCATAAAAAACTGCTTTAGAGCAACGATCCATTGCTTGAATGTGGGTCGGTAGGCTATACGTCTTAGAATACCTGTGACTCTTAACAAGAATCCCCGTATCTATATATTGAGCCACCATGTAATAATAATATCTTCAATGTTGGTGAATGTAAGAAATTCGTCACAACATGCCATCACTAAAAACGATGACCGTAACGGATTTATGGGAACAAACGATGTTTTATAATTAGCTCAAAGCGATGCGTTAAAGGGTCAATGACATGCCTTAGGAACGTACGAAACTGAAACTTGGCCCAACGAACGCTGAACTCTTTAACTTAAATTGTGCTCCATCCGCTGAAAGCTTTGAAGGGATCTTTACACAATGGTACTGTTTTTCACGTAAGCCCAATAACGACTTTACTAAAAGTTGTTGGATACACACATTCATAATCTAATTAATATACAGATTTTACTTTACAACGAATATATATCTAACTAATATATTTTTAAATTCGCAACGTCATTTACGTAGAATGTCCGACATTAGCAGATTTAAAAATACTTTACAGATATTGAAAATTTCTTGATTTCGAGGAAGTAATGAAAGATTTTTTTAAATCGCTCCAGTAATTGTTAGCTTGACAAAACTAAAAACAGTATAGGTATATCGATGGATATCATTGATATCCTTGGAATATGAGCTAACTCACCGGTCGCTGGCCCAGTTATAAGGCTCGCTACAATATTCTTTAGATTGACATTTAATATTTTTTGAATGGAATGGCCGATTTTAATAATTTAAAGAATATTTTTAAGTAACTGTTCTTTTATTTATTTGTTAACAAAAAAACTTTCAAGTCGTTACAGCACATACCGTAGTCTTCTACGTTGACATAAAAAGTTGTGATGAATTACACATTGACATTATATACATATAAATATTACGCCGTTGTATAATGATAACAATCAGCGTATGGAAGGTAGTCAAATTTGGACGGCGAACTTGGCGGTTTTAAAATAATAAATTAAATAAAATATAAAATTTTATTTATAAATTACTACTTAAAACGAACTTAGAGGATCTAAATAACTTAATCGGTCGGAGTGCAAGACGTGACTGCCTGCTTGTGTTTTCTTCCGAAACACAATGCCTTTGAAAATATAAAAAACGCGGTCTTGAGGGACGGGAAGGCAATGGCAAGTTGCATCATGTAATCACATGTGCTGCGATTTTTATGCGCATCTAATGGTCAGAAATCCCTTGTCAATTTTGAGTAATATATAACTTACAGATGTCTGAATGGCCACAAGTGGGCACATGTATTAGACAACGTATTAGTGTGCGTTTCTTTGTTAAGAAAAGCATAAAATGGAGCTATTGTTAAATACTTACGCAGAACTTACTATTTAAAGAAACTAACTAATACCCAACTTCTTTTGCAATTGTACTTACAATACGTGAACGACTTGCAAGTCAAGTCTTTAAAAAAGTTAACACACTTTTCTAAGACGGATACGTGTTATAATATAATGGATAATTTATGATACGTCTGTCTCTTAGATTGAGAACTCTAAAGTAATAAACTTAATGCATATCTCATTTTAGCCGGTTCGATGGCAATCTGTTTTTCGATATACGCTACTATAATTATATTACACATATTTTAACGGGTCAAGAACAAATCTATAAAGCCGTTACGGGCTTAATACACTTTGTGGGGCAAATTTAACAACCTGGATCGAAAGAATTATTAAAATGTTTATCTATAGAATAAAATAATATTGAGCTATCGATTCAAACATGTTGCGCTAACTCAACTCTGCGCCTGATCTCTCTCCGGTCATGTTGCATATGGCATCGCGTTGGACTATAAGAGTAAGAGAATAGAGAGTACACATGTGTTTACAGATTGTGCATATCTCAAATGGCTGAAATCTGCAAGAGATTGGCTAGAGTTAGAGGAGGGAAATATATATATGATAGAAAAGATTTAGCTTTAAAAATATAAAAGTGTTGCAAATGCAAATATAGCCACACCTATATGTTATGTATATATTTGGTCTATTTTTTTTAGTACTATTTTTTGTCCTGGTACAGGCGAGACAGTTTTTTTGGCATTTCATTGCTCGTCCTACTTTCTCAGTTCGAAACGGTATGTTACCTTGGTGATGAGTGTGTATGTTCAATATTGTAATTTAATTCGAATTTAGGAAATTGGTTTAGCGGTGATTGGGCGGATTTTTAAACTTCAATCGTGCCTTTGAAACCTTCTACTGTGTGATATTCTAGTTACATACATAAAAATATATTATAGGTTTCACGTTACATCAAAGGCTGTCTGCCTCAATATAGCCGTAACCGATTTGTTAACGCAGACGCACATAAAAAGTAAATATTGAGTACCTTTTTTCTACTGCTTCAATTTTTTTGACAGATTCCATTTAGGTTGTTAACATGCCCAGTTATGTTAACGTCTATTCTTTGGTAACCAACATTTGTCTATTTTCTATATACCCAATGCTTAAGAAATTTTAACATGAGTAAATATATAAGAAATCTATGGGAATTACAGACAGACGTTTTTATATTTTTTTATATAAATAACTCTTATATGCCTGTAATTTTTGGATGTGTTTAAATGCTTAATATTTGTTAAGCTTTATTGCGTTTCTCAACTTTAAATTTCTTAATAATAAACCGGAAGAATGTAAAAATATGTAGTGATCGGTAAATATAACCTTTTTTTATGCCTCGGCCCGATCAGCTGGTGTATATCATCTAATAAAACTATCGCTCTTCAAGGCACGTTTGTTTACGTCCCGTAATAAGTTTGTGAGGTTGATGGCAAACCCTGTTCGCTCCTCATACGTGCTCGCGGTTACGGCAGGTTGTCGGAGGTCGGTGACCTTGTCCCGCTTACAGTTAATTATACTCTATTTATGTTTACAATATTTACCCAAGTTTTTGTGTTTTATCACATTATGAGATCATAGTTGTACATGTAATTCATGACTTTATGTCTCAAGCAACCATTTTGTAGATGATAGTCCACCGCGCAAACAAGACGATGTAAACCTGAATTATTAGAATTGTTTTTAGAATCACTATCCTGACAATAAAGGAGATTCTCACAGATTGTTGATTAGGTTGTCCTCGCATTTGCGGTCTCATATAGTCAGACCTACGTTGTACATATCGGCCTTGTAGGACTAACATATTGTTGTACATTGATTCATTTAATATTCTATCCCGGTGAGGGGATCATCAATGAAACGAAATATTAAAAAGTTTTCCGCTTTATGTCCAATATAGAATACATATGTAAACGAGTTGAAATATAAGATAGGTTTATACATCAATGTATGTATACATTTTTTTACTGGGAAATCCTTATGGATACCTATAATATTCGGGAGGATGTTACAGGTTATGCCGGAATCGTACTGGCTAAAATCCAGCGGTGCTCCTACATCACTTGGAGATGGGGTCACGAGAACGCGATTGACAGACATTCGCAACCTCGCCAGCGATGTGTCCGTTTAGGCCCAACCCGGTCAAAATTCCCAAAAACTTATTCCGAATGTGACTTGCCTGAACCACTTAGCAAGCCACTAACCACCTCGCGGGACCTCTCCTTGTTTGGCCACGAACCCTGCATCCGTTACCCAAAGGTCACCACTAAGAAGGGTGATGGAAATCGTGGGCCTCTCGGCTTTCTTCTGCAAATGGTCGAAGCAGTCGCGTCCGCCTCCCTCAGCGTTTAGCCATCTCCTCCCGCACCACCTCCTCGCACAAGGAGAGCATAGCATAACATCTTGCTGCTCACCATCATTCTAGTCACTGTGGGGAGCGTGAGATCCACTCCGATGACCGCCACGAGCGCGGCATGCTGAGCAGCCCAGGTTGGGCTCTCCTCGGTATCCATATATCAATATAATAGAAATTGAATACATGCCTGTTGGAATTTTAAAACAAGATTAATTTTATATTTAACTCTGGGCGGAATTGTCAAAAAATTTTTATATTTACTTAAGCAACTGAATTAAACGTACTAACGTATTAAATAAAATGAATTAGTTCAAAAAGCTATTTATTTGATTTATATATGTGTAGATAACTCCTGTAATGTCTTCGGTAGCGCCATGTTCGACCTTTCGTTTTGGCAGCAGTGGTTCCTTGTTTCTTTTCTAAGGATAATTTAGGATATTATATGTCACTGTTGAAAAAAAATAAACGTAACACGCAATGTTTTAACAAAAGTAGGATAATAACGTTGAAGTTACCATTTTTTATTACTTTTTAGTAAACCACAATGAGATAACAAAAACAAACAAAGATAACATTCAGAAGCATGTAAAGTGCAAAAGGCGGTCTTAACGCTTGATAGCGCTTCTCTACCAGACAAGCGTTTTCATAAGAATAGTTGTTTTTTTTTGTTAATATGAAAAGTATTCATGTTCTTATGAACAATTTTGGATTAGCGGGTTACTAAGAGTTTGTTTTCCAGCATTGATATATAGACTTAGTTAGACAAATGAATTTATAGACACGGTTAGAATGACTTCGCTGCATTGATTATGCAAGAAGATGCGTGACATTATGCACCTTGTGTTTATGGCTAATTAATGTTAGGATGTATGTAGATTATATAAGATCATATTGCATTAAATTATAATCAATTTTATTGTTTCAATAGTTTTTTTAACTAATTCTAATCTACACTATATTTAGATCAAGGGTCACTTGTAAATTACTAACAGAGTTGTCATCATATAAATATGAATCAATATCAAAAGACATTTCGCTGGTCCATTTAAAAAAGTCGGCTCTACAAAAACGCTACTATTCAGGAAAGCTGAAAGTCTACATTTGCGGCTGATACTGATATGAGATCTTGCGAATTAAAAAAATCGACATTAAAATTTCTATTAACACATTATTTGCGGCAAACGTATAAACATTTTATTTATACACAGACAGAAAAGTATAAATTGACGTTATTTTTTATATGTACCACAAACTTATCGGTTAGTAACACTAAATTAATCTTACTATTGCAGAGCGTTGTGATTTAAGCAATTATTAAAAAAAAATAAACCGCACCCTTTTATCAGCGTACAACGGAAACAAACCGCAATTAATGTATTAAGATTTTGTCATTATTTGGCTGAAGCGGGGAAGTTGACGATGTGCTTTATATCTCTGTGCCTCGGAGGCCTGATTTGGCCGTTGGTCCTGATTTCTCTTCGGTCGTGTCGTGTCGTGAGGCCTGTGCCCTGCAGTGGGACGTTAATGGGCTGCTGGTTACCCTATATATAAAGGCCCGATTTGTAATATAATATTATTTAATTTTATATCAATATTACCTAATTCAAAGCATTCATTCAAAGCAAACTACTTGTAATTACGATAATTAAACCTGTAGTCTCAATTGTGGCTCAAACTTACTCAATTACGATAAAGATACCCCTCACGTGATAGTTAACGTGTCTAGTCTCATCCCCTTTTGTTTTAATATTCATGATATCTGTATTACGTTCTTACGAAATAAAAAAAAAGTTTTAATAACTTGTTTCACAAAAATATTAATGAAATTTAACAATCCTTGTATACATTTTAAAATCTATAATGAGCTGCAAATTAACTTATTAAATTAACAAATCAAGATGGTATAGGATGTTAATTGAACTTTTTAAGGTTTTTGCATCTTGTACCGTAAATCGAATTTGAAGACTGGTCTTTACTGTTAATCTAATGCGACCAAGACTTGTCCACACTCCAAAAATCTATAATTTAAATAATATACTCCTGCATTTTCTAATGAGAATGTCTATTATATTAAACTATATTATTTTACTAAAAATCTCTTGTTTGTTTCAGGTCGAATCCATACGGCAGTAGTTTCTGGAATAAACCAGGAGACTCGGTCGGTGACAGTAGAATGGTTTGAACATGGCGAGACTAAAGGCAAAGAGGTGGAATTCGACACCGTCCTTGCTCTCAACCCGGAGCTTTGTAGATCGCGTCATCAAACTCCCCATCTCCAACCCATGCCTAATAGACTGGCTAGGGTATGTATTTATAATAATAAGTTTTTATCGAGTAGATGACGGTCATGTATTTCGTCTTGACCCATTTAATTGATATAATTTTAAGACTTTAATATAAGTTAATTAAGTACCTGTACAGTATCAGTGAATCTCAATGTAAAATAGGTAATTTGATAGTAAGGTCTCCGGTATAATAAATATTAAATTTTATCTGGTCTGTACGTACGACTTGTTCGAATAGTTTTTATACCTTTTCGATAATTATAGTAAAGTTTGATATTAGTGTCTTGAAAATATTACAATTAAATTTCATGTTTCTACATTATTTTGTTTCGGTAACAAATGAATAACTATTGAAGAAAACGGTTGATCGTACATAAAATACAATGCGGGTGAACGGTTTGTTTGAAATTAACGAAATATAAAGAAGCCTTCTTACTGTAATATGCCATCTAGAAACCATAATTGCAAAATGAATTCACGTCTAAATAAATAAGCTGAGTCAGGCGTTTGTTTTCTATGTAGGTTTGATTTTAGGACACATTAAATCGTTATGCTTTTTGCAACATACAATGTTCAGACTATTTTAATCAGTAATACACATCCCATCCACCCAAACATACACTGTTGTAGACAATACTTTATATAGTACTAACTAGAACTTTAATGTGGCAAAATTAATATATGTAGAAAATAATAGAATTGTGGCATAGACTTAAGATTTAAATACAGAAAATATTACTTGCAAAAATCGTTATGGTAAATATTAGATTTATTTTGGAGCCAATCAGTTACTCTATTTATACAAGACAACGCTAGGTATCTATTTTTAAATTTTAACGCAAATGAATCATAAATTCCGGAAGTTATACATTTTTTTTATAAATACGTATGCCATCAGTTAAAATAATAATGAGGTGTCCACATTTATTTCTGTTATTAATTGTGCAATAAGAGTCGTTAAATGGACTGTGTATAAATCTTTCGACACTGTCGTTTGTTGTGTAGCGAAAAATCTATTTTAATTAGGTCAATGGACTCATCACTCTCGCTACAATTTGTTAAATGTCTTGCGGAAATGATAGTCGATATTATTATTGGCGCGTTGAGTATTCGTTGTCAACCTCATATTAGTTTAGTATATAATAATCCCGGGTTACGATGTCTGACCTCGATAAAATATGAAAGCAAATTAGTTCAAACTTTGCAGTGTCTGTAATTGTTACGACAATTTTTATATTGATCTCTCGAGCCTCTTCGATGCCGATATTGTAGTAACGTGCTAGCATTGCTATAAGCAATATTAGACGTTTGATTACGTGGATTTATATTTATATCACGTGCAATAATCTGTACGTGAACTCATATATGATTAAATTTTGTGAGCTACTACTGTATTGTCATTTTTATTAGTTGAGAAACAATATGGTTACTGGAAGCTCATATTTTGAGAAAATGAATTATCTTTAACATGTATCAAAATAGTACAAGTTATCTTAGTTACAAACAACAAATATGATTTGTTTAAAGAATGTACGGGAAAGGAAACGAATTTGTATGGAGTATATTTTGTCTCTTGGATATTACATAAATACTATAAGTTATTTCAATAGCGGAATAGATTATTTTATTGCGATTTTTAGAGCAGAGATACTCATAATGTTCGTCACCTCAGAAGTGGAGCGCATTCGCAAGTGTATTGAATGGAAATTCATATCGATCAGTAGAGCATTTTTACGGTACCAAGACGCGATAACTCTCATTGTTTGGGTTGCGAAGCACGTTGCTAATAGACACCACAGTTGAGACGATAAAACCGCGAAAGCCGAATGTCCTAATAGCGTATGTGTTGGGCTCTCTTTATCCGTTTCTTTAGTATCTTCAATATGACGACAGCAAAACTGCCCATAGAAAGGACTTAAGTACATACAAGGTGATGAATGCATAGTGAGTTACAGTGATAGAGCAACAGTTGACAAGTTTTTTTAGTGCCACTGTTCAACATTAATTGTAGCAATGTTTCCATACATCATCAATTTGCAGGTGATCATTTGCAATTTGCACGTAGTGATCATGGCTTGAAGTTAATTCATTTAAGAATTTGCACAGTTATCGAGACAACATTTGCATCTCATACTGCAGTTAATGTAGCCTACCTTATTTCTATCCGAGTAAGTAATATACGTAGATTTCGTGAAGGTAAAATTTATTAGGCGGCTTTCAAAGATAGTTGTCACGTTCAAACTAGACTGCGTTCAAAGTTACGATGATTGATGAACACATGACCTTCTAATTTATATTATACATCGACGCATGTCGGACAACTGTTCGCATCGATTTTCTACATTTGCCCGTGTTAGCACTACAGTTTAACTTGTCACTCGAACTAGAGCAACAGGGAATTAGGTTTCAAGCTATTAATGGGATCCGAAGCGGAGGATTGTCCAGTAAGTTGTTTAATTTTATATGTCAATTGGCACGTGATTGTTTGTCGTGGCTGCAAAGGAACCATCTGGCTCGTCGTCTGACGACGGCGGATTTCTGCGAGATGGTGACTGCGAGGGCGCTGGTGACTCTGGCCACACGCTCCCGGTGCGCAACTCGAGAACGGTATTGTTCAAGCACTTAACATCATAAGCACTTTGGACACCGCATGAAGCGGAGGCCTCGCCACGCGCTCGACCACTTATATTTATCCTGTATTTCCACATCTTTTCGATTAAGTTGCTCACGATGTATGATTCGCACAAGAAAAGCTTTTTATGTATTTTGTTTGGTTGTGTTTTCGTTACTGTAATGGGTAAATAAGCTTTTTATACAATTTACATTATATTTTTTGGTCTATTGAAGCGAGGTAACGAAACCGCAACGAATCTGTTTGATGCGTTTTGTATTATAGTTATTGGATTCTTTACAAAACACACTTATTATATACACAGACACAATTAGATTTTACTAACATTCATATTAAAACTTAAATATCGATGGGATTTATGTTAACAGTGATATCATCGATGTATACGATGAGATGATGATTCATCATCCCACACACACATATTCTATTCACTAACATTTAAAAAATGGAATTAAGTAATGTTATACATAAAGTATAACACATTTAGTTTATTAAATGTCATAAATATTAGTTTGGGTATAATGTTTTAGCATTGTTGTGTGTTTTATTGAAGTGAAATCTTAGTAAAGAGTGATAAAAATGGTTCTTATTATTGCTGTTAACGTTTTTTTTTAGTAACTATTGTTAAATTAGTTTTAGAGTTCTTGTAGCTGTAATGTAGATTTGACCTATCTGAACCTATTTTCAAATAGGACATACGTATGCAATGACATTAGTAAAAGTGTAAAACTCGTCGAGTATACCTTTTTGGTGGCGGTAACCTACCTCTGCCGATTATACCAGTAGTATAAATTGTTCGCTGTTTAAAGAAATGATACTGGCACGTTTCTAATTTGTAAATCTGCCCTGAAGTGGTGGGTCTAAGCTTAAAAATCACGTGTGTGAGGAAGTATGCCATTAACACATTAAGATTTTAAGACACATTTTCTTCTATGTACTTTTCTCAATTGTGTTACTATTCTTGGGAATTCTAGGGAATGGATAAAATATAATACTAATTTATTACAGGCAAGGTTAATTTTTCAATTCCATTTTGTTTACTTGTAATGGATGATACTTGATGTTAAAAACATTTTTCAAATATTAATTAAATTTATTATGCAAAAGAACAAAAGGTTTCTTCTATGAGTTTAAGAAGTTCGTATTAGATTACGTAGGGATTGTCTTTTTTAATATTACTTATTATTATGTTCATCTATATTTGAAACTAATCTTGTCATATGTGTAAATAGTAGGCGTTTGTTTTACAATATCAATAATTGATTTTCGTCTCTTGGGCGTAAAAGATATCGTTTAAAAGTTTTAATTAATTTGGTGGGTTAAAATTTTAGCGTTTGTTGTGTCTAAATCCGAAATGTTACTACTTAACTACCTGGTTGATCTAGTGGTCAGCTTCTTTCATTAGATATCATCGGTATGGCCCAAAATTATTTGGTGTTTTGCCATGAAATACTCTTTATATGCTTAGAGCTGTGTCTGGTGTATACCTCACGCCACATTCGCAAATATTACGTAAAACTGTGGATAATTATCTGCACTTCTTTCGTTTCTAATGCGCCACTTCCCGAGAAAATGAGATTGTGAAAATATTGTATCTTTGCACGCAATTTGGGAAAAATTAAATTTAGACTTATTGTTCCACCGTCGATAATTTTTTCAGGTTTTACTTCTTATTGAGAGTCTTCTATCCTTTGATATAAAAGCTTTCTAAAGGATTTCTAATATAAAAGCTATAAATATTATGAATGCGAAAGGTTATGGCAACTTTTGGATGTTTCTTTTTCACAGAAAATTGGCTGGACAGATTTTGACGAACAATAGCATTAAAGCATAAGCTATTATGTATAAATATATTTTTGTTTTGTTGTTCCTAATACAACATTTGTAAAATACAAATTATTTAGTTTTTAAATGGAATTTTATTCTCATATAGTTTGTATATATTTTCTTTAAAAAATATTGAAAATGATTTCCTGCTACGTTACAATATCTAACTGAAAAACAAAAGCTTATAAGACGAAGCAAATCATTCGGTGTGTAATTATGGATGAACGTTAGCTGAATTACCGTCGAATTTAAATAATGAGGTAGAGGTAGACTTTTCTTTTTACATGCAAAAAATAATAAAACTTGAAAAGTCGAGCTGAAGTTAAATTGTTTGTATGACGATTTCTATTTTAACAAAAATTGGTTCAACGATTTAGCATTCGCAATTTTAAAATAAAATTTCGCTATATTTTGTTGTCGCGTTTGTTAATCACGAAATATGATTTCAAGACCAGATATTTTTCAACTCAACTATTAGCCGACTCTTCCTATAGACGTAACTATGTCAGTTTGAGATCATTGAATGTTTAATCATCAAGTCAGATCTTTAACATTGCTCTACATATCACCTCATTTTTAGACTTAATTTTCAATTCCTGCTATAGACTGAATATATTTCGTATGTAGTAGGAATACGCTCATGTTTAGCTAAAAGCCGATATAAATAAGTTTAAATGATTCATTTTGGAGTGTTAGTCTTTCTACATATTATACATATATCTTAAAATTTGTAGTCGTTAATTACGTTACTTTATATATTCATCCACTCAATTTATATAGATTTTTATACTTGCATTAGAAGACACTTGACATAAATACAGTTTTTGCCTTCAAATATTAATAATATACATTTTATTAATTAATAATCTTATTTGCGATAAACTGTATAGCGCCGTGTACGGAATGAAAATGAAATAAAAATTTATTTCTTTACATATCGAAAACTCACGTTCTATAGGGTTCTAAGGTTTCTTTAATAAGTTTAAGGATTTCATCCTAAAATAGCCGGAAAAATTGAATTTTTTTATATTACTTTTTATCGTAGTTAATTAATAATATGGAATTAAAATGCTTTTACATCATTATAGATGGCTTTTTATGGGTTAGGTTTACGTCGTGCAAAATCATTACGAATAGGAAATAACACGTATAATGGCATGAGGAAGTCGTTTGCACCTCGTATCGTTGCCCCAGATCCAGCTGCAATCAATATATTCGCGTAAATATTGCTCTCCTGATTCAAAATCTCACTACTATTATGTACCATTTAATATAACTCCCTTGAGTATTAAAAATACTATAAATATACAAATATTAAAAAAAAACTACCCGGAATATCAGGAAAGCGGCTATTGCAATTAGACCTGCGACGCCGCTCTATTACGGGTTGACACATGTCTCAGAATAAAATAAATTATGTATTGCTTATGGGTGTTTTTTACTGAAAGAAATATAAGTAGGAATAGGCGCGTAACCGTTTGTAAATTATGGCTTGACATATTTTTTTGTATATAAGTATTGTTTATGTCAATTTTTAAAAATTGACATAAACAATATTTATATATTTTATGCTTTTTCATTTCAAATTCAAATTCATTGTCAAATACAACTACATATTTTTGAACTAGTAGTGTTGATGTTAATGAAGTTTTTTTCATAAATTACTTCATTGAGTAAATTAATATTATACGAATATTTGTAAAGCGACTTCTATTGAAAATACAAGTGAAAGGTAAAGGTTTCATCCTATGTAATGCGTTTTAAGAAGTTCGTGCTAGATAGTGTAGGACTCAAGTCTAATATTTTTGTTCTCTATCTTATTAAAAATGTTAAGAAGTTATTTATTAACAATTTTAATAGTTTTAGGGCAGGTAGTCAAGATGAATATTTTAGTAATTGTTTTCAACGTACTAGCGTTGGTTTTAGTATAGAAATAGTTAGAGACGATCGAAATTTTGGTAATGAAAACCATTTTAGCGAAGCTTTGCTATCTATTAGATATAATTTTAGTTTTGAATTTTGAAAGGCTGAATTGTTTTGGATTTATACAAGCATTGTTTGAATGCTTTTAAAAATATGTAAACCCACATGCAAGGTAGTCGCTTTCTAAACTTTTATTATGCGGGTATTGCTGTTTTCTTTACAAATAAATGTATTTTACTGAATTGTAACATCTCTTGTCATAAATTTATTTTGATTGCATTGTGTTTTTTTTTGCTACCAAAAACTTATATGGTTATTTTGGGAAAGGCTACTTCCTTTTTTTGTAAATATTTCTCCCTTTTGGCCAGCTTTAAGTCGTATTTTTTTGCTCAGGTGCTATTTATTGATATACTATTTCTTGACCTTTTTTTTCTGTTATAGGACATGACACGGCAGTCAATTCCGGTAGCTACAAAAGGTAAGTTTAGAATTAAAAAAAATATTATTGTAGTTATAACGGTGTGAAAATGCTGAAGTAAAATATATATTTCAAAAGCGAAAACTGTACTTCATTTTGTTTTCCCTAGGTTGATGTATGTATAATAGAAATGATTTTAAATATTAGGATATTTTGTAGAAATAAATTCCGCTGAAGGATATGTCCTAACTGATAGATTCTTACTTTTGTATACCCCAAAGTGACATTGTCTAAAAACGTTTAAAATTTAATAGACTTTTGAAGACTTTTTTATTCAGGGGATAATATTTAACATTTAATTACCATTTATTTTTACTTAGCCATGGATTTAAATTGTCAATTTTTACTAATAAATGAACTGCAAGTCAATCTAAAGTAATACCAATATTAAGAAAACCCGCTTAAATACAGAGCGAATTTAACTAAAAAAATATACCCCGTTCAAAATATAGTACCTACGAGGTTTATACTCCCGTCACGTGATTTTCATTATGGAAACTCTATACAAACTTATATCCCGATATCTCTATGGGAATTTTAGAATATATTAAGGAAGATAACAAATGAACGTGTCAGTGGTGTGGAATATTCAACAAAATAGCCCGCTAGTAATCGATTTATAGTATAAAGCAAATATCGAAACCATATAAACATAGCTAATGAAATGAATCAAAAAATTATATTAACAAGTAATTTTTTTGCTGTATATAAAATTGTGAAGCTTCATTCATATTTATTTGGATAAATAGAATTCTTGCTTATGTTGAATCCGATAATAAAGAAACTGCAAAGCCATATAAGGTTCAGTATTTTAAAAATTATTAGTTAACTTTGTCCACACAACGGTCACGTTCATATACGGTGTATACTGTCCACTTAGTCTACCAGTTGTAATCGTACAAATGAAAATATCTTCTGGCCTAAAAATTTAGACCTTATTTTGATATATTTTCTTTTTGCCTTGAAGATTCAAAGTACTGCTATGATGTATGTGCGATACTTAATTTCGCAATTAATGAGTTAGTTCCCTGTTAAAAATGTTTGTTTGTAGACTTATATACTTAAATTTAATGGAGCAGACATATAATTTAATAGAAGTATTGAAGTGACTAATATCCTAAAGATAGATGGATGACTGTGGGGGCAATGATCCAGTAATCGTGTCACCTGTAACTATGGTTGCCATAAATCTGTAATTTATGGGAATATTCCTTGATTAAGTCGTATCCTTTATTAATAAGGTCAATAACAATGTTATCTTACTAAATAGTCTTCCCTTTCCCTAAGAATTTCCTATACGGACGGGTTGTTGAACTATTCTATTTAGAATTTTTGTCTTTTATAAGAATAAGATACGATTGTATGTATTTTGCATTGATTTTACTTTTAATTTTCTTTATTAAATATTATTTGAAGCTATTTTAATCAAAGTTTATTTTTATTGTATTAGTTGTTTGGCAATTTATTAATATTTGTATACAATTTTAGGGAAAAAAACGGTGTTAATGTCTCTGAAAAAAGGTAAGGATATGGTTAATTCGTCGAGAACAAGTTGATCAAACAAATTAATAAACTGTATTATATTATAAATATTTTTTAAAGTGCGTAAGCTCGTTCAAATGCTTTTTGTGAACTTGTGACTTTGAATATCTTTTTCCAGAGACGAGTAATGAATATCATCATTGATTTAGACGATCAAATACCGACCCATAATGCCATTCAATTAAGCTGGGAACAAAGCCTATGAGCTATGAACGTGGTCAGCCAAACCCTCCTTTTATAGCAACGTTGCTCGAACCCGATATTCAGTTAAACGGGAAGCTTCCTCAGGCCATCTTTTCTCATGATGTGGTCGTGCTTGAGGGTCCTCTCTTTTCTTTGAGATTTCGCATTCGTTACCATTTTTGATGAAGTTCTAATAAGGGCTTGGAGCATATATAATACTAGGCTGATACAGTCGTCTAGAAATTTTGTAGACATAATTAGGTTATTGGCAAATATACTCTTCTGTCGATATACTACGAAATAAGGCTAGATTTTTTCTTTTAATCTATAATAATATTTGAAATCTAGTTTACTTGATTGTCGTGTTTTAAGTTAATTTTAATTGTTGCTCTTGGTTCTGAAATTAATCACAAGATTTATTATAAACCTATATTTGAATATAAAGTATGATTGCGTGCGTTTAAACATTCCCTAACCGCATACTATAACGTCGTCAGTTTGCTTACGTAATTTTAATTTGGCAACGGTTTTTTGCTCCACATTGCAAACTTTGTTGATCTTTCGTTTGCAGTGTTATATCATAGGTTCAACGTTCTATTTTGCTCGGATCATTTTAATAATAACACAACTTATTATTTATTAATGTTCTACCTTTTGTACTATTGATATGTTTTTTTAGCATCATGTTATAATAGCTATACGCCGGGATATGAATTCGGGATACAGCACCATTTCTTTGTGTATCGTATTATTTTTGGTGTTTAATATAAATAATCAAAGAATTATTAAATCTTCACAACTTGTGCTCATCTTTATTTTTCAATGTTAACCAGTTTAACGCATCCCAAATTCTTTTTTTAATTTATTCAGGGTCTCTTTTAATGTGATGAGAACAATCCAAAATAAAATATGCTAACCTTGCATTCTTTCTTTCATTGTCTTTTATACCATATCATTGTCATACCTTTTATAGGCTTCTTTACGGTTATGGAATCCGACAGGACCGACGCGTTGTATTACTTTAATTTTGAAGAGTTCGGGTTGTAATGTTTATACTTAGCTTCAGTACATAGTAACTATTATAACTTAGATAAATCTTGTTCGATTTAGTATTTTGTTTATCTGAGATTATACACCTAAATCTCTTCAGACGTTTTATAGATACGGTTGCATAAAGAAACTTATTTCTCAGTTAGTCAGTCGTGTAATAAAGCAAATTAGTTAAAACTTATTAATTATATAAAAAACTCGTATGTAAATATTTTTAATGTTAACTTTTCATCGAGTTATAAACAAAATCTATTTCTCTTTTAACGTAGTAGCTCACGCCGGCTATCCACTAAATAAAAACAAAACATTTTTTTAAATATTAAAATATACAGAGATTACTTCCGCACGTATATAATGGGTATTTATAAGCATAATTTCACACCGGTCCGTTCACTGTGTCCTGGGGTCACGGTCGCCTGTATAATACAATCTTGACATTGCACGGCTACGAAGGCCACTATGTGTTATAACAATATTAGGCGTTTTTCAAACGGGGGTTAATAACTAAGATTTCAATAGAAACGATAATTCAAATCAATATTACCAAATTAAAACAGCGATGAAATTGTAAAAACAGTTCTTCTAAAGCGATGTGTAAGTTTTATTAAGTCAGTTAATCACTTAAAATTGTAAATAAACAGAAACCGCGATCACGCTCTTTTATAGCCGATATTATCTAAACTTCTAAATTAACATTATAAAGAGGTTACATTTGTGTATCCCGAGTTGAACTCTTGAGTGTATAGGAAAGTTCTGAGATCTGTCTCTGTCTTGTATTATAAATAAATGTCTTTTTATTATAGAAGAAATTTTTATTTCTAGTTTTAAAAATTTATAAGAACTTATATATAAGAATTTAAAAATATATTAGTTAGATATATATTCCTTTTTAAATAAAATCTGTATATTGGTTAGATTATGAATGTAAGTGTGTATTTAACAATCTGAAAAGAAGTAATTAAAAAGTAAGTGAAATACAACTTCTATATTAACAAAAATAAATCCATAGTACGACTTAGTAGACTTTCCACTGCCACGAGATCGGTATCTACGCAGATGAAACCGCGAAGCATTGCTTGTAATAAGATAAATTGAAACATTTAGTAGTAAAGGACTATACTATACGGGTAAAGTCTGTCGTTTTCAGCAAAGAAATGTAATAAAGCATATATAACTTCTAGAACAGTTACCACAATTATCATTCATAAAACTGAAATTGTTGGTTAAAACTGTAATTCATAATACATGCGAAGTAAGATGCCCCAATTTAAAGTTAAATATGAAAATATTGTATAAATTCATTTAGGTAAACAAAATTGTTTCTTAACAGCTGCTCTTAAATGGAAGCGGACATGATACTTACATTTTTAAGTTAGGTTTATTTTATTTGTTATAAAATATTTCGTATCCGGTAATACTATAACAATTTTTAATTGTGTAAATATAAGTCCTATCCTTTCAAACGTTATGAAGGAGATATCGCTTTATTGGAATTTAAAAGACTTCTGCACATGTATGAGAATAGTGTATCAAGCTTACAAAAAATGAGCATTTGAGTGGTTACCGTCGTTTATTTTATATTATAGCCACTGCCAGTTATTGTCACACATTAAACTTAGGTTACTACAAAGTAAATGCTAAACATTATTTCAAAGAAAGTATTGCATTGTACGTTATTGTTCTGATGTTATGGTGCTTCTATTACTTTTCAGAGTTATATGTTACACCTATATGAAACTTTCGTGAATTTTACAATCGATTTCAAAATACCTTTCGCGTAAGCGGGGTTCTAGGATCGGAAGTTAGAAATGTTTCGTAGCATTCAAGTTGGAAATTTTGACTATCTAAAGTTGAATGTCAATTCGAAAACCTATGTGGCGAAATATCGGATTCAGCCCAACTAGTTCATGGAACCGGTGTGTAAGAAGCTCTGGATTAGGAATCATGTATGTCTTTAACACTATTTGGTCAGATTCCGATATATTGCATCTTGATTAATGAGAACATCTTAGCAATTTAGTTGCTTTAACAATCACAAATGTTTATAATCGAAAAATATTCGTAAAAATAATTATATACAATATAAATGTATCGTTAATGGATTTTATCTGGAAATCCGTTTAAGGTTACCTTTTTAAGAACTTTTTAAGGTCTAATCTATTAAATTTAGTAACTGAAAAATAAATCAAATTTACTTTTCCGTTTCATCAATATGTGAACACCCGAAGAAGGAATATTAAATAAGGGCAATTCGAAGTTCGATGTATTGATTAAGTCTTCCTCGCTTGTGATATGATTGCATGTGGACATTTCGATGCTCATTAAAATACCATTATGGCGTGTAGTTGGGGTTGAATATTCCATGGGGCGGTCAGCATTGCTGTGTTCAGGTATAAGTGTAGGCAGACAGTGGAGTTTAAGGACAGTGTGCGGCCAGCCGCGTACCACACCGCCGCCTGGCACCGACGCCATACCATAAATAAAAAGTTTTATGATTTTATACATGTTAAAAAAATAAGCAGATTGAATAGTGCGGTGAACCTGACCTTTCAACCGTAGATGCAAAATTTGTTTCATATCCAAAATGCCCGGTTTATACGGGAAATCCTCTATGCATACGAAGCTACGACGGGCGACTGTTTGTCGTAAGTGATTGAATGTTGGACTGTATTGCGATTTTTATAAGGTTTGTTTTGGATGATGATGTCGCGATTCCCGGACAAAAAATTGGATACCCTTTCAAAGCGTGTTGCATATTGATACCTCGACATGGATTAATATCTTAACAAAAAGCTTTATATTTGAAGCGAACGGAGCAATGTCTAGTAGGCCTTTATAGTACTAATGCATATGAATATCTGTATACCTTTCTTTTAGGGCATTAGGTAAAGCTATATACACAATTTAATGATGTAAGCTATCCAAGACATACTAGATTAATTTAGTTAATGGAATTTTATGCCTTTCCTCGTGGAAATAAAATATCTTGATGGCATAATAAAATAAATTGTGATTCGAAGACGTTATATCTTTTAACGACAGTATAATAATTATTTAAGATAGTAACTTCGGTCATAGTCATCTGATAATAATGTATAAGCGGTATACGATGATTACGTCTGCAAAGAATGTTTATTTTTTTTTTCAGATTATCACCTAACTTACAGTTAAGCGTGTAAGAGGTAACCTATTACTAATCTATCCACATCCGCACAAACTTACGCATTTTAAATATTAGTGGAGTATATAAACTATTCAAAATCTGCATTCCAAGCGTCATTTGGTTAGCAAACAGTGCCATTGTCAAAGCGATTCTATATGATATTATTTCATTCCTTTAATTTGCGAGGGCCTGGTACTTTCCGTTAGAGCTGGCGCTGGTACGAGTGGTAGTCCATAAATGCTACATATTGACTAGTATTTAAATTGCTACTGAAACACTTCTCTATTCATACGCTTCAGTAAAAATACATTTAAACTTTTAGTATATGACACTTGATATTAATAGTTCTTCGAAATGGTAATTCATTAATGAAATTTATTTAATTAATGAATATATATGATATAATTATGTTTCTTTTTTTTCTGCGAAAAGATATACAATTTTATGTATTGAAAGGTAAGGTTCACGTAAGAAGGTTAAAAGTTCGTGCCGGATGGCATTGGATAGGCTTTAATTTTTCTTATATTATTTATTTTTATTTCAGTTTATAAGAGACAATGTAAAATATATATTCATCTATAGTAAACATGCGACTGGTGCTTAATCAAAACTACGGCAACAGTAGTTTATCTTTATTACACGCAAAATAAGTACATTGCTCTGTGTGACTCAAGATGCCGTTGGGCACAGGCGTAGGCGCATGCTAACGACCTGACAATTTCCCACGACTATCACCGTTTTGTGTTAACTATATCAACGGTTTCTAAGTTTTCCCATCTCTGATTTAAAATAAGGCAACTCAACGCATTAATCGTTAAAATTAATAGCCGACAATATTTCATTACATGTCATTAAGAACAAATAATAAAGCGGCATTGTGTATGCATTGGTGCGTTTATAATATTATTTAACGACTTTCGGTATTAACTTCATTTTCACGGAATTTATACATTGTCTCTTGAATGTTGAGATAAAGTAGACACCAGTTATTTAATAAAAACCAATCGTTATCGATTATAGTTTATTTTAAATTACTGTCATGTTTTTAGACACAGACTAGACCAAATCGCCGTGATCAGCCAGTAGTCAATAATTGGACTATAAATGATTCACGATTTATTCTCAATTGAATCTCAAAATTCTTCATGGGTACGTCTGTATAGGTATATATATATCAACGTTGCTATTTTAACAATATTCGTCTGAAAATTTTTGTCTTTAACTGCCGATGCGAGGCCTTTGCTACGCTATACGAAACAAAATCCATTTTGCATATTCAAGTATATAATATATATACAAGGTTACGGAAAGTAGAATCATTACAGCTCTTACTCAAACAATAATATTCGTGTATTATCTTCGCTTGCTTTAAAATTACTGTCACAGTTCGAACCTTTTACTTTTCGGACGTCATATGGATGTTTAAAAGAATTTAAATAGCTGGTTTAATTCTACTTGTACAAAAGTGTACATTATGCAATTTCATTGGCTTAATAAATTACGACGGCGCTGCACAAATAGGCCGACGTTCTCACTAGCAATGGAACAGGAAACGAATAGGCTTCACGTGCGATAATGCTTTACTGTGGATGTCTTTCAGGCACGACTCGGATTTCAGTCACTAAATTGTAATTTTTGATTCAGAATAAAAAGTTAACGTATTAAAATGCAATACAATGTATCCTTATATAACTAGACTCAATATAACACTGTTAAAGAATTTTTCACTGCTCGTAAATGGTAATGCAAAATTTTCTTTCCCTCTACGAATCCATTAATCGTAAACCTCTTTATGACCAATTTTTTATCATTGCACGCGTCTAGCAAATAACAGAGCGAGTTTTAACGATTTATTTCAATCCATAATTTACATAATGGATCCTTTCAATTATTTCCACTCAATTAAAAAAAAATTATTCCACAATTTTAAAGCAATTATGTGTCGACAGTATTAGACACGTTATATTCTTCTTACGAAAGTAACAAGTTTTTCCTTGATAAACATGATTGAATCATATGCCAACGTGATGTTTGTATAACATAGTAACAAATCAGTTAATGTAACTTATTTTCTGTCCCTTCAGTTTTGTTTCACCCCGTATTAATGAACAGCGTGGTACGATAATTTAATTAAAATATATTTACACGTATGTACCAAGATTGAAATATGGTGTTTTTTTTTTTTTTTTTTTTTTTTTTTTTGNGCATCGTACCGGAACACAAATCTCTTTGTTTGGCGGTACGTTTTTGCTGGTAGGGTGGTAACTAGCCACGGCCGAAGCCTCCCACCAGTCCAGACTCAGACAAATTAGAAAATACAATTTCTTCAATTCGTCCTACCGGGGATCGAACCCGGGACCTCCGCTAGCAAAGCGAATACTCGCACCACTGCGCCAGCGAGGCCGAGGGTGTACTCGTACTGTGTCGATATTTCGACCGGTTACATAGATCACGATATAACTTCAGTATTGCTGCAAATAGTTGTGTCAAAAGGAGTTATCAGGCGCATAACCTGTCTACTAACTGTCCTATCTTAATTTTGTTACAAGTGCGAGGTATCGTTTCGGAACACTATAACCACAGTACCAATTTTTTTATTTTGAAAAATGGCGTGCGAGTTTTATATAATTTAAAAACCTAATAGTACTGTGCGGCGTTATAACCCTTACAAACGACTATAGTTCATCTACACCACTTTAATGATGCGTTTGCTCTTTATGAAATACACTTCATTCCATCCATTAGAAAATTAAAAATTGAAGCGAAGCTTCATCAGTGTGAAGTGCTTTAGTATTTTGTATTATATTGCGTATAAAAGATTTTGAATGTTTATGATTCACTTTGATTTTGTGTTGTTTGAAATAGTGCGTTTTTTCCAAATGAACATAAATATCGTAGCCCTGACATTGACAACGGCATTTAATTTATAGAACATTTATAATTTAACCTTATAGTACTTAATCAAATTTGTTTCGTAATTTATTCCTAAATTAGGGAAAATACGATGTGTGGACATACAGTGTCAGTGTTGATATATATTTCGGTAAAATTATCCGACTTTAAGTTTTCGTGATGTATTAAGTCACAAATTACCAAAGGATGGTGTCATTCAATTCTCGGACTGGATGTGGTTTTTTCTAGTATTATAAATAGGGAGTCCTTTAACATATATTTTTTAATCTTGTTTCGTGATAATTATTAAAAAAATTATTAAAGAATAAATAAAAAAAAACAACAGTACACCAATTTAGAGGACGTTGTAAACAAAGGTCATTTAGTTTCAGATTAAATTATAGCTTACTAAATGGTACAAATTGTGTCACAGGATGAAATGGAAAATATGTCTAAAATTTTCACATATTGGTTTATCTCAATTTTCAATACAGTAATTTATGATTAAAGCAGTTTGGTTCAGAGTTGAAAGGCTATAAAGGATAATAAATTGTAAAATTTTTACACACATAGAAACTTCATTCGCGTTAGATTATTTAGGTTTAAATAAAATATTCATCAGTGAGCCTTGATGAAGTCGGTCTATCTATCAATCATAAAAGTTCACCATCGATCGGAGCTTATCTGACGTCACTCTTACATTTTCATGTGTTCCCACAAAAGGCAACCTAATGTTTGCTACATGGTCAACCATTATTTTCCAATTTTAGCCGGTCGTTTATCAAGATCTTACACAATTGGAACAAATTGTTCCACTCCTCTAGTGACATCAGATGTTTATGTTTTAAATTGTTTTTTTTCCTGATTATATTGTATATTGGTATATTCGCTCCGATGACTCACTGTGATATCTAAGTATTTGAAACCTGTTAGCTCTTCCATATTTGATCAAATAACAAATGTTATCTTGAGTTTCCTTGTTTTTAAAACCTGCTTAATATTTTTATGGGAAATTTGATTCTCGAAGTAAGCCGTAGAAGCCTACTCTAAAAAAGGTTTCTTTTTAATTCAAAACGATCTCATTTATTTTCAATATTTTAAATATTAAAGTTTTATTCTCGTATATATATGAAACCATTAGATTACTTTTAAACACTTTACAATAGTTTAATTTTGAATCCCTTAATAAGCCTCTGTGATAATTTGTTTTAATTGTTGCTGTTCATGTTTTATATTCATGCACGTAGTGTTTTTATCCCATCTCGTTTTAGAGTATCCCCAGAAGTAAATTCTTGATTTTAACAGGTACTGTTTTTGTGAGGCGAATTGTGCGTTGAGCTTTGATTAGTGCAATTTTTCGTACCAGATTAGTGGAAAGCAAATTGACTTTATTTGTTTGTCTTGGATTTGCCTCAAAGTGAAGCCTAGATACTACAAGACTCGTCTTTTGTTCAAGTACAAACAACCCATTTGTAATTTAACTTGAAACATGTTATTTGGTTATTATTTAAATAGTGCAGTTTCGCACACGACTGTGTTCGCTTTGCGTGCGTCACGGTTCATTGCCTTGAATACGGAAAGAGATCCTAATATGGCCCTCGACACAGTCGCAGGATTGCCTTGCGCCAACGCACACCACTGGCATTTCAACCGTCAGGTCGACAAGCTCTTGCCAATTGATTAATATCTGTCTCGAATAAAGAACGAATTATATATTTTCTTTTTAAGGATGATAATAAGCTTTTGCCAAAGGAACATGATTTACCAAAATTTTAAAAATACAAGAGACTGAACTTTTTGCCAAATATGTGTTGTTCGTGGTTTCGTTGCCGGCGACGGGTGGCCGACTCGACCAAATCCACTGCATCTAGAGATGCGTTTGATAAGTCGAGAACGCCTGTTGAAGTACCCATGGAGGAGGATCAAAAGCCGAAGTCACGTAAGACTCTGTCGGCCAATATAGCACGTTATTTATCGCTTTTTTGCACAGCTGTTTGGTTTGGTTTGCATATTTCGCTGCGCAATTAGGTCTTTTGGTATTATTATCTCGTCATCGAGTATATCAGAATGTTATCAGTTTGCCATTCCTTATATTGCAATAATACAATTGAATGTTGGATAAACACGAAGGAGACAGATCTGTATTATTATTACTTTTATTTCGTTACTCAAATATAGATGATAAAAATTTATAGGTGTACGAAATTTTGAGCTCTTTTTAATACTTCAGCATTATCACACTATTCACACATTCCACTCGCTTTTTTAAGTGATTGCACACATTTGATACGTATTTCTTTCTTCTTGTTTTTTTTTCATGTAATAAAAGATAAACATTAGTATATATAACTATCGATTATTTGTATGTCTGTTTGTGACTATTGGAGTCTAATTGTGAAGAAGTATAATGTTATGTGTTGGTATAATATTAGATAGACAGGTAGAATATACTTTTTTGTACACCACAAACATGATACAAGTAATACAGAAAACAAAACTTAGGAAACGCTACAATTAGGTGACCTTATTGCTTATTAGCGATTTCTACCAATATGATATTATTGAGGTGTTATATATTTTTGTGGTAAATGCATCAAAGGACTTCAAAGTCTGATAATATTAAATAAAATCTTATGTTACAGCGCCGCCGCGTGTCACTCGCAACAATCAGATGCGAACGTCAAATGTGGGAGGCGCTTATACCAACGGGCATGGTGGTGATACGACGGGACGGCGGGGTGCTGAAAATGTCCCTCCACCGCAGCCACAGCCAATATCTAACACAAGGTTGACACAACAGGTATACGGCACGATATTTTGATTGTAATTTTCAAGACCCTTTAGACAAAAGGACTTTCCGAAAAGCTTTACAGCTTACAATAATTACAGTCCCATAGCGCTGCTTTAGAAGAATGCTTATTTCATAAGAGAACCATTGGAAAATTAAATGAAGTGTTTTAATCAAACAAAGACAGTTAAATTACATGACGCTACAGAGTCAATTTTGCCGATTCAAACATGAGATTCTGCTCTCATTGACCAAAATTAAAGAACAATTATATTGTGTGATCGAGCAGCGATACGGACATTTGTGTCTTGATAACTCATTTTGAACTTGAGCCTTATTAATAAAGAAAATTTATCGATTCACAAGTAGTGGACACCTGCTTTTTCTATGGTATATAATACAAGTTTCTATTACAACTTTCAGTTTAGTACACTCTGTAATAAAAAAAAATAGGTAAAGCTTAATTTTTATACATGTTATTAATACGCTACTAATGACGAATAAAAATTGTGATTTTAAAAGAAGTGGCCTATCTGGATATTGTCACTAATGTGTTTTCATATTTGAATTAATTTATTAAAAGTGATTTTTTTAAATGTAAACAATTTTATTCGATTGGTACTTTTTAAAGCAGGCCCAACATTCTTTATACTTTACTTCTTATGATACCCAGACTGCTTATAAATTTCCTATTCCCATTAGACACTTCCAGCTTCAGGCGGGCGTTCCCGATCAGGAAGTACTCCAAGTGCAGCTTCTGTAGTTCAGGGGGTACAGCAACCTATGCATGTACAACGGCGAATGCATAATATTAAAGAGGTTCCACATTCCTTATCCTGTGTTCCTTACTTCCTTTTATGAAACTTTTAACATTTTCATTGAGTAAGACATGTACATGTTACTAACGTTTTATCAGTGTCTTATAAATAAAAATCAATGTTTATTTGTACGTATATTATAAGCATTCTCGCTGTGTTCATTTGTGTAGTGATTTAATAAACTTATAATTATTAAATATTATAAATTTAGTAACATTAACTTGCAGTAGGTAGCGTGTGAGTTGTTCTCGTTGTTTTTTATTTCTTGTTTCCGTACAAAAAGTTGTTTAGATTAGTTTTTATGGGCTATCTGGAGATGAATAAATAAACAGCTAGATTGATAGATACACATTAATACAATTTCGTACTTGGCGGTAGAGGTTGCGTTGATAACAGTAAATATGTTGTTATAGTATTATATTACTGACTCTTGAATGTAACTTAATTAACGGTTTCGCTGATATGGTGATCGAAAACTCGCCTTCGCTACAATGGACCAAGGCTCGATTCCTGGTAGAGAAAATTAAGGCAATTATTTATTGACGAGGTATGGACTGTTATAGTTTTGACTTTAGCTAGTAACCCCACTGATAGCAAAGACGTAATGTTAAGGAAAAAACTATGTTCTGGCAAGATGGTACATTAAATTACCTTTTTCTTGGGTAGCACCCTACAAACTTACAGTCACTATCAGGGGCCAGCCAAGCGTTAGCCTATGAGCAATAGAAATTAAAAGTTCGTGCGTACAAAGTACACATGTCAGAAGTGAAACTTCTTAGGTAAATTAATTTTTAACTCATGTCGATATATATAAGGAGATATGCAAGGATCGTGGCAAGTGAAAGGATGTTGTCTCTGCCTACCCCTATGGGAATGAGGCGTGATGCTATGTATGTATGTATGTATGTCTATATTTATACAAATCTAAAACTTAGATGGAGGGAAAGAGAAGATACGTTAGGAATTTAAGAAATTTAGTTGTCAATGATACTGTCAATATTAGAAATTTATTAATTAAATTTTGTTTTTTAATTTAAAATTTGGAAAAGAGAATTTATGAAATAATTGTATTTTATATTTTATGAAAAATAGTATATTAAATTATTAAATGACGAGTGGAACATTAAAATGACACGTTATTTGTAAATATTAAAACTACCGAAACGAATTAGCATAAAAAACGCTGCACATCGTCCACGCTAATCACGCGTTTCATCCGTAAAAAAATTACCCTCGTGCGCCTAAAGAAGTTTCAAGTCAAAAATAATTGTTTGGTTAATTGGTTGTAATTGTAATTATATCATTTGTAAGCAGTTCAACACGCCGGTACCGTCAGCGCGGCCGGCGGCAGTGGCGAGCACGGTGTCGGTGTCACACGCGGTAGCCTCGGGTGCCGTGCGCCGTTCCAATGTCGTCAAGGAGGTGGAGCGGCTAAAGGAGAATCGGGAGAAGCGCAGGCAAAGGCAGGCCGAGCTGAAAGAAGAAAAGGTAAGAATCTTCAGGACTCTTAGGCTTCAAAGGCACACTCTGTTCCTTCACTCTCATAGTCCGATGTGAGTCCGACCAGACCGGAGAGAGATCGGGTGTAGGACGGACGGTTTAACGTGCTCTCCGAATGACGGGGTGAAGCACACCGCCAACTTTCCAATTTCGGGCAAATATTGAGAAAACCTTAAAGTGAATATCGACTATAAATATCGATTTTTGAATTGGCCGAACCCGGGACTCGAACCCATGTCTGTAGTCGAACTTTTTTTTGTTCGGATTGTGTTTAGCTGTAAACCCTACTGGGTTTTACAGCGTAACCGGAAGGAGGACGGGCTCTTATGGAGGCCGCCACATTTCGAGTGCAAGCCCTGAAAAGGGCTCGCTCTCCGGGGAAACGCCGCTCCAAGGGCGTCTCCTGCGAGACCGAGCCTCGGCTTAGAGCGGCTTTATCGCACAAACATCACCTGAAAAGGAAGAATTAGAAGCGCCCCCAGGAACGTGGGTGAAGTCCACGTCCGGGTGACATCAGAAATCGGGGACCTCGACTCCGCCGGCGGAGTCGCTGTGTAACGTTTGTATAAGTATTTGTTCCTACCTGGTATGGTAGATTGTCGATTGTTATCGTGTCTCGGGGTCGTTAAGGACTTACATAGGCCGCTCTTCCTAGGCGGAACGTTGAGACGGATCCTATAAGAGGACGCGTTAACCACTAGTGGGTTCCTATGATGGATGGCTCTCTCGAAATAATTTTCGGAGAGCTCTTTGAAATAACTCTTTATGGTGGGAAGTTCTAAGTCCCTATGTAGGTCTACGTTTAGGACGGACCAGGGGCATCCCGTGGCCATCCTCATGAATCTATTTTGCAGCGTCTGCAGACGGGCCAGTCTATAGTCTGGCACGTGTGCGAAGACGATGCTGGCGTACGATATGATGGGGCGGATGCAAGTTTTGTAGAGTGTCACCTTGTGGTGAAGTGACATTTTACTTTTCTTGCAAATGAGAGGGTGTAGTCGAACATGCTAACCACTAGCCCAATGAGGCAGTCGCTAGACCAATGAGGCAATTGGTGCATATAAATTTGTTTTTTTATTTTATAACAACAGCACACACACGAGCTGACGGTTAAAATAAATAATAAAAATAAAATAGGTTCATTATATACGCGTACATTTAAGTAATATAGGAAAAAACAATTATTTGACGACGACGAAATTCCTGTAAAGTCATACTTGAATAAAGATATTTTGTATTGGACTAATTTAACCGCTATCTCTTTCAAGTTCCAAAACCACGCAGACAATAAATAATTTATGTAATCTTATTTCTTCTAAACTTATGTTGAATTACAAGCGCGGTGAAACCAGCTTGAAATCTAAAATTTAAAATTACCTTACGTATTATTGATGAAATTGCCTTAAAACCTTTGGCGAATAAAGTATTTTTGATTTTGTCTTTCAGGAAGCGATGATGAATATGGACCCGGGAAACCCTAACTGGGAGTTCCTGGCTATGATCCGGGAATACCAAAACACTATTGAGTTCCGACCGCTTACAGGGAATGAGCCGGTTGAAGACCATCAGATCACCGTATGTGTGAGAAAGAGGCCGCTCAACAAAAAGGAGATAGCCAAAAAAGAGGTAATAATCGACGTAAATCGGCCGTAATGGTGTATTTTCTCGCTAGCCGAGATCTTATGTTCGATTCCGAATAGGGTAAATTCAAGAAACATTTATTCGAAGTTTTTGACTAGTGAGAAGCTTCGGTCATGGCTAGTTATTATTTATTACTCTTTCAGCAAAAACTATCGGCTAAGTAAATAATTTACCTATTAATGGTTCCGTCACGATGTTGTATAGAAACCATTAGTAGGAAAATTATCTCTGACCAGATTAGCGCCAGATACCATACCATCTTAGACTGTATTATTACTTTCAACGAAGTGTTACTTCGTTGTACCGTCAGCAACAAAGAATGATGAACTTCCACAAAAAGATTGAGGTTCATATAAAATGCTTACCTATTGGTTTTAAGAAATTCGAATTACCCCATTAAGCTATCTTTGTTTATCAATCTTTCTGTTCAATCGTCTCTTTGGATTTGTTTGTGCTTTTTCATTTAAAAAAAACTTCTTTGGACATCCTTATTCTTAAACTGTCATTTTATTTTAAACATATAATATTTCTTTGCAGCTTAGCATTAGAAAAAATACTGTTAATTATTTTATTTCAAGGGATAATAAAAATTGAAGTTCGCTACGTATTTTTTTGTTTGAAATTCTTTGTTTACTTTTTTCATTAGGAGGTGAGAAGATTTTCTAAAAATACCAGCTTTCGCACTATTCTGCATATATTAGGTGACACGAGGTTTTCTGTAGGAACATTGGTCTGGCGCCGCCTGTGTGCGATGTCTTAAGAATACATCCCATGGAGATTTCTTGTTCTAGATCATATTTTACTTATATATCATTATAGGGGTTTAGCCGTTATAGAGCTAACCTTTCGATCAGTACATGTTTGAGGCGCAATTTTGGCGTCATTTTTCATATTAGTAAACGCTAAAAATGCATTTATAATGAAAAATAGTAGTGATATTAGTCTTTCAATTATAATGTATTTAATTTGCAATGTTTTAAGGTGGACGTAATCAGTGTCCCGACGAGGGATCAAATGATAGTACACGAGCCAAAAAATAAAGTGGACCTAACTAAATACCTTGAAAACCAGAAATTCCGATTCGACTACGCTTTTGACGATTCATGCACTAATGAAGTTGTTTATAAGTGAGTATGACACAAATATTTTGTGTCACTTTTTTGGGAATAATTTAAAACGAAAACACTGAATGAGCACAAATGTTGCTGCATATCGCTCTTATGAGCGTATACACTTTTTTAAACGACTATAAACCTGCAAATCCGCGTAAGGTTTGTGTGAAGGGTGGTCGCTTCGATCGTTCAAGTGGTGACTTTATTCGGCTGCAGATCATCTCGCTCGGGATTGAATCCCGGATCGAGTCCATTAAAATCTGACATTGGGTTAAGAACACCTTGGGATATGAATTCGGCAACATGTGCATGAGACTGCAGAGTCGGAAATGTGGTTGGGAGAATATTGTATTATACTAGCTGTGTTATCCGTGTAGTTTTTCATCCCATGGGAATTTAAGGCAATCCATTCTTAGTGAAAGTCTCCATCGCGAAGGGAATTTGTATATCGAATGTCAGGTTAAACCGGTTATAGTTTTGGAGATCTCACAGTAAATAATTCTTTGTTATTTATATAAAACGATTCAGTGAGAATTGAGGCAAACCTGTTAATTGAACATCTTCATCGAATCTGGAATATGTGTGGCACATTTCACTTCTATCGGGCGAATAGTTTAGGAGAACTCACAGTGAGTAATTGCTTGTACCCGAGATATGGATGTATAATCCATATATCGTGGGATTATGGTGATACTGCTTTTAAGTGAGCGTCTAATTTGCGACAGGAGTAAATATGGTAAATTTCATGTCAATCGGACCTATAGTTTCATGTTGAATCAGTATATATACATACATATACATTATTAAAATCTTTCATACTAAACCCTACAATTGTATATAATGTTGACAGATACACGGCCAAGCCGCTGGTGCAGACAATTTTCGAAGGTGGTATGGCCACGTGCTTCGCGTACGGACAGACCGGCTCTGGGAAGACACATACCATGGGTGGGGACTTCCAGGTGGGAGATTTATTCAATTCAGTTCAAAAGAAACAGAAACGGTTTGCATATAAATACTTCCAAGAGGCGCTTCTTACCCATAGTCAGTCGATTCAATGAGCCTACTACTGCTCATTACGCTGATCCCATTAGAAAGAAACCTTCCAGAAACTGAAGTTATTCTTTATCAAGACATGTACAAGTCTTGGTAAAGAAGTAGCATCCTATGAACGCTGCACTCCTGGGCAAAGGCCTCTTAATTTATATGAGAGACGGTTGTTAGAGCATAGACCCACCACTTTGCTCCACTACAGTTTAGCAGGCTACATATTTCCCCGAATGATTTTCGGGATATGCAATTTTCCACAGGTGCATGTCCAGGAATCGAACCTGTGACTCTGAACAAGAATCCATGCATCTCAGCTGGACCAATAGGGCTTCTCAAGATAATATTATAATGAATAACTAAAATATTATCTAATATATATTGTGTTGGTACTGTGATACTTTATGTTGAGATAATTTTTTCTTTTCTGTAAGAGTCGGTAAGACTAGTTTATCTATCATTCATTCATATATATTATTATAGTTTACTTATAAATGATTATTGATTAATTTGTCTGAATAAACTAAACAAATTTAAAAGTTGCCGATTACCGATTATTGTTATTTAGGTAATAATCTATGTCATAAAGTTCATAATAAGTAGGCTATATAAATAAAACTGGAATGTTGAAGGCTTTTGGACATTTACAGGATGACAGAATATTGATGTCTCTTTGTTTTGTTTTCTAACACCATATTACTTCACATAGAATTAAATTATTTAGAGAGGAAGATAGACTCCATACCTATATGCTTTACATACATTAAATATGACATTTCTTATGTTATTATAAATTGTATATCAGGGAAAAATGCAAGACTGCAAGAAAGGTATTTACGCGATGGCAGCGCGGGACGTGTTCATGTACCTCAAGTCGCCTAAGTACAAGCCGCTCAATCTCATTGTGTCAGCCTCCTTCTTTGAAATATATTCCGGCAAGGTAAGAGTAATTTTTATATTGATTTTTATTATATAATGGTGCCAGTTGTTACTTTGCTAGCAATTTAATCGTATTCTGACAGTAATGTAACAAATAATTTATTCCGTTACATACAGTAAACTAGCTCTTCCCAGTTCTAGAACCCCTGGGAATATAAGCAAATCATAGTCACATTTTACATTGCGGAAGAAATAATTTTGCTAAATTACAAGGTAATCGGGAATAGTATTGCAAGTTTTAATTTAATAACGTGAGTATTAGAAAACCTACCTTCTTCACATTTTCTGTAATCGTAAAAGCGAATACAGAAACCTTTACCCGTTTTATATTTTTTATTTTTGTCATTAGAGCAAATCATTTAATAATATCGATTTTGTTAACAAAAATCCCAAGTAGTTGATACGCAACATCTACTTTCTTATTATTAGTACATTGTTATTAGACTTCTAGTGACATTTTATAAAAAAAAAATTATCACATGGCAGCGCTACGGTATACATGTGATTCCGTTTCAGGTTTCTATATGTATCAACTGGAGTCTTTTGGTACCACCGTTCGAAACACGCGTAATGTTTTTACTTTGAATCGTAAATATTTTATGATACTTAAACCATCTATGCATTATTGACTTTCTAATGAGAGCTGCTTGTAGCACTTTCGTTTGAGGGTATCAAAGTCTGTAATGGATGTATATACATATTGTATAGCATAATTTATACTTTGAGAGTGAAGGTTGCGCTTATGTTTGCAGATACAGTTGTGCGTTGTAATGTCTCTTGTGCATGTGGCTATTTCTCTACTAGCCAACATGGTTGAAAATCAATCTATAGGGTCTCATATTGACATTGATTAAGAATACCTATTCCTCTATTGTAGGTCTTCGATCTTCTAGCGGATAAGGCCAAACTGAGGGTATTAGAGGATGGCAAACAGCAAGTGCAGATTGTAGGGCTCACTGAGAAAGTGGTGGATAACGTGGACGAGGTGCTTAAGCTCATTCAACACGGTAACGCGGCCAGGACTTCCGGACAGGTTGGTGTCAGGTCAAAATAAGCTCTTACTTCTATTTAATATGAAAGATTACGATAACACTTTTAAAATAAAATTGTCCTTTTAGTTAATCGCAGCAGAACACAGAATTATAGTTCTGTTACAGTATTTCATTGCATTTTTTACACAAAATCTTTATAAAACGGTAATAAAGATACCAGCTGCTCCGCGCAAATGTATCTGCGTACACTTAAATATGGGTCTTAAAGTACGGCGACATCTGTTTGATGTTTATAATACTTTGCCACACCTCGCACCCGCCGACCGGGATGATACGTACTACCGCCAGGCGCTGTGCCCCTGCTTGTTTAATCTGCGATATCTTCGAAGATATCCATTTTAATTAAATACTGTTAAGGGCAGTTATCTACACGAAATATTCAACGTATGTAATGTATTTCATTAGATAAGATATTTTACTGTGTAGCCTAAAATAGCTTGGCAAAATAACACAAACAATTTTTGTATTGTGTAAAAGATAAAAATGGTTATTGTAAAATATCCTTTAGAGATAATATACAGTTCCATAGCACATCTATCTAGTAAGGTTTAGCGTTTTCGATTGAAACGCACAGAAATATGCTTGTTGCATCACATTACACATGAAAATTTTGAACATTTTTCGGCTGTTCTGAATCACACAGTTTATCGATGAAAGTTCATTGAATAGTTTAAAATATCTCAGCGAATGGACAGTGCAAGCGTCTTCATTTTATACAATGTAATAATATCTTTAAAATGTATTGATATAATGAAATGGTTTTTTTTGGACACAGACATCCGCGAATTCGAACTCGTCGCGATCGCACGCCGTATTCCAAATCTTGGTGCGTTCGCCCGGCATGCACCGCGTGCACGGCAAGTTCTCGCTCATCGACTTGGCAGGCAACGAGCGTGGGGCTGACACTTCCTCTGCCAATAGACAGACACGTGAGTGCTTCTGGTGCTAATATCCTGCGTGAAATTACGTACAGAGATTAACCGTCTGTGCAGAAAATACTATATTGCACAAGTGTATGCAAAAACACACGTGCACTCACTGATACTCTACTTTCATAGTCCGAATGAATGGATTAGTATCCTCAACTTGAGGATATCTTGTTTAAAAATACACGGTTTATGTTACCCGCAACTTATTACTAAATGTACGACCCTTTTTTCGTTTTCGCCGATTTGTACGGCTGCGTGTCGCTCAGTCCCTTCATAGGATTGCAACAGTATGCGTATGATTGATTCGGATGCCGATGATTCTGTTTTTGATTTCCATTCAAATAAACTCAGGTCTTTTGATACCCTCGTTCGGATGATGCGTAACTTTTTGATACATAGGGCCGGAAAGATTAATATTATGTCTTGTACAGGTATGGAGAGCGCGGAGATCAACAAGTCACTGCTTGCTTTGAAAGAGTGTATTCGAGCGCTCGGCATGAAAGGCAACAATCACTTGCCGTTTCGAGTGTCGAAATTGACGCAGGTGCTAAGGGACAGTTTTATAGGAGACAAATCGCGTACGTGCATGATAGCTATGATCTCGCCTGCCATGTCTTCCTGTGAACACTCGCTGAATACGCTGCGATATGCAGACAGGTATGGAATCTTTTTAAATAATTAAATAAATTTAACAAAATTAGATTGATCATAGTCTCCTTTTTACAATTACTTGTATAGTACAACGACTATACATAGAAAACTACATGTCTAAGCTTTTTTAATTAAATTTAACAAAAATATATCCGTGCGCACATACACATACACAAGAAGAATCTATGCAGAATTAACCTAATAAGAATAACTGTAAACAGAAAAAAGCTTGAAAATTTTGTTATTGATTAATATAATAATTAAAAAATAAATTGTGGTATATTAAACAATTATTGCCGGTTATATAGGACGTATCATTGTAATAAAAATACTCTACACAAGATAAAGTTGACAATGCGCCTAAACAAAAAGTTCTTTATTATCGTCGTTATTTCGTCGTTATATATATCGTCGTCGCTTCAACCGATGGACGTCCACTGCTGGACATAGGTCTCGCGCAATGACCGCCACAAGGCCCGATCATGCGCCGCCTGGCTCCAGCGGCTACCGGCGACCCTCTTTATATCATCAATCCACCTTGTGGGGGGTCTGCCTACACTGCGCCGTCCGGTGCGGGGTCGCCACTCCAGCACTTTCGGTCCCCAACGTCCATCGGTCCTTCGGACTATGTTCCCTGCCCATTGCCACTCCAGGTTCGCGATTCGTAGGGCTATGTCGGTGACTTTGGTTCTACTACGGATCTCTTTATTTCGAATTCGATCACGTAGAGAAACTCCGAGCATACTGAGTGACTCTAAGCTTCCGCATGAGGCCCATCGTCAGCGACCACGTCTCAGAACCCTAGGTCATCGATGGCAACACGCACTGTTCGAAGACTTTGGAGTTATGTAATAATATTTATTATTACATAACTCCAATTACCATTGTTGTGGTTTCACAGAGTGAAAGAGTTAGGAACTTCGGAAGGCACACGTGGACGCGCGGAGTCGCCGCTTGCTGATGTGGAAATGGAACCTGCTCATGATGATCTTGCGCATCTACGATCGCTCAACGTGAGTCATAAATTTGACATTTTTATTAGTTACGCCTGCATGTATGGATGTAACGAAATCTTTGAACGCTATATATATGTGCTGAAGCACTAATGTTTTTGAAATTTTGGATACTGATCAAGGCTCCTTATTAGAGCTTCCAAGATTCCTTCCCCCTGCATAGGAGTGGGTAATTTGCGCGTTTGCTTCTTTCTTTGGATATGACATTCGTTGTTAGGTAACTAATATATGGATTAAAGAGTAAAAAATTTTTAATAGAAGATCAAAACAAATTATGTAAAGTAATTTTTAACATTTTTCAGATTAATAAATAATTTTGTTAATTATGCATTGATCTTTTTCAAGTTATTAATATAATTATTATATAATTTATGAAATTATTGTAGGAAGGCGATATGTCAGCTGAGATGTACACGTTTCATGAAGCGATTGATGAGCTGCAACGCGCTGAAGAGGAAGTACTCGACAATCACAAAGCTATATCCGACTACCTTCAGCATGCGCTGCAGCGCTGCACCGCCTTACTGACAATGACACGTGATGTTGACTATGACCAGGATGGTGAGTGCTACTCGACACTTATGTATTCCTGCTACTTGGATATACATGATTATACAGTTAGATCTGTGATAGTTTACTGTTAAGAGGCTTGGGTTGGGTGGTAAGAAGACGACAAGTATTTATTCTCAGTACTGCCAAATAAGGACGAAAAATAATTAGTCAAGCTGTTTAGGATGAATTCGATAACAGATACTTTGACACAAGATATTTTCAGCATGTCGCACAGCTATGAAGTATTTTTACTGTTATTTATAAATTTAGGAATATGTAAATGTTCCCTTAATATGATGTGTTACATAATTGTTAATTTCGAGTTACAAGTGAAGGGACCTTTTATGAGCCCTAATTTGTACACTAGGATTCCGAGAATCTGTGAAATTAAACGCTAAGCGATATATTAAAAAAAGTAAGTATGAGTCAAATATACACATAAAACAAAATATGTGTCTGAACCATGTAAATGAAAGAACGTGTGTAATTATGCTATAGGATTGAAGATGATTTCACAGTAGTTTTGGAATAGGCTGTATATTCGTCTATCAGTAAATAATGTATAGTAAATCATTTTGTGCTTGCGCCATGATTGACGAATTCAATGTACATCGCTGCTTTAGATGAGTACTACGCAATCCAAAATTTTAGTTATGGACATAACAGAATCCTAAATAGTCTATATTTTCTTGCATCAAAATTTTATGTAAATTACATTATATCACTTGTTGTGTTTTATATGTATTGTATTGCTAATTTTTCTAAAGCTCAGATAATGTGTCGGATAAATATATGAAGGTACTATTAATCTAACCCGGCCCTAAGTATCAAAAATCTCGTACATTTTTCTGGCTCTTACCTTACGGCGGTATCGTGTTTGTTTCAATAAAAGAAATAACACGTTAAACAATTTTTAAACTAAACATTTTGCACTTTCGAAAATAAAAAACAGGAGAAGATTTCTTTATAATGCTTTTATGTTTACAAAAAATATGAAGAATATAGAGCTCTTCCAATACACAACTTATTAAATTAAAACTTATACTCGGAAAACTCCGAAAAACAAATTTTCCTCTCCGGGCCGGCTAGGTTAAGTAAATTGCTTATGGAGTGTATAGATGTACGATACGTGCACGTTAATAATTGCATTATTATACTGTTGCGTTTGCGCTTCCATGCATATGCATGTCTGCATGTTCGCAGGCATATGGCGACGCATAAAGCGTCTGCGCGCCGTCACGAGCAATGGCCTTGGCAGGCGAAGAACGAGCCGCATGTTAGGTTTGACAAGTCGATAAATATAGTTATTCGCTATTGATCAAAATTACCGTCATTTTAATATCGGTTCATGGCTTGCAAAATATAATGCCAATGCTATCGCTCATCGTTATATTGCTCATAGGCTTGTTTTTTTTTAACAGATCATAATAATTTAATTTACTCATAACCATGAAATATTTTAAAAAGTTTTTTAATTGTGTATTTATTAATTTAAGTTTTTTTTTTCAAATTTAATTTCATGGAAACTCATTTAATATTCAATACTTACAGAGGATTTATACTAATACTAATATAAAAAAATCATGTAACTATTAAAACATGACGCTTATAAATTATATCATTAGTACAAAAGGTAGTATACAACAGTAATAAATAACTGGTCTCTCTTTTAAAATTAGGATTTTATATTGATTTCTTTTTTCCCCTTGACTCTTTATGTCATCGATTAATAAACTAAAATAATGTGGTTTTTTATCTGTGGCTTCAGAATGGTTAAAATGATATATTATCAGTTATGTTTTTCAGTGAAAAAACAAAAGTGTCATTTATTTTCCCGCCTGCACAAAATTAGTTAAAAAACCTGCTCAAAGTCAATGCTAAGAAATAATGTAATAAGAAATTACGGACACACATTGGATTGCATAATTTTTTTTTGTTGAGTGGTCTTCATACTAAGAAGCCTGAGATGTGAAGACCATTAAGGCTTGCAATAGGACTAAGCGAATTTTTAAAATGTAAAGGAAAAAATATATAAAACTAAGTAAAAGTGTAAATTAGGAACTATGAGATAAAATCAATCAAGACCTTGAGACTGTTATATATTATTACATAAACTAAATATATACATATAATTTAGGAGTTCCTTTTTTGGAAACATGAAACGTCTCTCTATGATCCGTATGTGCGTTACAGCGTACGCGACGCAGTGGGAGGAACTGCTCAATGAGCAGCTGGCTGTACTGGCGCAGTCGCGCGACCTGGTGGCCGAGTTCCGCGCGAAGATGCAGCAAGAGGAACACATCTCGCGCCGCATTCAGCCCCGCCACCACTAGTGGCTGATGGCAGTGCCACGGCTGGAAATGCGTACCTGCGTGCACGTAGTGTCGATGCCTCGGACTCATTGAATTACGTTTTCATTGACGTCCAATCACTGAAATGCCATCACCAGAAGTTCAATTCGAATTATCAAAAGTCTGGTGAAATTGTAACATTATGTTTTTTTTTGCTATACCAATTTATTATCATAAAATTAAATAAAAATATTATAACCTAATTAGTTATTCCAATATCAAATATCTATGAATCTCAAAATTTTTAAAGTTGTAATGAAACACCAAAGTTAATAGAGAAATGTTTTATATTGTTAAAACGTCACTTCACAGCTCTTTCGTGATTGGACGGCAGCTTAGTGCTGCCACAGATATAATTTTATGTAATACTAGATGAGTATGAAATGGATTTTGATGTAATGTTACTTATTTTTTTTCTAATAATTTGCAAACTATACTGTTGACCAGTAATGTTTTGAATAATGTTACATAATACAATGGTAACTTATCAACTATCCTTATAAATGTTGCAGTCATCTAGGGTTTAGTGGTAACCCTATTTAGACTATCATTTACTTACGACGATCAATTTTGTTCTTATTCGGAAAACTAATAACAAATGCCATTTAATATCATTGAAATGTTAGTTTTATGAATAAGAATTATATTATTGTTATATAAAACTGTTTCCTTTTCAATTTGCGTTATTGACCTTTCTGGCCCTAAGTATCAAAAAATTACGCGTGATCCGGACAGGGTACCAAAAGACCCCAGGAATAACAGGTGCATACCATTGTGCCTCTGTGAGGCTACTGAGCGATATACACGACCGTCCAAATCGGCGGAAAACGAAAACAGTGTTGTATATTTGCCTTGCGCCTTCCTTACTGTGGTACGGCTTTGTTCGAGTGAGAAAAAAAAACACGTCAATAGCTGACGTAAACAAAACGTGCTAATAATATAAATGTAGACATCGCATATCAATTATTTTGCTATCAAAACTTATATTTTTAAACGATTTGCACTTTCGACAATGAAAAGCGGGAAAAAGTTTCGTAATGCTTATAAAGCAGCTTTTCTAATGCTTAAGTTATTAAATTATATATACATGGGGGACTTCAAATGTCCCGCTTCGGGCCGGCTAGGTTAAACAGCTGAGAGAGTGATTACATATATAGAAGAAAATATTGTTTGATTGAATATTGTATTCGAAGTTCCTAAATGTAAATAAAATGTATGCAATAGTGTATTCGATTTATTGCAAAATTTACAATTTATTGTGATGATATGTTATATGTGAGAGTTTATAATATTTTGACGCATCGACACTACGTCCATGTTTTTAGGTTTAATTACAACTATGTTACGCAGAGTTCACGTCCTATTTACAAGGAAAATCGGGCTATTAAGTGAGTAGACGTAAAAGTAGGATGCATTCGCGCATTTTAAAGGCGCCGGGTGTTTCAAATATGGCGATTATTAATATGAGAGAAACCCTTGGAAAAGAAAATTTCACTACAGTATTGTCAATAGAGATATAAATGATATAGTTGTGTTGCGCTTATATGAAAACAAAAAGTTGTGACAGCGATCAAAACAGCTGACTTATATATTTTAGTATAAATCTTTAGTATACTTCGTTGTAACGAGTGCCGTCGAGCGTTATCAAAAAGTATAGACTTAATCATAGTGTTATAAGCACAAATAGGCCGACTGACATCGCATGGGGCTTAAAACGCGATATCATTAAAAAAAAACATTAACTTCCTCAATTTAAAAAGCGCCCGTCTGTTCTCGCCTAGAAATATAATAAAATATGGCTAATTTAACTTGTACCGCGGATTCTGCTGCTTTCAATCGACTCGCGCGAGAGGAACAACGGTTTTACAGTAGTGTGTTTAGGACGATACATGTCTGGTGCGACTTGTTTTATTTATAGACTTTACTTTTTTATATAATAAGAGACCTATAACTTTTCAATGCATTTAACTTCTCTAATGGCCTATTTCTATATTTGTAGATTTTTTTTTTTGTAATTTATTAACGCGATTTCGTCATTTATTTGACAGCTTAGGGATTTATACGAACATTTGACAAGATTTGATTTTTTTTGTTCAAATTAGTGAATTTTAAAGTAATCGTTACAATGTTTAATTACCATTTAATTTACGTGGATGTTATGATATGCCATAAATAATATGGAATGGCGTACTTAATATGGAATATTTCTTAAATAATACTTTAAATAATCTTCTAATATCAGTTGATAATAAATCACTAACAATACCGAAAACTTTAGCTCTAGAAATTTATTACTTGCAATGTCTCTCTTTCACTAAAGACTGAATAAACAATGATTTTCGGGGTTTTTTGTTTATTTAAACGCATGTTTCGTCCAGTGTTCGCATAAAAGCCCGTGACACAATGCGGTTGTTATCGTGAATCCCAGTTAATATATTTGCATGACAAAATGACTGAAATTACAATTTTTACATTTATTATTATGATATTTCATGTTCTATTAATTCTTCACTTCACTTTCATTATTACGTTGTTTCAAGGACCATGTTATTCCTAATGATCTCAATTTATGTTATAAGGAAAATGATTCCAATCACTGGTGTCGAATTTGAACTTTTAAACAGTTTGTAATGTATAATATACCAACATTACCACCATTTAGTATGCACCGTAAATTTTGTCCCACACCTGCGCACAAACATGTGATTCACGCGCGTTTTAGGGTTATATTAAAAACATTTTAGTTCTAACGGCCTCGTTGGCGTAATGATGCGAGTTCTCGTTAGGTTAGTGGCTTCAATCTTAGATCATTTACTATCCGATGAGATCGTAGTCCATCCCATCAATATTTAAAAATATTCATTGGTTAATGCGGTTTTCTTGCAAAAAACAGTCTAATACATCATTTATCAAATATCGCGAAATTAGAAACACGCACGGTCGCGTATTTTGTATTAAGTGGCCATTATGTAATGCAAAATTTTGTCGTTTTTAGCATTCCAATTCGATAAAAATACATTTGAGAATTATACAATTTGAATAACTAATAAATATAACTAAAATAAAATGCTACTCGTTGTGTTATAATGTATACAATGATTTACATCAGTCCGAAGTATCGGAAATTTAACAAGAATTTTAATATTAAAATTTCGGCACGTCGGGGTTTTCTTCTCCACCCCACCCTCAAGTACATGCATTAGCGCAGGTGTGGACTTCCCTCATAATATCCTTATGCCCTCCTAGTCTGACAAACTTTTAATTAAATAGTTGAACATGAGATTATCATATATGCTTAGAAATATTCGGAATGTAAGAGATATACTAATATTATTAATTGTAATAATAATCGTATCAAATCCGGATGGTTATAGATTATATTTTTTGTTTTAAGAATTAAAAAAAAAACTAGAATCAGTTGTATTATAAAAAATATTTGAGGGTTTCTTTGGCTAAACAGTGTATTTTAATAGCTTCGCAAGCCGTGAGTTGCTTTATTGCTGGGAAGTTATATAACACGGGACATGGTAGTAAAGCTATACGAAATATTTTTGTTTAAATATGACTGCATACCATATTGCGAATCTAGTTTTGACATCGTTATTATTATATATCTCTACACATTGTCATTCTTTTTAAACTAAAGGCTTTTTAAAGAAACGTCAGATTTCTGGAGCAAAATTTTTATTAATATAAATTCTGTTATATGGGACACAATAATTATGTATGAATATTGTATAAAGACTAAAAACAATTGTCAATTGTGCATGAAGCCGCCCGTATCACTGAGGTAATGTATGTATTATTCCGTCTTCTAAAAACAATATACATATCTTTGTGGCTTTTAAGTCGATTTTTCTTGTAATACGATTGCCTAATATATATTATAACGGAATTATTTTATAACTCAGACTCTCCATAACAAATATCATTAATTGTGGCTATGACGATTTTGAAAGTATCACTATACTCCATTAAAATATCGCCAATATCAAATAATTTGTCTTCGAAAAACGAGATATGCTTGAATGTTTAATTGACTGACCTAAACTTAATTTGTTTTCTTATCTTAAAAAAATATCTTTTTTTTAATAGTTTTTTTGGAAATTTTAATTCACCTCGTAATGATAGCAGCGAATAAGAACGGTTGTGTGTTATCAAATTTTTTAAATTAAAATAAAACTACAAGGCGAGATTATTACTAAACTTTATCGTCTTTGAGTTTAAATTTTCTATATTTGCTTTGCGTCCATTTCAAATCTTGTTAATGGAATTGTGACAGAACGTAAGTGTTATATTAATATTTTTATTTCGTCAAATAATTGCAGTGATTCAAAATGTTTTTCTGAAGGGAATGGTTACAGGTAAATTTCAAAATTTTCATGTAATATAGTTGTATGGTTATGTCATGACACTAATTAACATCATTTGATTAAAGAGCTGGTCTATAGCCGAGAACAAAATGAATCCAATTTTGACATTATAGGAGTGAAAGTGTCGCATGACTGCAAATACTGATTTTTTTAAATTTACTCATATAAAAATACTCACATTTTGGAATATCAGCTTCTAGCTCGACTAATTTGCAACTAAATAGTCCGTAAACATAAGCGCAACGCTGCCATTTTAGATTTGCTCATTTCGCCTATTCATGTTGTCTTAAGTTTTTTTTTCACTCGGAAGATGTAAACTTGAAGATTGTATAAGCCCACGTCTTTTTTATATTGTGGCTAATTTTATATGTTTGAAGGAATTTTGATTTGCATGATAATTTTGTAGGCAACATATAAGTCTTGTTTATTAAAGAATGGAATATCTAAAAGGGTCAATTGCTTTAGTGAATTAAAAATTTGTTAATTTTATGGTTTGTTTTAATGGTTTTAGTGCGCAATATACAAGCTGGAGAATGTTTTAATTTTTAAGTTATTTTTACTCCTAAAGTGGTGACACTGACGTCAACGCAGCTTTCTGATAAACTTTCGGACTAACACGAATCCTACTTTAGTAATAAAAAAGAGTTTAACTTAAATTTAAAACCGTCCTCCAGCTTTACAAATTATAGCGTACTAAAAACATCAACAAATTTTTCATTGACATAGTTCGATATTCCATTTTTTTTGTGGGTTTTGTAGGTTGTTTACAGTTTCACTTAATTTGTCATTTAAACGAGACCTGTAATTAAAATATCGATTCTAATCGTATGTAACATGCTTTTATGAGATTGTGACCTTGACATCCATGACATTAGGACAGCTGAAAAAGCTTAAAATGAATTTATAACTAACGACTGATATTGCCTAATTATATTGACTAGAACTATTGAATGCGAATGAAACGCGAAATCGGTGAAATAAATTTCTATACGCAGATTTCGTAGTTACGAACACTGTTGCTATGTGTCGATTCACGAATTCAACCTCAATCACGTCAGCACGTAAAAAATCGTAAAATATATTACAGTTGTATTAAAAATAGTAAAACCACTTAAAAAGACTAACGACTATAAGTTTTTCAAGTCAATACTTATATTTTCGTTTTTTTTTGTAATGCGACTTATTTATTATATTGTGATAATTAATTGTAATGTATTTGTAATTTGGATGGCGTTTCGTTGATATCCTAAAAGCGTCTCTTCAATAAAAATCGCTTGTAATAATAACACTTTGTTTTGTTTATCTGTTGTGTACAAAAATTCACCGGTTTGTCTTCAGTTTTATATTATTCATACCTTATTAAATAAACAAATAATGTTAGAGCTTCCCAGAATCACAATTTGTTTGTTTGATTGTTAGGGGTAGTATTTTATACATCGTTATCAATTCTGTTATGGAAAATATAAATAAGTTCTTTTTTTAAGTAAAATTTATTTACTTGCGCTTGATTTGGGTTTAGAGAGCATTACAAAAACTGCTAGGACAGGGCGAACATAAAATTATGAATAAATATTTGTATATTTGTGTTTTATACGCTTTTTCAGTCGTGTGGTCAAAAAAAAGCACACTGGTTTTTTTTAAGAATTGAGTACAATTAGGTTCTTGGTATGATAATTCGCTAAAGTATCTAGGACCATTAGTCGGAGGCCCGAGCTATTAAATTTTATGGTTTCCGTCAACATATTAACGAATTGGAAGGCAAATAACTTCCGAATTAATTCTTATGCAAATCACTTTGTAAATATTTTAAATTTTTTGTTACATATAATAAAAATATATTATTTTGAGTTCATAACAATTATAGGAAACTGTTTTTTTTTAATCAGCAAAAATCAATGAATATAAGTGATTTACTTATGTAAATCACTTATAATCGAGATTGATAAGTTTGTACAATACTACGTACTCGAACGTAAAATTAGGAGACATTTGTTGAATGTGTTGTACGCAACAGAATTGATAATTTAAATATATTTCTAGATGTGCTGGTGCTAGGTTAATCAATGAGTAAATATAGATGGAACGTTTTTGTGATAAATTTACGATGAATAACTTATCAAGCACTACAAACACATATAAAATAAAGAAATAAATATTCTACGTTTTACTAATGGTCAATGAGTATATATGCCAAGAAAAATTACACAAAAATAAACTTGTTTATAAAATATAAAGAAAACCTTGTTACATTTTGACCCTAAAATGCATTTAAAAATAAATATTCATCCTAAAAAGAAGGTTCCTTTTTTCCAATTCTTTGTTTAAAAATATTAAGTGCTTGGTAATTAAAAAACTACAGCTTTCAAAGTTTATTAGATAGTGCTTTTTATAATATAAATCAAATTTAAAAAATCGGTACTCTGTATCAGAGTGACTGTTTGCGCCGATACAAGAAATCTCTATTATTACATTATAAGGTGCCCACACACGCGTTTTTCTGTTGCAAAATGGGCTAAGTGTGTAGGCGGTCTTATCTTGAGATTGAAATGGTTTTTAATTTGCCTAAAAAATGGAATTATTTTGTATAGAAGTGTTATAGATATAGAAGTTGAGTAAAATGGACAAGTGAGGGACGCAAGGCGCGTGCGGATCGTGCTAGTGAAATGCTTTATTATAATAAACCTATTTTAACATCGCACATTATAATAAATTAATCGAAATTGAAAATGTTATTTTATTTCTCACAGTTAATTATAAAATAAACCCGACTGTACTTACGTTGCGAACATCTTACGTGCACGCGTTTGATACACGTACGCAGGAAGACATTCGAGATAAATACACATTCGAAACGCGTACGCCTACATTCGGGACAGGTACACATACATTCGAATTACATACATACACATTCGAGATACGTACATATATACACATTCGGGACACCTACACGCATATTCGAGACAGGCACACACACATCCGGGCACCTACTCACACACTCAAGACAACTACAAACATATTCGAGACACGTTCACATATATACATTCGGACCACTTGCACACATTCGAGACATGTACACACACACATACTAGCTGAGGTTTCTCTTGTGTTCGATTCCTGTAGAGGCAAAATAAGGAAATTCTTATTTTTCATTTGTTAAGTCTGGTGGCTTCTGCCGTGGCATTAAGACCTACATTTCCTATTAACCATGTTAGCGGTTCTATCTCGGGCTTTATCGTCACTTATCATCAGATGAATATTAACACTGGTAAAAGGAAAGTTAATTAATAAGAAGTCAAATATTATAAAAGAATATATTTGCACAGATAGAGTGGTTGTACACGGAATATCTAGATTTAAATTATTTTTACACGATTACAGTTGGAAGACCCTTTGCACATATCAGGATAGGTCTTGACTAAATGCTGATGGTACTGATAGGTGTAAAAATATTTTGAATAAATTAAGTAATATTGTATTCAGGTACTAGATTACAATTTTAGGGCACTAGTTTGTCAAATGTTACCTCTAAGCATACAACACAATTCAATGCCCATTTTTTTAAAATTTACAAACGGTTTAAAACAAAAAATTTGAGGAGAATTATTAAGATATTAACATAATTAAATGCAGCATCTTGAGTATGTGCCTGTTAACTGGTTCTGATCACCTTTAGAAGTGATTGTTGAATGTATAAGTAATTTCATAAATTAGGATATTTTGCTACAAATAAGTTTTATAACAAGGTTTACAGTGTTGACTCTTAAACAATTTTGTTATACAAACGCATTGAACAAAGCATTATAAGACTATATTTCATATTTACAAATAAATAACATATTATAGATTATCACAGAGCACTCATAGAATTAAATAGTATTTACAAATACACATCCACGTTAAGTAATTCGTTATACACTAATAATTTCAGGCGCATTACTTTGTAACAAACTTAACAAATCGGTTAAAACAATTGTATTTATATTAAAACTAGCTGTTCCTCGCGGTGTTACTCACGAAGCTCTCTACCCCGTGTAAGTATGGAGTACCGCTTTCGAAAAAGTGAATCGTTAGGGATTTTTTCTGCTCTGGGCCCTTAGATAAGGTGACTTTCGAAAATTGATAACACTCAAAAAGTTTCGCGAAATGATATTTCATATCGAAAAATGAAATGTCAATCCTATACATTTTTTAGGCGTTAGCATCTTATAAATAAAGTTATGTTGTCTACGGGCCCTGTTACAAATTAGTTTTACACTACTTTAGCAGCGGTTACCATAACATTAGTTACCATAGTAACGGCAACCATAGTAACCGTTACCATAACGACGGCTACCATAGCATCGGTTACCGTAACAACGGTCGTTGTGTTTTCCTTTGTATATCCTGATCCGGTGGGTATATAGGGGAAACCCGTTTATAATAAGCATTTACGTTGCGACAGGACTAACTTGATACTTTTCTAATCAATAGGGACCTATAGTTTAGGAGATTTCCTGATGAATAAGTGTGTGATATTTCACTTGTATATATATGTATAAATAAATTATATTTTAAACATATGCAACCATATTACACCAAATGGATAATTTAATTTGAATATATTTTAAAGCAATAACATTAGTATAATTGAATTAATTTAAAGAATTATTAGACCAATAGTCTTGTACTTTTAGCACAGGAGTTAAAAATCTTAGGTCTATATTAAAAGATTACATTTTCTTTTCAAAACATGTATGGGATTTTGCACAATATCATTCAACTATCATATTTGAGCATGAACAGTTTATGTGCAAAACTAAAGTATTGCAGGTTATTAATTATAACCTAATGTTTATAAAGTTTATATCTATATTATTATTATATTATATAATATATAATAAATTATTTCAATGGATAGCTAATAAGCTATGCACTGATTTCTTCAAGGTATTGCTATTTTAATGAGAAACCCTGAAAAGTTATGAGCTGTATTCTTTTTTTTAAAGAAGTAAGGGTATTTTTAAATACACACATTTATGTATTGATCGCTTAAAAAAAAATCCTTTTAGATTTATTTTTATATTGTTACCCTGTCAATTTATGAGTTGATTTTAAATTCTGAGCCAATTTTATTTAGACTAGACATTTAATTTATTAGAATAGAAAATCAAAACTATTTTTTATAAGAACAATAGCAGCATTTTTGGGTACTTGGCTGTTAACTATTCACAGATTGCTTTCAAATATTCCTTTAAATAATTGATAATTACACCTCAATTGAGGTAAGTTTAATCAAAGAAGTTCATCATCAAATCCTTCACCGGTGAGGATGTGAGGGTGTCCAATAGCAGGCACACTGGGGCTGTACTCACTGGTAGCCCAGAGGTACAAATTCAATGTGCGCTCAGTGCACTGCGCTATAAATCTGTGGATTTAAAGCAAAAAAAGTTTTTATAATGCTGACAAATTAGCTCTTGACTGATCACATCTGTTGGTAAGTAACAATAGTCTAGGATGGAAGTGCTTTAACTTGCTAAGAGATAATTTACCACTTATGTTTCTACAGAATGCAAAGCTTTGTTTGGTGGTACATTTTTTGATGGTAACTAGTCACATCATAGTCTCCTACCAGTCCAGACTTAGATAAAATAGAAAATGCAATTTCCTAAATTTGGTCTTACGGGAATAGAACCCACAACTTCTGCTAATAAAATGTGTGTGCCCCAGTGAGGATTTAGATCCAACCTTTTTTAGGCTAGTAATATATCAGTGACCCTTTGGTGCTGAAGGTGTCCATGGGCGATGGTAATCACTCAACTTCAGGCCATTCATTAGTCACATTAGTTAGCTATCTGCTAAGGCTATATAAAAGAAATCTCACAGCTGGGCATAGGACTCTTCACTTATAAGGTTAATGAAGTTTTTCTAGCTTAGACCCACCCCTGGTCAAAGGTGAGCTGTCAGGCTACAAGTATACCAGGGATGCGCCCAGGAGATAAAGGTTAAAAAACCTAATACTAATATCAACATCATTCACTACAACTTAAGAAAATATTGATAAACCTTATATAAAAATTATTAATTAATTAAATATTTGTATTTTAGACATTTTGATGTTTTTTTTTCTAATTTTGATGATTATATCAATCATGGCCATCAGGTTTTTAAAATCATGCCTTTAGTACAAAAGGTAGACATTGTTATAATAGGAATTGAAAAAGGACAACAATATTTGATGTAGATTTAATCACTTGTACATTGAAGATAGTATGATAAAATGACTAAATTTGTCAATTGAAAAACTGTAAAACCCTACCTAAGTAAATAATTTTTGATTTGTTATAATTAAGTGTGTGTTAAATGGTATAAAACATAAAAATTTACCTTACAAATGGCCTGACATCACCCTCATTGGCAGTTTGTAAATGTTGGTAATAAAGATGACGGTGTTGCTTAGCAATAATCACTGGTGGGTATCCCGCTTGCATTAGAAGCAAATTCATCAATAAGCGAGATGTCCGTCCATTACCATCAATGAATGGATGAATGTATACTAATTTATAATGGGCAAGGGCTGCGTATCTGTGAAATGCAAAGAAAACGGTTTGTCTTTAAATGTCAATGTATAGAACATATATACAGAAATGAAAGTGGAGACACTTTGTTATTGTGTCCAGTTCAATCTTAACATACAAGTAAAGAAAGTGGCATGCCAATGGGGTATGAGAGAATTTATCATTTAATGGTTTTTAATCACACTGGAATGCAATTATTTTGCCTCGGGGCATGTCTTTAAGGGTAACAAGAAATGGCAAACATCTCATATTAGGCTAGTCTTAAATAATGTCTAATTTGTCTTAACAGGTATAGAATTTCTTACACTAGACACTTATCCTTCCGGTTACGCTGTAAAAGCCAGTAGGGCTAACAGCTAAACACAGTCCGAAGAAAAAAAAATAGTCAAATAATGATGGGTGTTCTGACTGTTCTGGCAGTCAGAAATTAGTGAATGTATATATTGTATGGGTATTTTAGCATAACAAACAGTAAAATTGGGATGTTTAGTATATATTCTGCAAGTAAAATATGAGTTAGTAATGTTCTATAGATTTCAACTAAGTTACTCCCCCATGTTACACATACCTCACAGGGTGTAATTCCAAAGCATCTTCTGAGTTTAACCAATCCAGAAACTGTGTCATAAGTTTTTGGATCTCAGTTGGTCCAGGTGGTATATGACCTCCAACATAAACTTGAGTTCTTCTAAATTGACCCCCTTCCACAGGATCCACATGGCCCAACACTCTTTTATGTATTTCTAATATATCCCCCATTGTTATATCTCTGATTCTATATAATAATGTTGTATTGATATACTTCATTGCTGCATCTAATCCAAGAATTTCATTGTGCTCTGCAATGCTTTTGCCGGCAACAGCAATTTTTGTTTCTAAAATACTGCGAGTTTGCTGCAATGTCATAGTATTGCCCTCTATAGCTACAGTATGATATATATGTTGGAAATAAGCTTCTTTCTTTGCTCTACAAAGAGCAGCATTATTGTCAGGTATTGAAAGTAAAGTGTCTCTTTTTTCATCTATTTTTCTTAACATTTCTCTATCTAAATTTTCTACAATACTGGCAGTTCTCTGCCTGTTAGTTAATGCTCCTGAGTGATCAGGATAATTGCTTAAAGCTAGTGTGTACAATTGGTCTGCTTTCACTACATCTTTTTTGGTTTCTTCTAGAAATTCTCCATAATGGTTTAATATATCTGCATGTTTTGGTGACAAAGCAAAAGCATGTTGAAATAGTTTGAGCGCTTTTTCGGATTTGCCATGCCTCTTCATTTCTAATGCTGCATTTAGTGATACTACCGCTTCAGCATCACGAGCTTTATCCGGGTGCTTAGAACGTTGAGGAGTCTGTTCCACAAAAGGTTCAAGATACGTTCCGTACAATTCAGGTGGTATCGGTGAAAATGGTTTCGATAATCTAATATCATGGCTCAGCAATTTGTGAAAGGAAATTAAAACGGCAAATGTGCAAATTAAACTTGATAATATTAACACAGTTTTACATTTATCTATAATCATTTTTACATGGATGTGCTTACTCGATTTGCACTTCATAGTTTCTGCCTGTGACGTCCTATCTAACAGCAACATTATTGCTTTTTGTAATGAAAACCGATCTCTCTGATAAAACGTCGGGTTTTGTTAATGTGAATAATTTAGATTTCATCGTTTAATGCAATAAAATTTCTATTTGCAAATAACAAAAAAACACGTAAGGTCATCTTTTGACAATTGACATTCTAAGGCAAAAGACGTTTGACATGCGACATCCTGTTGACATCTGCCAGTTGTAATGTCATTTACTGACAGTTCAGATTCAGAATCATTCTAAAGCTATGGTCTGTACCTTTTGCCTGAGAAGGATAATAATAAAAAAAAATCAATTGCAAGAAGCAGAACGGTTTTTTGTAAATATTACAAAGATGGTCCATTTCAAGAATTTTATTTTGTAAAGTTTTTGCTTGTGTGTTTTTTTTAATTTATATATATATGATTGTATTTTTATTTAGAAAATAAATAAAATTCAAAGAATATACTTAAAGTTGCTTATAAAATATGTTATATTTAAATACAACTATTTTTTTCGTGCAAAGAATTTTCCATTAAACTAAATCTTCTATAAATCAACAGATATTTGTATGTTTATATTTTCTGCGATTTTGATTTGAAAATTTGATAAACAGATTACTCCTCTTTGCAAGGAATTCATTAAAATGTATTCCTAAAGAATATTTTATGACCTTATGAAGAATATTTTATTTATACCCAAATTTGATAAATCTTCGATTGTTGAAGAAGAATTTAACCCTATTACATAAAAAAATTAATTTCACATAATATACTTTCGATATTTGCAGTAGCTTCTTATATTACCATTTTTATATTTAAAAAGTTGTGCTTAGTCTCCGATCTCTTGGAAAAATCTTAAGAGGTCGGAAACAATGCGATGTCCACGATCAATGAGCTTAACGCTCAACTTTTATTTGACGTGGTTAACGGCGAAGGAAATTAAAGAATCGATGGACTCAACACTGGGGATATCCTCCCCAACATATTCAACCGTTAGGCAGTGGTTTTGCGAGTTTAAAAAGGGTCGTGTGAGCACCTCTGATGAGCCTCGCTCAGGACGCCCCATTGAGGTCACAACTCCAGATATGATCGAAAAAATCCATCAAATAGTGCTGAAAGACCGCAGATTAAAAGTGAGTGAGATAGCTGAGACCTGTAAGATGTCATATGAACGTGTACAAAATATTTTTGCACCAACATTTGTATATGGAAAAGCTCTGGGCAAGATGGGTGCCGCGTTTGCTAACAGTCGACCAAAAATTGATTCGAAAGAACATTTCTACCGCCAATTTGGCGTTGTATAAGCGTAATCCAAGCGAATTTTTGCGTCAATTCGTAACCGTTGGCGAAACTTAGGTCCACCACTACACTCCTGAAACCAAAGAACAGTCTAAACAGTGGATTGGACCAGGGGAACCAACTCCAAAGAAGGCAAAAACAATTTTTTCGGCGAACAAGGTTATGGCTACTGTTTTTTGGGATGCAAGAGGTATTATATACATTGATTACCATGAAAAGGGTAAAACTATCACTGGTCAATACTACGCAGACTTATTGCAACGTTTGACCCACGAAGTGAAAATTAAACGACTTCATCTGTCGAAGAAAAATCAATCAATCGTTGCGATGGCTAAAATCAACGATCTGAAGTTTGAATTGATGCCGCAACCTCCCTACTCTCCAGACCTAGCCCCGAGTGACTATTATCTGTTTCCTAACCTCAAAAAATGGCTAGGCGGTAAAAGATTTGCGGACAATGAAGAAGTAATCGAAGCTGTAAATGGGTATTTTGAGGAGCTTCAGTCTATAGAGATGGCATTAATAGACTAGAACACCGCTATGAGAAATATATCAGCCTTGGAGGAGATTATGTTGTGAAATAACAAAAAAATTCTTAAAATCGTTGTTTTTCTTGATCAGGCCTGAAACTTATCAATCCGCCCTCGTAAATCGGATGAGAGGTCTAAATTTATCTGCGAATAGTGTCTTGCTATAATCGATGTAGTACCTACATATTTTAAATTTAAACGGGATGATGAAAGACGAATCCCTATTTCGTCACGATCATGTTTTTATTGGTTAAATGCTGTTTGGGTATAGGATCAATAATTTTATTGCGGTAATTTCTGGTTAAATAAGTGCATAACGAGGACAGTGCGCAAATTTTTCATACAAATTTATTTTATAATAATATTTAATATTTGAGGCTGTCGCTGGCGCCGTGGTGTGAGTAACAGCTTTGCTAGCAGAGGTTTCGAGAGCAGAGGGTTCGATCCCCGATAGGACATCTAAAGGAAATTAAATTATTTTTTTCTTTTTGGATTGGTAGGAGGCTTCAGCCATAGCTAGTTACATCCCTACCAGTAAAAATGTACCGCCAAGCAAAGAGATGTGTGTTCCGGTAAACAACATAAGAGTTTACCTTCATCTTAGACTGTATCATCACTTACCATTAGTTGATTTCAGTCAAACACTAACTTAACAGCAAGTGTCAGTTTTGATCAAGGAGTAAGATTCTTTTTGGGAAATTCTCTATCTCAGAAATAGTTAAACCAGACAATGCGATTTTTCTCTATAAATTAAACACAACTATTTTAGTGCCAAATAAAGCATAAAAAAGCGTAGTGTATAATAAAGCGTAAAGCTAAGCAGACAATGTATAATCGTTGCCGTAAAATTATAAAAAAATGATTCTGCATATTTTTTCTTGGATACGGGGACACACAAATGATGTGTCGCTTGTGAAGTAATTGAAACAATGATAGGGTATTTTTCGAATACGTATATTTCATGTTTTTAATACTTTCTTCGTTCTCTCGAATAAATAACAAAATCTTACATGTTAGCATTCAGATCATCAATATATTAGATTATACTGCTACACACCTTAAAAGTTACTTATAATGTTTAGTTAATATTTTGTGAACTATAGCCTTAAAGCCGAAGAAATAATGGGACTATCAGTACCTTTACTGCTTTGGCTTTACAGCTTAAGCTGCTCGATCGCATGTAATAATGAATGTGCGTGAATGCGATCAGACACAAGGACTTCATTAAAATTGATTAATACTGCGACTTTATGATCGCATTCGTTTTATTGCTGACTAGATTTCAAAGAACAATAAAGCACCTATGAAATTAATCCAACTGATTGGCAAACACAATGAGGTTTGCAAATATTTTTATCAAACCTCATCAAACGTAGCCAGCCAGCTCAGTAACAGTGCGAAAAATGGGCTACAAGAGAGCAATAAATATCTAGTTGACCTCGCAATTCCTGGTTTCGGTCACAACAATTATTGCTCTATATATTGCGTCGGATCTACACATATCTTATTCTACATTACAAACTAAATTCTATATGGCAGTATTGCAGATAAATAGAAAGCAGTCAATTCGAGATCGTCTTAATCAAGCAGCTTAGAGATGTGTCGGCTGCGGTCGCTTTCTTTATAGAGCGATATATTGTTAAAATATTGGCAAGACTATAAATACCAAGCACTTCTTTAGAAGGAAGTTTGGCTATAAACTAATTTGGCTAATGACATACACAACATGTATTAATATAATTTTACTATCCTATATGAGGCACATAGTTATAATGTATAAGAACTGGACTGGATGATGAAATTCTAATGGTATTAGGAAGTTATTCACCACTGTTTATAAATAGATTGTTAATATTAGTTGCATATAAAGGGCTACCTTAATTTATTTTATGACTATGAAAGGTGTAACAACGATATTAGTTCAGGTTACAAAAAAAAACTAGTAAAAAAATAGCTTAATTATTTAAAGTGTTTTTAATTCGACTCAATATAACACTTTGTGATTACTATTCCAAAAATCATCAGCCAAATAGTTTTTTTTATTATTTTATCTCTCAGTTTGCGCAACAATTTTATGATGATTATGAAAATGTTTAGTTATATTGAAACCGAAATAATGCTTTTTACCAGCCCAGATAATTAACTTAATAAATTTATTAGTTAATAATATATGATTTGAAACAATATTAATCATTGTTTCTTGTGAAAATATCTTTTGTGCGACCAGCGCCTCACTCTATTCTACAAATTCACACGATTATCTAATTTAACTATAAATACAATAAAATGTATATAACTAACAGACCTCACAGCCTGATATGGACCTAGTAAATGTTTAATCGCGTCACAGAATTGCACTTTAAATTTTTTGTGCATTAGAGGCAAATTACGATTTTTATCATCAACTTGTTAATTATATTGTTTATTGACAGAGAGGTATTTTGGTGACCGAAAGAAATGAATGTATAATACATATCAAACAGAAATATAAAAAGTCATACAATAGTAAAAAAGAAGGAAACGATTTACCACCGTAAACAAAACGTAATTTTAACTGACACAGAATAATTTAGTACACATGCTTGTAGGTAGTTAAACAATAATAAAAAAGGGTATTTAACTGTATATAAATCTAAATGTCTACATTATGACATAGGTTGTTATTACCCAAAGAACTACATCTAGTTATACGTGTTTGTTACTGTAAAAAATAAATAAATTATGGACAACTATTTTATTATTTAAATATAATATGACAAAAAGCTTTAGCTTTTATGGTTTCAGTTTTACAATGGAAGCTTAATAAGCTACGTATTTCATTTCGGTCGCCAAACTAAACGGCTAAACATTATTGCATTTGCAAATTCTTTATTTCGTCAAAGAAAATTAACTTCAAATCGTTTTAATGGCACATAGAGTCGACTATAATCATTGTAGAGTAGAATGAACAGCCGAGGGTAATCATAGTGCCCATTGCGATGGAGGAGTGGTAGGCGCGGAAGGTTTTTAAAACGCGCAAGTAGCGTGGGCAGTGCGCAAGTTCACCAAGCACGAAACGTCCAATCTGAAATAAAAAAACATTTTTAGAGAATATACTTTAAACAATACATTTTATAAGTAGGGTATTTAACCCTAAGACAAAACATTACAAACCGGCGTTCAGTTGTTTTTGATTATCAATATTTATCTGTAAACATTTAATAGTTGCGCCATCACCAACACAGAGGCCTAACTATAAAGATTGGTTGTCGTTTTACGGACTATAATTTTACGTGACGTACGTAACGTCTTAAGAAAACATCGATGAAAAATTGATGTTCTAATAGCCAATAGAATCGGGCCGATCGCGCCTATCTATCACTTGTACCGCGATCTCGCTTGCTCCCTTGGCTCAGGCGGAACGAGACAATACACTGTGTATTCCATCCTTGTCATTAGACATTACCATGTCAAAAAAATATGAAAAACCCGTTAATGTTCGGTATCAGTATCAAAAGGTATTATAACATGTAGTCTATAGTAACTTATTAACTTCCTACGAATGAATTAAGAATGCAGGAGTGGAAATAAAATACGCAGCTCTTAAACGAATTGGAAGGTTCGGAATGCACTGCAATGAATACTATGACAGGAATTATTTATGTTTTTTCATCAAAAAAACAAAAATTATATAGTTAAAATTAAGGCACATTAAGCCAAGTTCTTATAGACTCAAATTTCAGTCAATGTGATTAACACGTACGATCGGTTACTATTTATTTTGACTAGTCTTAGGTGTTTCTTTATAAATTCACTTTAAGAAAAGTTGGCTAATTGAATATGAAGTTAATATTTAGGTTAAGATCAATGACATACTCCAAATACATGTGTAAATCTATACGTTGTTGTTTTAACCCTACTTTGAAATTTGATTGACGTCGTTTGAGTTAGCGTTTGAAATGAGGATACGTTTTGTATGTCGTCTATTGCGCTCATTATTCGTGGAAAAGCTAAAATAAAACTGTAACATGACTTTCACATCATCATTTTTGAATTTAAAATACATTCGCTTATAAATAATTTTTCAGTAGCGATTAAATGGTATATATATTTTTTAGAATTCAATACAAAATATATTTAATAAAAATTTATAATTTTAGGATTTCTTTACGTACAACAAGTATTTTATATTATATTATATAAAAAGTAATTCTGAGTGAAAATCAGTGACAGGCAAAAATTAGTTTCTGCCAAAAAATTAAGAATATTTTTAATTGTTTTTTTACGGAGCCTTTTTGAAGTTATACTTCTTTTGGCGCGTTAGGGGAAAATGACGAGAGTAAATTTTTATGATGCGCGCGCACACCGTCACAAAAAACCGACCCCATGAAGTTAGCTATAGTCAACATTTTAGTTTTCTTAATATTTTATAATTATTATATAATACCCTAATTATTTTATTATATTACTTGTTACATATATTGTGATAATGAAAATATCAATCAATCAATCAATCAAAAATATCTTTATTCAAGTAGGCATATTACAGCACTTTTGAATCGTCAAATTATATTTTTTTTCCACACTCTGATTCTAATATACATCTGATGACGGTACTCAAGATCGGCTTAAAATCTAAAGTTACGAGGGTTCCTTCGCGCCCTGATCCGAGAAGAACCCACAACAAACTCAGTCGGGTTTTTTTTTTTACCATCATCATTACAATAACAAATTAGTTTACTATATTTTAATTAAAATTAGAGCAATTTGTTCACTCCCAAGCGTTTCTATCGTCTAGGTAATCTTGCAACTTATAATACGATTTTTCTATCAACTTTCTTTTAACAAAGACTTTGAATTTATTAATTGACATCTTTAGAACGTCTTGTGGGAGTTTATTATAGAAACGTATACAGTTACCCTTAAATGAGTTGTTAATCTTATGCAGCCTACTAGAATTTATAACAAGTTTGTTTTGGTTTCGTAAGTTATATGATGTACATTCACTCTTTTTATTAAAAGAGTCAATGTTTTTATGTACATACAACAAGTTTTCTAATATATATACGCAGTGAACTGTCATTATGTTAACTGCCTTGAATTTGTTTCTTAGCGACTCTCTTGGACCCATATTGTAAATCGCACGAACGGCCCTTTTCTGCAGCACAAATATTGCATCTATATCAGCAGCATTACCCCAAAGTAGAATACCGTATGACATAATGCTGTGAAAATAGCTGAAATATACCAGTCTGGCAGTATCAACATCTGTCAGACGACGAATTCTTTTAACTGCGTAAGCCGCAGAGCTGAGCCTGTTCGATAGACCACTTATATGGGGCCCCCATATAAGTGGTCTATCAACGTGACATCCTTATCAAAATTATAACTTTCAAACTCAGCTATAGAAAACAGATTATAAACTATTTATATCCAATGAAAGTTAGTTCACGTTTATTATTTTTAAAAACGTAGAGAATAAGGCGAAAGTTAAATTTTTTGAAAAGATTTATTAACTTGTTACGCCAAAGAAATATAACTTATACAAAGATTTTTTGTTCGGAGTATTAGCTGTTAGTCCAAGGCACATGTCTGGCTTACGTAGTATGGGTGCCAAGTACCAATAACATTTTGCTGCATTAAGTTGAGGGAATGAGGAATGAAGCCAACTAGATTGGGAAGCGAAATTTATTAGCATTTCCATTGGCTATATAAATGACTAATGGCTTATTTACTAAAACACCCAATTGCTGATTTATTTATAAATGAAGATGGCAGTATCGCCATTACTCACTTCTTGACCACCTCCAGCGGCTTCCTCCATCTGTGTTTTAACATGTTTGGCACGCAACATCGGCCGCACAAGGACGAGACGTACATACGCCTCGATGCTGAATACGACTAACAGCAACGCTAGCTGTAACAATAACAAATATTTTAAAGTTAAAAACAATAATATCAATATGTATTAATGAAATAAATTACGCAGTTATATCATAGTATAAAGTTGACAATCTAAATCTTTTTGTTAAATCTGCTTCTGTGATGATTCACAGGGATGTAGGTAAAAGTTTTATACCTATAACAATGGTTGTCACAAGATCACTTTATTCATTGAAACTTGTTGAAACACTCTCGTTTATCTTTGATATCATCAATCATTGATAACAGATTTCCTGTCTAGAAATATAAAAGTTTTCTCGATTCATCTCGAATCGATAAATTTTTCTGATATTTGATAAAGTATTTGTAGAATGTTAAAAATCAATACATGTAAGAATTAATACCTTTCGTGTATGTAAAGGATATTCGTATCCGTTCTACACCAAAGTACCTATATGGTAAGCTTAGGTTTCTATTATCTTAAAGGTTACAGGACGTAACCATATTTAAGTATAAAAACCTAAGGATTATTGCTTTTAGTAACAATATTAAAACAAATAAATTAGTAACAAAAGGGGATGTTACAAAATGTACAGCACAAAATATTAGTTTATTTTGTCGTTCACCTATACAAACTCTTTTATTTTTCTTTCTTTAGTTTAAAAGTTTCTTTAGTACAATCGAATATACCAGCATTACCTAAGTTTTAACATATTTGGTTTGATTTTCCCGGACTAAAACTAAAAGTAGTAATTTAATTTAACCCCGTAACCCGTATAGCATATTTTTTATATTGTCTATTCTAAATATTATAATTTTATTTTCTTTTATATAATTAACAGTAAGTAAGTGTTATTGGTGTAGTGACTTCAATAACACCGAAGTGGTAAAGGATGTTAATGAAAAAAATATTCATGTTTTAATCGTGATTTTTATTTATTTCAGTCATGGCCGTATATTGTGAAGTTAATTAATGACATTCGTTGTATAATCTGCGTGAGAAAATCTTGAACCTTTATTCAAATATTGGCTGACATTGTGTTAATTACTTACAGTTATTTAAAATTTGCTTAGACAATTTGAAATCGTATTTTTTTTTGTTCAACCTAATAAGTTCAAATACGTTTTATATAAAACTTGTAGCAGACGATTTTTGCTACAAATAAAGTTTTTCAAATATTAAAAGATTACTTGTAATATATTTTTTGTGAAAAATTGTAGTGTCATCTTTTGAAAGCTCACGTAAAACGTTTCGCTTCACGCAATGAGGTTAAGAAGTCCGTGGGAGATTTTATTTTGGGAATTGACTTTATGTTTTTATATTACATAAGAAGTTTTGATATTATACTTATGATCTCCTTGTTGGCAATACAATTAAATTGTCAATAAATTTCAAAATATTGCTTTTACCTTTAATCAAGCATTTACGCATATGCCATTAAGCAATTAAGGTCAATGAAATTAAATCGTGTGAAAAGAGCAAGGTAATAATGGTGGCGCCAAATGACGAAAGAAATATATATTTTTAATAATTGCGATTATGTATCAATCCAGTTTGAAAAGACAAGTACTTTACCTTAAGCTCAAGAAATGATGACAGAATTTGTGGTGGTCGCTAAAGCCTACTTGTAAAGCTTAAGGGTTTTGGGTGAATTAAAGATTTAATTTGGTACATTTTACATAATAGTTAAAATATGTAATGGATTCGTTTAGAAGTACTTTTACCACTCCGCCAATGAGACCATCGAATACATATGTCCATAAGATGAAGATATAAATAATAAGTAATTTTAACTTACTTGTACCCAGGAGGTGTGTTCGAAATGCGTAAGGCATTGCGTTCGGAAGTAAGCTAGGACCGCTAGTAGACTGACTAGCGAGTTGAACGCGTAGTAAACGGGGAACAACACCGTCTGAACACGTCCGAATTCATGACGAGGGAGCGAGAAGTATAGCACGATGCCTGTGGAAGAGACAAATAGATATTAATATGCGGAAATCATTACTTAAAACATTATATAATATTAGTAGAGCACAGCTATAGTTGCTAACAACAGATCGTAATCGGGCTAAAACTCCATCGAAGAGGTACTGACTCCACAAAACGTTACTGTTGTATTTTATAATTGAGTAAGGAATCCAAAGGCAAAGGGTTTGTGAAAGGGCTGGCAAAATATCTTTATTCAAGTAGGCCTTTACAGTACTTTTGAATCGTCAAATATAGTTTTGTTCTATGTATGATTTAAATGTACGACTGTTGATGACATTAAAGAACCATTTACAATCTAAAGTTACGAGGATTCAACAAACTTAGTCGGGTGTACTTTTTTTTTGTCTACTATATTAAGATATATATAAAGCAATTCATTCTCTCCTGCGCTTTTTTGTCTTCTAAGTATTCTTTCAAATTATTCGCCAAAGTATTATATATAATCCCATGAACGTCACACTGCAGGGTTTGCCTCCTCAGTCATAGGAGAGAGGGTTTTTATACCACAGAAACCCCATGCTGATTCATTGCAGGTTGTCAGACATAGTACACAGGGGCACTCTTTATTCCTTCATTGTTATAATCCTATGTGACGGGAAGCACGACCGGAGAGAGATTAGGTGCAGGACCGACGGCTTAATGTGCTCTCCGGGGCACGGGGGTGGAGCACAACGACAATTTAACTTTTCCAAAACTTAATATCGATTTTTGAATTTACTCGACCCAGGACCTCATCTCTGTAGTCGAATATATTTACTACTAGACTAATGAATCAGTCATTGCCAGTTTATTTGTCTAAAAAGTAAACAAGATATTTTTGTTGTCCTAGCTGTTTTTGTTTTGATGGATATGGAAAATATTGCTCAATAACATGACGTATTTACTCACACTTGACGTTGCAAAAATAAATTGTTTTATCAGATAAACAATGTTTTGCGTCTTTAGAATCGGAACCGATTGGATTTAACTGAACCTGTTATTCACATAAAAAATTGGAGAATAGCTTACGTATCGTAAATATGAATAGACAGTTAACTTATTTACGTTGCTTAAAGTTTGATACAATTTTCATAAAACTTAGAATTGAGCTCTGTAAGACAAGCTGACATTTTAGAACTTAAAAGAAATGATTCTTTGATGATCTATGCAGACAGAGTTCTTAATGAAAATTTGTTTTATATAGGTGAAAATAATTTTTCTATTCGGTAATTAGGATTAGTAAATTAAACAAGAATCAGACGAATGGATAACATTATACATACAATTATTCAAAATACATCAAAATGTGATGTGATAGCAGAAAGCCGTGAAACTTATAAAAAAGATCATCATTAAAAAGAACGAAATTTATCATTGATACCATAAAACCACAAAATTATTCGAGAAGGCTTAACTGCAATTTATTCTGTATATCTTAGTGTAAATAAACTTTGAAATAACTTTTAATTTTATTGGTGTTGTGGCATAAGGTAAAAAGAAAAGGCAGAGTCTTATTAGAAAGGTCATATCAATAGGACACGGAAGACATTAAATGTCAATTGAAGTACGTCAAGAGCAATTTGCAGATTGGGGCTCTGTTCTAGGAAGTTTCGAGCACCTCCGGATACATATATTTATAGTCAACAGGAAAAATAGTAATAAAATAGATAACTTTTAAAGAGAGAATGTGTATATCACGTCTTTATGTCATTTTATGGTTACAATGGTTTTTTTTCCCATTTTTGATTTTTAATGTGTATTTTAGAAAGAAAATAATACGGCATTTTTTTGCTGAAAAATTAGCGCTTGACTCTCATAACACCTGATAGTAAGTTATGATACAGTCTATGTATAATGAAAGCGCACTTATCTGGCAAGAGATGCTTAACCTGTTATTGTTTCTATAGAGAATTGTGGTGGGGTGGTAATTGGCTACAGCGGAAGCCCCCCACTAGGCCAGACTCAGATAAATTAGAGAATGCAATTTCCTAAATTCGCACTACCGGAGATTGAACCGGGGAGTTCAACTGGAAAAGCGAATACATGCACCATTGCACCTAAGAGATCGTCGAAGTATATTGTAGTACGACATAATGTATATTTCATATAATATATGAATTATGTATCTAAATATATATATACGGTTGGATTAATTGGGATGAGATTTATTGGGTGCTCAGGCGGTTCCATGCACATTAACAATTCTAACTGATATATATTGAATTTACCCATATTTTCTTGGGATCAGATACTACCTGGCTGACACAGCCGAAATAGCAATACTTTGCTTATTATAAATCTTGTTATTTGACGGTTACAGATCTGTACGGCATAGTAAAGCAAAAAACGTTTATCGTTTTGCCAAATAGATGCTAAAAGTTACTAAAATGTTGTTTATGTGTTTTCGTCTCTTATTTTTTCCTTTATTCACCACCTGACGCATAGATAACCTAAACTGTAAGGTCAGAGGTTATTTTTAAATACGGCATTAAATTGATTATTTATTACCATGTCTTGTCAAAATATACATTTTATGGCCGCATATATCCGGAGATTTACATGTACAGAAAGTATAAAACTAGTGTTGATTTTCCAATTGAATAAATTATATAACAATATCTATAAATTATGTAGTCTATAAATATTGACGGCACCCAGTTCATTACAAATTCTGGCAATGTTTGCTTCACTATATTTTATTTTAAAAAAAGTTAGATTTTTATGATAAAGTGTTTATAAAGTATACAATTTTGTAATTATATTGTGGTCTCTGGTTTTGTTGTTAATAACAAGGGTGTATTTATTCTATATACTTAATAAATTAGTCCTTATTGCAGTGCGGGCAATAGCTACTTTTTAACAACAGGTAATAAGTTTATGTTTACTCGAAACAATACATTTTATTACGTGTTTAAAAAAATTGTAATTTAATTTTGGACACAATATATAATTTGTGTTAACAATTTAATGCTCCTGCATTTAAAGTGCACGCTCATAATCGTTTTAAATTGAAATCTCATTATGAGAATTCCAATTTAAAACATTCAAAGAATAACCACAATTATGTATATTTAAATAATTACGTCTTCATTTACAGTAAAAAACGACCCGCCAAGCTAACTTCCAAGGTACTGTTTTGACTATATTATTTTGGTATAATGGAAATACGTTTAAAACAAGTAATAGGAATATGTACTTTATGACAAATACTGGACAAATGTATACAGCATTGAAAAAAAACCTTTAAAATGTTACAGTTAATACTTTATAGTTACATCACGCTTTTTCTGTGTTAAAAGGCGGCCAAACGTTTTTAAATAAAATTTTGTATATTCTTAGGTAATTAGTTTTTAGTAAATATATGGTCTAGTTTAAGTATATCCTTTCCTTTAAGATATAATTATAAAATACTATAGCATTCCATAACATTTGCTAATAAAACAAAAAGATGTCAATACCAAGACAGTAAATGAAAAATTCTTAAAATATTTGGTACAAAAATAGTTGTATTTATATGTAAGAAAAGTTTAAATGAAGCTTATATTCATATTGAAGTAAGAAATACCTTTATAAGGTATAACGACTAATCTACATCTGAATATCTCATCAAAGTCGTAATTCTATACATTTTTGCTTATTAATTTAATTATATGAAGGAGCAAGAAGATACTTTTATATATATTCTTTGGTTATAAAAAAATATGTTGTAATGATGATGACAAGAGAAGTTCTCTAGATCAGTCAAGTATCCTCTAAAAAACTTAGATTTGTTTTAGGTTCTTCTCAAAACAGGACTCTAAGAAACCCTGTTTCGAATTTAAGTCTAATGTTAAAATATTATTTTGTGCATTATCAAATGTTAATAATCCACGAGAGAAAGATCTAACTTTACTATTAAATACTAAATCAATAAATAATTTGATCACACCTAACAGACAATTATGTAGCGCCTTATCGACCGGTATAAACCAGACTCAATAGGCTTCTAAATTTAGACATAACTACTATGAGTGCTGGGTAATTGGCGGTTATTTCCACTTAATCAAAGGTGCGGATGACAGGGAAAACTTATTTATTAAAGCTAGTTGGAAAACTTGTACTCGATAAATGTGAAACATAAAGAAGAGACATCATACTAGAGTTAGAAATAAAGATTATGAACTACTTTAACGCTTTCATGACAGGTGTTTATGGATTATTTCGATATTATATTTCATTTAAATTTTGCTCAATAGTGTATAAACATTTTTTAAGATCAATTTCATTAACATTAAGTATTATTGGAAAAAACTATCCTACAAATGCATAAATGGTTATTTCACATTGAGCGATAAATAAGTCAAAAGCATCGCCACGAAAATGATTTTATCTTTAGAAGTCCGCTTGGTTCGGGGAAAAGCAATTTGGTGTTTTTGTAACATTGTATGATTATAATCACTACTGTCGACTGTAGCTAAGATATTAAAATGTGCATTTAATCCATTGGATAGGCTTGAACAGTGTACATAATTCCTAATTACTGGAATATGACATTTCCAGTATTTAGGGATTATGTACACTGTTCTAGTTGTCTGTCAATTGTACACCTAATTATTAAAAAGCAGTCCATATTATAGAAATGCACAATTACATTGCAGACCGCTTTAGCTTTGGCGTATTGTTACTTCCGATTGTACTCCTATTTTAGAAAATGAAGATCATAACCATAGCTTTCCTTATTCATTATATAATGGTTAGCTTTTTGAATATGTTATACTATCTATATGTATATAAAACTCAATGCCACTTTTCGTTGTAATTTTATAACTCAAGAACGGGCTCACTTATTTAAACCAAATGTTTCGACTTTCTTCGGACTATTTAGGAGATGGTTTATGTGGTTGGGAAAGAAATATCGACTACTACACTTAGTTATCGACTGTTGCCTGTAATTAAGGGAAGCAATGTCTTCACAAAATGCCAACGTAAAGTAGCAAGAATATTTTGCTGCGTTTCTTTGAGTGAGTAAGGCTTCCGGGAGTCTAGGTTGAGATGCCTTACACACCGCTATAAAACAGAAGTGAATAGCATCCTATTATTACGAGACAATTGGTCATCACAGGGAGGTTGAGATGAAGGAAGAAGAGAAGGTTGAGTTGAGAAAACACTGACAATGTATTAGCAATTTAGAGATATTGTAAATTTTTGAAAAGGTTTGGGCGATGTATGTAAAATATGAACATTTGTTATTAGTGTGTACAGGTAAATTTTTAGAATAACGTACCAGAAATCAAGGTCATCCAAATTTGTGCCCCAAGGTGTGTGGCCACAGCGCCTACATAGAGTGCCCGCCAGCCGCGCACATTAGCGCTGGTCCCGGAGCGAGTAAGCCAAGCGATGATGACTAAAACAGCCAATGCCACGTGGAACGGTTGCGTTGTTTTTGTCGCGATTCTGAGAATTAAAAAGAAACCATACATTAAATTCCATCTTTTACTTCACACTCTCCCTATATATAGTTCGAATTAACTACTTTATGAGGATATAGACAACTCAAAATACATTTTTTAAATGTGTAATTGCGGCACTTAAACTAAATACTTTTTTTTCAAATAGTATACGTAAAATTTAACACCTCCATTTATTGAAAAATTACTCAAAAGTTTCAGAGTTTCCTCTATATGTGATGAGTCATGAAGTTTTTGCCAAATAGCAAGTTTTTTAACATTGCTTGTTCATTTTGAAAGGATTGGCTAACTTAGTCATCTGACATTATATCCCACAGGTGCTGGTTAAAGTAATTTCTGCCATCAATTCTGAATCTACAGTCAATATAAATTTAATTATTTATGATGTATTTAGAATATTTGGTCATTAGGAGACCTAAAATGTACATTTCTTTTTGGTGTATAGTTTGCGTTAGGAATACGATGTTTCTCCGTCATTATAACGTTCACACAATGTACGAAATAAATGTTTAAAGCTTAAAATTATATTATTGTTGATACAATAGGAGACAGCATGATCTGCAAGAGATGATAATTTCATTATAAATCCTATATTGCATTCTCATATTACAAAAGACAATTTTTACTCAGAATCGTAAGTAAATCGTCAAATATGTGTAAAGTTAGCTCTTAGGCCCAGTTATCTAACTTTACACGTTGTCTAAGGACAACGTAACTTTCGAAGATTGCTAACGCTTAAACATGAATGAGGGTGACGTTTCTTTTTTCGATATGAAACATCACTCCTATACATATTTTCAGCGTTAGCAATCTTCTAAAGGTACGTTGTTCTAGGGCCCAGTTATCCAACTTTACACTTATTTGACGATTATGTCATCTTCGGTTCCTGATGCGAAATAGTGCCCAACTAAGATTCCTACCCCTTTATTAATTTCTAATAATACAATTATCTTTTATATTTTCGTTTGAATAAGCATCGAGAAAGACTGCAATTAAAATAATTATTTAGCTGTAGAAATTATCACGTGACGTGGCGTCAAACTACATTTTATAAAACAATACATAACATCAATTTGTTTGATAACGTAACGATATAAAATATGTTATCGCTGATGTATTACTTTTTTGTTTGTAAATAAATTGATTACATTTCGATAAAATTAAATGATTGATTCATGATAATGAGCTGTTAGTTAAATTTTCACTATCCGGCTTAAAATTATGTATATAATTTCTGTAAAAAAAGCACATGTTATATTGTTAAATTCCATCTTTTATGTCTCGAGGGGTTTATCAATTGTCAATAAATCACAGTTGCCTTTGAATTGTGCTACGGGCGTCTTATTAAAGTCAATAAAAAACAATCATCCTACAAAACAAGCTTTGCTTCTTTCTGCTCAAACGTTTTCCTTATACCAAAATGTCTGCAGAGGATGATAAAACTAGTGAAATTATAAATCTCAACTATGCAGTAAAATTAGAACCTAATAAGCAAATAAAAATCATTCGTCTTTTTATACATAATATATATTACATGTGGGACCGAAAATTTCTCTTCATTAGAAAATAATTATAATAAATGACAACGTTACTTAGAATATTGAGTGGCTTTTCAATTATTACTTTTACTTCACGCTTTTCATATTACAATATCCAATAAATCGTTAAATTTTTAATAATTAATAAAATACTTTTTACTTCTTCCACTCTAGGTTAAATAGATTTTCTTAAACGTTTTTTATCATCGCTTTATATTTTTGAAGTGGAACTTCTTTAGGCGCATGAGGGTGAAACTTTGACGGATGAAACGCGTGAAAAGGTGTGCAGCGTTTTTTATGCTAATTCGTTTGAAGTTTAGGAAGTATTTAAATTTACAAATAACATGTCTCATTTTAGTTTGCCACTCGTCTGTTATTTTTCATAAAATATAAAATAAAAATAATAAATATTTTTAAGTTTGAAAGTCACAAACCAAATTTAATTAATATTGACAAAAACACATGGCATTTTTTTACAAATTTTCATTTAAGACTTTAATATTTTAATGACAATTAAATTCATTACATTTCTAACATATCGTCCTTTCTGCCTTCTTCTAAAAAAAATTCCGGAAATCTAAAATTTTAGATTTGTGTAATTATAAAATAGACTTAAAAATTAGTTAGCCAGAGAAGTTTCACTTCTGACATGTGTACTTTGTATGCGCACTTTTTGGTCTATCTAACGCACGTAGAGAGAAAGGCACTTGGAAGAACAGCCAAAGCCAATATGTCAGCTACCATGGCTCGCATCAGCTGTTTCACTTGCATCATGTCTTTATAAAACTTTGTTTTTAATATGACATCAAAAACTAAATTTATTTTGTGCAATAATAGTAATAATAATGGATACTTTCAGGGTACAATATAATAACGCGTTCAGTGTTTTGTTCGGCCTACCCAGATTTTGCTCGGCGTCGGACTTGTTTACTGAGACAAGGATAGATGACTTCTTTACCCTGCAAAGAAAACGGCTGGTGTCCTTATTAAAGGTTACGTTCCAGTACAAACAGCAGCCTGCTGATGTTGATGGGAAAGATGGACTCACCACTTTACAACCAATTCCTCAGGGTGCAGTTTGGGCTGGATAGTACGATGGGAGATTGTTAATAGTTATTATAATTAAATTTTTGTTAGGAATAAGTTATGAATGTTACTAACGTAGTTATAAGTGATGTATTTACTTACGCAAATGGATCTATGTAGCTAAAATAAAAAAAATATTATAAGAACGTGTAAGCCTTGACTTAGTTTATATAGATTGTTATCACATACGTAAGAAGTGGTGCTAGACGGAGTATCTTCTAGAGAAATACTTATAGTGTAACCTCATATGTGCAGTGTTATAATGTAGTAATCAATATTGATGGTCCACTGTCCTCTATGATTATCGTCACAATACAATCACTCAGTAACGTCACATGTTTGTAAAGACCGCACGCCCTCGACACGCGTAGTGTGAACAAACTTATGACGTTCTGTATACTCAAAGATCTAAGTCAATTGCGATAAATAGTGTGCTAAGAATTTCAACATGAACGCTGTATTTGATGTGTTCATTTTAAAACACGACGTGCAACTGTCTAAGCAGATAAAGTTACATTTATGTTATCCAGAAAGCGTAGTGATACTGAAATATTTAGAGACTTTGTTATATCTAATTGTATAAAAACGTGTAGTTTCTTAATGTCTTCAATTACAAGAAGTATGCGATATACTTACATAAGTTAAAGTTTACTCTAATTTTGACGGATTTTAATTTACTTTAAGACGAATTCAACAATGTTTTGATAACTAACGCGACGCTTCTTGTTAACTCGATAAGTAAAAACTCGATTCGAGATTATCCGGACTACCAACTGCGACCAATTACATTGTAAAATGCTAGTTTGTATATCGTTCTTCAATTTATTTTACAGAAATCATTGCTTTCACTATACACAATTTTTTAACTTCCCTAATAATACTGACTGAAAGTGCGAGTATTCCCTTGGCTATCGGAGGTCCCGGGTTCAATCCTCGGTAGGACTAATTTAGCAAATTATATTATCTAATTTGTCTGAGTCTAGACTGTACCGCCAACGAAAGAGATTTGTGTTCCAGTACGATGCTGTGTAGCAACCGAAAGGGATATATCGCCTATTACTAGATTAGCGCGCTTCCATCTTAGACTGTATCATTATCATCATCAAGGAGATCACAGTCAAGCGCTAAACTGTCAGCAATAAAAAAAAATACGTTCCATCTAACGTCTATATGGCGGCCTAAAAACCTGACTCTTTATACTCTTAAGCTGTTGTCAAAAACCAACCAAGAATCCTACAAGTGCATAAAAAATAAAACTTAATTTAACCATATAATATTATGTTAAATGCCCGAATAAAAAATAAAAAGTAAAAGTGCATGCGTACAAAGTATATGCCTGAAGTGTAATTGATAATTCTTGTGTATTATTATATGTATGTATTATGTATGTATTATTATAATTATTATACAAATTTAAAACTTTAGATTACCGAGACTTAGATGGAGGGAAAAATGAATGTATTTTAGGAATTTAATGGATTTAAATGTAATTAAAATATTAAGTGTCGAAAATGAATACAAATTATTTATTGAAATCTCAAATTGCAAATAAAAATGCGAATTGTAAATAAAAATGCCTCGTATTTTTTGTCAATATTAGAAATTTATTAATTAAATTTTGTTTTGAATTTAAAATTTGGAAAAGAGAATTTATGAAATATTTTTATTTTATAACTTATGAAATATAGTATATTGAATTATTAAATGATGAGTGGCATATTAAAATGCCACGTTATTTGTGAATTTGAAATCTATATAACCTTCAAACGAATTAGCATAAAAAACGCTGCACATCTTCGTGACGCTAATCACGCGTTTCATCCTTAAAAATTTTGCCCTCATGCGCTTAATAAAGGTACTTTAAAATATCTAACATACATACAACATTACAACAAAAATAACTACTAATTCGAATATTGATTTACAATATTTTAAAAATAATACAAAAAAGCTAACAATTATATATTACCTATATATACCTGCAAATCGAAAAAAAATATATAGCAGATATATGAACAGCCGGAATATATGACATCAAATAGAATATGTTGTGAGATGTAGTACCTTTTATTAATTTCTTAAAAACCATTGATATTTTTTTGATATGTATTTTTTATAAACACATTACATTACGTACTATGCACAAAACCCGTTTTTCCTCATATATTCGATTATCCGGAATAACAAGAATTAGCCTGGTTAATTGAGTTTCCAGTATTATTCAATTAGTTCCTGATCCCAGGGAAATTTGGTGAAATTTTCTCTAATATTTATCCGATTGAATTGTATATTTAAATCATTGTTGAATACATCTGAACACACACAATTAGTAACACAAACACGTCACCAGTAAAACCGTTAAGCTCGTTTGTCAGGTAATTTCTAAATGTTAAATTATTCCGAATGTATGGTAGCATTTATAATAAAACTTGAATAATGCTAAAGTTTTCAGATTTTATAATTCCAGCGATTGTTACGTTATAATTTGACTTCATAATTTTAAGTTAATTGCTTTGCTTTTAAAAATTTTGCCGATGACGTAGTCATTATGGCAGAGACTTTCGAAGATCTCAATGCTCGATGACCTCAGCAGAGTTTTTCAATAGGTGGGCCTGAAAATGAACATGGATAAGACGAAAATCATGTCTAACATCGATGTACCGCCACACCCAATCATCGTTGAGAACTCAGCTCTCGAAATTGTAGACGAGTTGCACATACCTGGTACATATAGTCCAGCTAGGTAAGTCCAATTTCGAGAAGGAGGTCATCCGCCGAATCTAACTCGGTTGGGCAGCGTTCGGGAAACTACGCCAGATATTTTCGTCCGATAATCCTCAGTGCCTGAAGACCAAAGTCTACGAACAGTGCGTGTTGCCAGTGATGACCTACGGTTCTGAGACGTGGTCGCTGACTATGGGCCTCATGCGGAAGCTCAGAGTCACTCAGCGTGCGATGGAGAGGGCTATGCTCGGAGTTTCTCTACGTGATCGAATTCGAAATGAAGAGATCCGTAGTAGAACCAAAGTCACCGACATAGCCCTACGAATCGCGAACCTGAAGTGGCAATGGGCGGGGCACATAGTCCGAAGGACCGATGGACGTTGGGGACCGAAAGTGCTGGAGTGGCGACCCCGCACCGGACGGCGCAATGTAGGCAGGCTCCCCACAAGGTGGACCGATGATATAAAGAGGGTCGCCGGTAGCTGCTGGAGCCAGGCGGCGCAAGATCGGGCCTTGTGGCGGTCATTACGTGAGACCTATGTGCAGCGATGGACGTCCATCGGTTGAAGCGACGACGACGACGAATTTTAAGTTTTAACTTTACTAATACCATTAAATAAGACTGAAACTGTAGAATTTTATACTAACTGGATCAATTCAAGTGGTCTCAATGTAAACCGATATCAATGTTCATGTGTTATCTTTGCCGTCGATTTGCCGACGTGCTTTTTAGCACGCAGACACCGATGACGATAATGTGAAGGCCTTAATTAAAGATTTGACCAAATTTGTAAACAAGTATATTCTGGTTTTCAAATCGTTGTTTCCGTATTCTAACATTACATATTCAGTTAGGATATAAAATCAAATGTGAGGTAATAAATCCATATCTTTAGACAAATTAGAATAAACAATTTCTATAAAGCCGTATTCAACTTTACATGCTATTAAATAATTTCAGACGTTTTCGTCATATATGTTTTAATTTTAATTGCTCAGATAGATATGGTTGTCCTTTAAAACTATTTCATTTTATATTTATTCTCCTTCTTCTTTTAATAACTGGCTTTCAGGTGTGTCAACGCACACACAACTTCGCTAGTGTCACGTCAATTGGAGAAGGCACGCATTATACGGTTTCTGTTATTTTATACTAAAATTTTGGTAATCTAGAAATAGTTGACACCTTATAGTACACATACACACCAACACTAAAAATTATTATTAATTATATTTTAAACCAGTTAAAACTGACAGATTGCTGTAGCTCAATCGTATTATTCTTCTATGAAATAAAACTTCTAGAACTCTAAGTCCTATCCAGTTCCCCGTGTTACGAATAGTTATATTTATTATTATTAGTTATTGTTAGCAAAAACATCCGTATTGGTACACAGAATATTCAAATATATAATAGACAAGTAATGTACTTTGGCTGCTAAATACTAGTCACCATTAAAACATTAAACTTTGAACAAGTGTGTACAAGCCACTAAAAGGATTCCAAATGTCTAGAGGAACGCTGGAAAACAATTAAATACGAAAGCGTTAAAAGCATTTTTCGATACGGCCTGATAAAATAACGACAGCTGTAAATGTTAACTCAGTAAGTTAAAATTCCTTACGTAACACTCATTTCTTGTAGTCACAAGAAATGTAACGATAATTGTTTATGCATAAAATTCTTTATTAACTGGTTTTATTTCAAGTTTCAGTGAGGAACATGTACGTACATATATTTAAATACAGACAAATTCTCCAGATAGTTTATGAACAAATATAAGTTTTGTGTACGTTTTAAATTGAAATCATATTTTCTTAAAGTTGGTATCCATTAACAAAAATTTACTGAAAATGTAATCTTTAAGAAGATATAGAAAAACAGCTTATTTAGTAAAATGAAATTTTAAAATTATTGATGATAAGGTGATTTTTAACTACAATTCGCAGGGCAATGTATAACATTTATTAGAACAAACAGTTCTTTAAATTAATCTTACAAAAGGTCTCTAATGTAAACTATAAAATAGATTTAAAATTAAACAATTCTCTGACAATGTGTATTTATTCTATACCCTCTAATAATATAGTAAAAAAAACTAAACGGGACTTTTGTACTCATGTTTTATACAGAGGCCGCCAACTTTATCTTTCAATATTATCATTTCAATTTATACTTACAATGCTTTGCTCGTGACAATATTATTAATGACTATTATATCTACAAATAACGAAAATTATTACCTACACCAAGGGTCACGCAGAGACATTAAAATTTATCGAAGAAATGATTTACTACCTCGTCAGTACAAACCGCGGAATCGTTCGTCATTTATAATGTATTGTTTCAAATTGACCAATAAATAAACATTGTATTTGTTGTGGTTCAAATAAAAATGTCTCACACGAAGCGCATTGTATCGGAATCCGAAATGTTTGGCAATTGCATAAGAAAACAATGGAAATCGCATGAAACCACTGACGTGATTGTGAATTATTCATTTTGTTTGTATGCTTTAAAAATAAGAACCAGTTTTTGCAAATACAAATCAGGCTCGGTTAGCGGAAACCGAATTAAAATTGGATATTGAACTTGAAACCTGAATGGGCGGCATTAATGTAGACAAAAACAGAAGTTTACAAATTGCCGCTGAGAATGAAATTTGTTTGAGTTCCCTCGGACAAAAAGTTGTCAGTGTTTATGCATGTGACGTGATTACCTCTCGCAAAAAGTCGTTTGCCTTAAATGGCAAGCACAAAGAAAACATTTTTTGTCAACTTTTGTTTTGCTTAAAGTCTACTCCCTTTTTTGGTATAAATTCTGTCATTCCTCAGATAGATAGATAGACCCCGAGAAAATAATCTATTTACTCAAAATGAATTTAGTGAAGAATCATACGCTCTTGTTGCTACTTTGCTGTTCTTTTAAGCAACCCAGGGAGTCAGACATGAAGAGATTCTATATGGGCAAAGTATGTGTCCTACATAACATTAATCTATGTACATATACATGTATAAAAGATATCCAGTTATCTACTGCCTCATCTCGATAACCCTGGAACTATAAGGAGTAGCGACTTAAAATTTGGTAGGAATATTCCTTTTGCCGAGTAGAGGTCAGCTAAGAACGGATATTACGAAATTCTACCCGCAAGGGGTTGCGGGGGTATTATATGTATGTTTCTTATTTGTAAAACAATTTGCCTAAAGTAAAGAAAATGCTACCTACAAAACACTACACGAAGTCGCGGGTTCAGCTAGTCCAATATTATCAACTTTTTTTATACAACCTCTAAATTATTTTTTTTTTTGCTGGGAAATACATTTACGTACGGAGTGTGGGTGGCCAGAAGATCGCAAAAGTGTTCGACTCCGATGGCACTCCAGAAGCAAAAAGCTCATTCAAGTAAGGGATAGCAGGCAGGCAAACGCACGTCTCCTGCTCCCTACCCTCATATGATTAGGACGCGTTCTCTCCCCAGCGGCTCTTTCTGCAAGATGACAGTCTCACAGAAAGAAGAAACCGCCCTCCATATCGAAGTCGCGGGTTCAGCTAGTTCAATATAATCAACTTTTTTATAAAACCTCTAAGCTATATTAAATCAAGTTGGACCTGAAACTGAAATAACTACCTTTTTGTGTGGCTTACAGCAATATTACCTAAACAATTTAAATTTTCTATTCTCTTGGAAATTACGACATAAAAAATCTATGTTACTATAGCTTATGTTCTTTATTTTGGCTCACCAACAGCTTTTACATTGAGAAGATCATAAAATGCAAAGCTACATAAAGCATACCTGCTAGCTAATATAACAATAAATAAAACTATGGCAAGCACTTGTAAATCTTAAGTAATTAAATATATTTTTTAATAACATGTTATAACGTAATCTGTCTTTAGTCTCGCCGTCATTAGTCCACCAGTTTAGCATGCATAAAGATACTTTTAGATCAGGAAAATATAAAATAACTAAGACAGAATGCATCAAAACATCATCATTATCAACAAAAAACGTTGAATTTCTCACAGGACTATTGATAAAATATTTATCAGATGGAAAACAAAATGAAGTGTATTATATAACTTCATTCTAACAGACATGAACATCATACGATTTAAGTGTTTTTAAACAAAACACAAATATCCATGTTAACATTCTCTTGTAACAAGGTATTGTATGTTAATACACTTTGACCCGTGAAACCCAAGACGGAAGAGATAAAAGAGCAATTGTTGTACAAAGGACAGGTGAAAAAAAGTGTAAGGTCCTAGATGTTACGAGGAAAAAATCGTTTGCTAGATTTGAATTTTAAGAATTCTTTCCTAATATGAATAGGCAATGTCAAATACTTTAAAAAAAATAAAGCCAATTCCTACGGCATTTAGCTTTAGCCCATTACATAGAAAGAAATCTTCAAAGCTAAAAAGAAAACAAGAAAGTACAAGCCCCCCATTAACGTCCCACTGCTGGGCACAGGCTTCCTCAAATAAAACCACGAAGCTGCTTCACTGCGGATTGGCAGGCATAGTACACAAGTGCACTCTCTATTCCTTCACTCTCATAGTCCGATGTGACGGGAATTCGATACGACCGGAGAGAGATCAGGCGCAGGGCCGACGGCTTAACGTGCTCTCCGAGACACGGGAGTGAATAACACTGCGAACTTCCCAACTTCGGGCAAATATTGAGAAAATCTTAATAGAAACTTAATATTGATATTTGAATTGGCCCGACACGGAACTCCAACCCAGGACCTCGTGTCTCTAGTCGAACATGCTAACCACTAGACCAATGAGGCAGTTGATGTGAGGTAATATATAATATTTTTCCAAATATGTATATCAACTAAATAAATTTAATTAATGAATTAACATTTGAAATAACTCTATTAAGATCAATTGCTATCCATTCAACTTAAAAAAATGGTTCAGAATTAGGGGCGATCAAAAAGAAGCTATTTTATTAACGATTTCATTTTTGAACAAAATATTCATTATTTGAAAGCTAACATTATAGTTGTAAAACATAAGTTGAAAAAATATAAGCTCATTCTTTTTTCTTTAGAAAATCTTTCGAATTAATAAATATTTTTTGTGCTGATGTAAAAATATAGTTTGTCCAACCAGAGAATACTGGAGTAGTTTCATTGGATACCAATGTAAATTAGCTTACATTTTTTCTGTTTCCTTTATTCATAACAAATTTTAGAATAATTATGCTAAGTTATCGTTATGAATCATGTGCTCTTGTACATAAGATAAATGATTTAAAATCAGGTGACTGTATACGTAAATAACGGAATCTTACAATACAATAGAATATTATCTATTTTATCAAACCATTATCATGTAATACTATCTTGGATTTTCCATAGGTTATGGAAGATAAATTGAAGGAAACTTTGAGACTAATACTAACTAAAAGAATTGATTTTCCGCTTAATGAAATGGTTTAAAGCAGATTTTCAAAACTATCCTATAAGTGGTGTTAAAAATGAAATAAAGTTAAATCCTGTTGTTGTCATTATAAATTAGAATAATTTTAATTGTTCCTATCAGCTTAATTTATTTGCTTGCAATGTTATTTGCTACAGGTCTGTAGCATTAGGCAACTAATAGTAATATTTTAATTTAGATCACATTATAACATAAGAAGTTGTTAAGCAATTTCGAACAAATTTGTCTGCGTAGCATTGATATCATCGTTTTATTTAAAAATTAGGTGACGCAAATATCTCTCATTGTTAATACAATATAAAAGAATAGCAACTGCTCGTTACCTGTAAGTGGGAAGGTTGGGCGTAATTTTTGGTATAAAATTGTCATGTACTTTAAAACTTATTTGTAATTATTTACTCTGATGTTCTTAACTGTTAAATTGACGGTGAGTGAGGAAGGTTTTATTTGTAGATAAAAAAAACCAAGCCGCAAGGCTCTTGCCACATGGATCGGCAAATAAAATGGATAAAGACGTGGATTTTGTTTATTTTGTGAAGCTTGGGGAGGCAACACTGTATTCTCTTTATAAAAGACACCACTAAGACCGCTTTCTTTTGTGTTTCATTGTTCTTTAAAATTAATCGCTGAGAGGAAACCTCTATATCCATGGAACAAATCCGCCAACTAGGGTATTCGTTCGAAAAACTCTCTCTCCTATTTTTAAATACCTCTGTCCCCAGTGTCAGGATCTTAATAGGCTGTTCTAGTCACCTCTACCTTTTTTGCTGATTTATTCTCTAAGATAAAACTGCAATACTCTCTCACTGACTCACTCATTTCAACCGATGGACGTCCACTGTTGGACATAGGTCTCACCTAATAATGCCCACTGTGCCCGATCTTGTGCCGCCTGGCTCCAGTGGCTACCGGCGACCCTCCTTATGTCGTCGGTCCACCTCGTGGGGGGTCTTCCTACACTGCGCCTTCCGGTGCGGGGTTGCCTTTCCAGCACTTTCGAACCCCAACATCCATCGGTTCGTCGGACTATGTGCCCCGCCCATTGCCACTTCAGCTTCGTAATTCTTAGGGCTATGTCGGTGACTATGGTTCTTCTATGGATTTCCTCATTTCTGAATTGATCGCGTAGAGAAATTCCAAGCATACTTCTCTCCATCGCACGCTGTGTAACTTTGAGCTTTCAAATGAGGCCCATAGTCAGCTACCACGTTTCCGATTTAATTAATTCAAACATTGCTATGTATATACGAGCGTATTGCTATATTTTATATGTGATTTAGAGTGTATAATATATCAACCACGTGTTTGAGTACCATTCAAAATAAACTTTCTTCTTTCTTTATATTAATGTAATAGGATGGGATAGAGTGTCGTAATTTGAGAAGATTACCATAATCGGGCCCTTAGATATTACTAGAGAAAGTTACTATTGTGTTTTGCTTACACGTTTGGAATAATTGATTGTATGGTAATAAGTGGTATATCTTAAGTTAACATTATATCCTTCTTTTAGATAAGACTTACTTCATTGTGTATTATTAATGTAACTAAGATAATTCAAGTATCACTATGGATTTAGACTTTATTACTGATTATGATTTGTTTTGTTATTTATCTAAATGATAATTAAATGCAAATCATTATGATAGTTAACTTCCTTATAATTAATATTTTAAAAAATAATTTGCGGTTTATTATAGAAATGTAATAATTATGTAGTTTTATAAGATACACATACTTTAAAATATATTCTCATCACTTTCTAAGTAATGTACGAGTACTCCTTTCCTATGTAATTTTGTCTTAAACTAGAATAGTTTATAAGATTTAGTACTAAAGTAATCAATCTTTGATTCTGAGTCTCTTTATTTCATTATAATTAGTAGCATCCATTGGTGATAAGTGTTGTAATCACAACAACAGGAATAAATTGAAACACTATAACAATATGATTCTTTAAAATATTTACCATTACTGAAACGACCAAGCAAGGTTAAGTATATATACAGAATTCGTACGTCAGGATTTAAAACATATTTAGGCTATTCTTCTAGGTAGAATTTTTAGCTACTTTTGAACATTTCCAGAATGATTAATTACGTAATCTTGATACACAAAGAAAATATTGTCTTAGTCATCTATGACGCCTAACTAGCGATTCATTGGCACCAAATAGTCATGGATAATCAATCAATCAATGCCAACCGAGATTGGAATGGTGAGAAATGACCGATTTGGGATGAAATCTAAGAATTGATGACATCCGGGTAGCGGCTAATATAGAAAAATACAAATGTATCATTAATATCTAATTAAATATATAGTTGACTATTCAAAGTAATTGTATTATCTGTTATGATAAAAATAATAATTATATGAGGTTTCGTAACGGTCTTAATATTACATAATATATTTTTTGTTTATCTAATAAGAGACGTGTATGTAAACGAGCTTTAGTAAAGTTTTTGTTCCTATTGAAGAGACATTTGTAATAAACTTTAAACTCTTAATGCTTAAATGAAATACTATAAAAGGAATGTATAATACACAAAACTTTTATGAGGAATGCTTTAGTCGCACTTTTTAAAGTCTTATTATTAGTTAACACTGTACATTGCTATAAAAATACTTTTTTATTCATCCACTTAGTTCAAAAACATTTTTTTTAATTTGTCGTGGATAAGAGTTGATGCTTATACAGTTTTAACTAGGAGTTGAAGTTTGATTCTTTTATATTACTTACATCTATTTTCCCATAGGTATGCTTTATACTTTAATAGCCACAAGCGAATTTTGTTTAGCTAACATTGTATACTGTATTGCAAAAAATATTATTATTTTAGTTGTGGCCTATGATATAACTAATATGATGTTAGTTATTTTAATTTTTTAGTAGTAACACGGTAAAATTCTAGCAGTAAATTCATAAAGCGAACGAAAACATAGCTTTAATTCCAGATATCGCTCCCCCACAACTGTTTATTTTTAGTACGATATATTATCCTATATGGCCGTAATAATAAACACAATCTGTTTGTTTATTAAAGCTACCGGTGGTTAGCATCACATTAAAATGACAGTGAGGGTCACGGCCCTGCTTTATGGAGGCCAAGTGAAACAAAGGAGTATTGCAAGAAATAACGAACTAAAGGATTTTTTCCAGAAAAAATAAGTTAATTATAAGGTAAAACATCTGAAAAGAATAAATATATTTTTTCTCTTTTGTTATCTAATTACATATATCCACCGCCTAAATTTGTCTGCGTTCTCGTAAATGTCGGACGGTGTCTATTTGTTATTTATGTAGAGAGTTGATAGTAGAGCTCTCACGTAACGTTCTCTTGGTTCAAGTTGGATCAAATTTCACACAGTATAGTATATAAATTTCATCAAAATCGGTTAAATAGTTCGGAGACAAACATCTTGATACAAGAATTTTATATTTATATATTACCTAACTATGTCATGGATTATGTAAGGATATTACTTCTGTATACTTTGTTATAAACAAGAAAATGTGTTCTGTAATATAACAGAAAACATTTCTGTTAACGTAATCATCCTTCTTTTCCTTAGTCTGTTACAGGGACATTATAACAGCTTCAGTTTCTGAATTTCAAAAAGCTTAATTTGTGTGTACTGTTTGTATATACAGTTAATATTGTCTTGATTAAAAACCTGTTTAATATATCGGATTTCGTGTTTAAATTAACAGACGATAACATCAGTATAAAACTACATTCTTTTACATCGTTGCATATTCAAGATAAATTGTCATAATTACATTTGTCTCCATTCAATAGGTTGGCCCTGTAATGTACAATATTAAAAAACTACCGTTGAGAAAATGTTGCTAAGAATAAAGTAGCTTTGTAGTAAAATAATCTCAATTTACATAGCAGGAAAGAATATAATATTCACTACAATTTTACCAATGTTTTACACATTGTAAAAAACCAGTTGCAATCGCGAGACGATTTATTTGAAAGCGGCCCTACAAAAGTAAATTTATCTTTGACTCGTGTAATAAATACTAGGTGTATACGATATAATCGGCAATTAATATTCTTTTACACGTAATTTAAATATATATTTTGAGTACAAAAATGAAATGCCAAAATAAAGTGACAACCCCTTAATTTATGTAGTCGCATTCTCGCTTGTAGAATCTACCACCCACCTGAAACCCACCATGCTATACTATTGTGTATTGGTGGGACAGATGTATTATAAAATTACACCAGGGATATTCAGATACGATGTACGATTTTGTATATATAGTTAATAATTATTTAGAAATACTATTATAATTAATTAAAGCAAGTTTCAAAACAATCTTTGTAATTAATATACGGACCAGTGACGTTTAAGTCACAATTGATGAGACGTTTTGTTTGAAATAAATTATATACCAAAACGATTGTCAGGATATAAGGCTCGCTAATGAAGTTGGGTGGAGGGCGCTTGCCTTCTTTTGCGAGAACGTCATCTCGCTGAAGGAAGCAAATAAGAGGCTAAGGGAGCAAGAGGCTGAAGCCCTCCCACGCCGTCGAAGGAGGTATGGTGGCAGAAGCAGCATGTATGCGCTTCATGCTGCTCCCTATTGAGTAATAGGTCCTCATAGTCGGTTTCATCTGGGTCACTAGAATGGAATACAGGTAGGGAACCTCTAGTGATCTCACCTGCGGATGAGGAGTGATCCGCTGCGTTTTAGTGGGTATTCTGTGAGTCCCACACTCTCGATTGAAAAGTCTTTCATCGGGATGCGTAATGGCATTTTAGAAGTGAAACTTCTTTAGGTGCATGAGGGTAATTTTTTTACGGATGAAACGCGTGATTATCTTCACGAGGATGTGCAGCGTTTTTTATACTTATTCGTTTGAAGGATAGGTAGTTTTAAAATTTATAAATAATATGTGGCATTTTAATTCGCCACTCGTCATTTAATAATTTAATATACTATTTTTCATAAAATAAAAATATTTCATATCCTCTTTTCTAAATCTTAAATTTAAAAACAAAATTTGACTCATAATTTCTAATATTGACAAGAAACACGTGGCATTTTAACATTTTAGTGACAATTAAATTCACCAAATTCATAACATATCTTCCTTTACCCCTCCCTCTAAGTAACGGAAATCTAAAATTTTAGATTTTAGATGTTCCGAAGTTTAACTTCTGACATGTCTACTTTATACGCACGCACTTTTAACGCAACGAAAGAAACATTTTTTTATTGGAGACAGGTTAGCGCTTTACTGATCTCACCTAATGGTTAGTGATTATACAGTCTAAGAGGGAAGCGCGTTAATCTGATAAAAGACAGGTTACCTCTTATACTTTCTGCAGTACCATACCGGAACTCAAATTCTGCTTAGCTGTAAGTTTTTCTTGGTAGGGTAACTAGCCACGGGCAAAGCCTCCCACTAGTTCTTAGACAAGTTAGAAAATGCCGTGGATCGAACCGAGGCTCTCTTGCTAGCAATTTGACCACTCGCACCAGTGCCCCAGCAAGTCTGTCAGACGCTTATTTTCAGCGAGATCTTTTTTTAATGCTGACAGTTTAGCGCTTTACTGTGATCTCACTTCATGGTAAGTGATGATATAGTCTAAGATGGAATCGCGCTAATCTGGTAAGAGGCTATACCCCTTATGGTTTATACACAGCATCATAACGGAACACAAATCTCTTCGTTGGGCGGTACTACTTTGCTGGTAGGATGGTAATTTGCTACGGCCAAAGCCTCCCACTAGCTTAGACACAGATAAATTAGAAAATACAATTTCCTAAGTTCGCCCTACCGGGAATCTAGCAAATCTCTACTAGCAAAGCGAATACTCGCACCACTGCGCTAGCGAGGTCGTCAAAAATGCCTATTGAACTCTCGATATGACGTACCACGGAATGACCTTGTTGCATGACGCTTTCAGTCATCGAACTGTATATCCGCCAATAGGAACACAAGTGACAAGAGACAATCTTTCAGATATCGCAGATAGTTATATTTTCTGAGAGAAAGTCACTTGAAAACACGCACCTTATAGTCCAAATTCTAAGACTAGCCTTGGTTTTGAAAAACGCTGTACAAAAATGGCGAAAAATTTCACATGGCAACAACAACTATAATATGTTGATGTAACAGTTTTATTGCGCATATCGGCATATGCTGATATAAACTTTATAGTTTATGATCGAAGATTGAAAGTACGTTACTAGTCGTTCATGTTTGATGTATATTTATTGGTGGTTGGAAGTGATTTTATAACTTGTGGTACCAAGTTGTTCTTATAATGGAAGTTCTCGAGTAACATAAATTTATATGCATTGTGGCAATTGAAAACATACAGTACGCCTTAAATTTGTTATAAATGTACGCTTGTTTTATAGTAAACGAGTAAAAAGAGGAATGTGTAAAAATCCTCTATCAAAAAGGCAAACATCTTCGAACAAAAGAACTTTGTACTGTCTGAAGTTAAGTTGTAAGTATCCTCAAACGGGTTAGCATTTTTACAACTATTCAATTGATTCTCATAAGAAAACAATTTTATTATATTTATCTTTATGTTTTATATAACAACAAAACGCTTTTATAACTTTTAGGTCATTAAAAACGAATAAAAACAACTACACAGTTAGCACCTCCACTGTGACCTTTAATTAGCAGTAAAACCCAAATGCGAGCTAATATGCGTCTTGAATTAAATATAAAAACGAAGAAAGACTTTTTAAAACGTTACAACCGGTTTGTCCTTAATAAATGAACCGCTGCTGGTGTTGCTTTGCTTTTAAAGGTCTGTGCACACCGGCAATCTCTGTTTATTCACTGAGGAAATTCTGTTTGCTGACATATACTCGTATGCGTATTACTTTTTGTTCACTACTTTGTCTTGTTTATCGTGAAGCAACTGCTCTTATAGCGTCCCCTTCACTACTTGTAACGATAATAGTCGTTAAACAACGATATATTCTGGGATAAATAGTATTAATTCAGGTTGAATAAAATTTATATTACCAATACCACCTATATCAGTTGCATGCACACACTACAATGTATTTGACACACACACACATATATACTATGTGGTTAAGTTTACTTAAAATTTGTTGTACTTAAAATGTTCTACGGAACTTTGTTCATTTTGTTCTTGCATACGAACATTTTGCTGACTATAACGAACAAAACATCAAAAGGGTTATTGAAAATGGTCCAGCTGTGCATGCGTAATGCCGTGAGAAAGGTTTATTTAAATAGATTATAGCAACAAATTCGTTTGAGTATAGTCTAATAAACTGGTAGCCGCTGGAGCTTTAATATTTTTTATTATTATTATAGTTTTTGATAATAGAACCTTAACATTGTTAAACTTACTTAGTCGGTCGGTCGCTGGACGACCCCTAGTAAAATATTATTACAAGTGTGAAATCCATACCTAGTTATGAGAAAATATGTATTACTTAAGTCAAATAGAGCAATCTTTCGATATGCATTCGTATATCAATAAAGAATTCCAAATGAATGCGAAAAATTCTTATTATATTTGGCCACAGTTAATTTTAATTGCTGCTTAAATAAAAGTCGCAGATTTTTGCGCCTCGAATGTTAAAGTAGAAAGTCGAATTTATATGGAGAATTTCGTGCTTTCATTATCGTTCATAACATTAAAGTAAGTTTTATATATCAGTAATTCGTTGACAGATATATAATTGGGTATACCTTAGGGCTTCACAGTAATAAGAGAAGTATTTTCTTTATGGTTTCTACTAAGCATTGTATTGGAATACTTATTGGATATCGGTGTCGGACTTTCCTTTTATGGTTAACGAGACAAGAACAAAGTGTTGCACAGACACAAATAAAAAAATTCAGCTTTAAAATCAAATTATTTTATTCAGGCATGAATTGGGGAGTAAGTTAGTGAATGCATCAGGAGAGCGTTACGAAAAGTATGATCAGGAGATGCGACGGCAGCTGAAAGGAAGATATAAGTTACTGGGGATAGAAAGAGAGAGACTTGCGTTTTACTTCAATCATAGTCTAAAACACACTTTTTTAAAATATATAAAATCGAAATTGGGATCCCTACAGCAAATTCTTGCGTCATTATGCATGTTTTTGCATAACACACTTATATTTTCACTGTAATATTGATAACTACCATAATTTGTCAATTGTGATCGCTTTAGCACTTTCTAAATTACCATTATCACCAAACAATATAACAGAGTAAGAATACTTGTAATAAGAACGTGATCAAAATAAGGTAATAAGGATAAAATGTCTTCAGACATTATATTTTATGACTTGAAACTGGCCTTCATGGTCGAAATAAAATTTACTGACGTACAAGATGGTGGTGGCAATGTGACCTTAGATGATTACCGTACAAGGACTAAACAATACTTTTCCATGATCTTTCTTTATATAAGCAATCGTTTTTGAAGTTATGCTTTAGAATAAAACGTTTAAGTTATATGAAATATTTACATTTTAACTTAAAATCAAGAATCGCACTTTCTTTCATGAAATCAATATAACAGACTGAAGCCATATTTACAAATATTATATTTATTGACAGCAACAATAAGCTTTTAAAAATTATTAACATATTTTTCGTGTTCATATATATGTCTTTATAGTGGCATTAACAAAAAATTAGACGTTTTGTCTATGGATTCCGCAGAACTAGAGATACTAGCATAATAAGTATGAAATTTGAAACAAAAGATAGTAAAACAGTTGATTTGAATTTCCAGCGTCACATTTGTTTGCGTAACATAGTCGTCAGCCTTATATCCACGTGTATATATTTCAAAGAATGCACAATGTTACGACCTCAAATTATACAAACATGTATTCTGTTATATGGGTAACAAATTAGAACAATAAAAAGAAGAAAGTCAAATGGTTAACGTCTTTAAATTCAGTAACAATACAAAAGAAATATTACGTAAAGCATAGAAAAATATTTCAATAACGCGTTAATATTCAGTTCTTTTTTATTTAATGACAATATATATATATAATAAATAATAAATCCTGCAATAAATGCAAAACCTTTTCTGCTTCAAGTTTCCAAATGCTTTTTACAATTGAAGATACATTAAAGTCGAAAAAAATTGCTTAAACAAATTGCAAATTAAATGTGACTTCGTACGAGAACGAATTCAGAAAAAATTTTTAAAACTACATATTCATAATATAAAACGCGATGCAAATCAATTCAATATCAATTATAGAAATCGATACAAACTCTCGTATTATCGTGGAATTTTTTTACTGATAGCACGCTTCATCGGGTATTGGGAACAATTGAAGTTGATGATAATGGATTACTAACTGTATTCCTTTATTTCTTTTCACTGCATTTTCAGTCTATTGATTTATGATTTTATAAATTTCCGACCTTTAGGAATACCTCCTTGATGCTCTTTTAACTTCATCTCTGTGTTAATAACGTAATGCTACTTAAACGTGACTTCCTACTTGAACATTATGGATTACTAACTTAAAATATATTTATATCTATATTTAATAAGGTTGCAATAATCTTGAGTTTACTAAAAAACAAAGTTACACATAAATCTTCGAGATATTTTTATGAATTAATTTATCTTGATCTAATATCTAAATATTCATATCACATAATTCTTTCCTTTAGTGTTCTTCTGTCCTTTATCATATTCCTATCGCCCTTCTTCCTACATTGATAAATTATTTTAAAAGACTGTATGCTGTCTTCCTGTATATAGATTTTCGAACGAGGATAATACTACGTTTCCTTGTTTAGATATTTGTACATAATTTATTGTGACGTAGGCTTAGGTTCAATCAATCAATATCATGTTGTTAAAATCTTATCATCACGTCAATCATATTTGGATAAGAGATATATCTTGTTGTTACGCTTAAATATTCCATGTTTATGAGTTTATTTTTTTAATTTTTGGCACATGTTTAATCGTCTCTAAATAACGTCGAAATGACCTCTTGCAACAAGAGATATTGACAAGCCAATGTATTAGTTTAGTTTTAATTTTTTTTTGTTGATACACTTGCCAAAAATAATTTTGTAGCGGAAGATCGTAAAAAATGCAGTCGCTAGAGCAGACATCATTTTAAATATAAATTGTCCTACATTTATCGAAATAAAGTGATTTACCATCAAAAGAATGATATATAAAGTGAAATAAAAAGACATTGAATGACGCAAAACACATATTCCGTTGGAGATTTTTAGAGATAGAAATTATTAATATACGTTTGCTCTGAAAAAGTGTGGTTCATTTTTATTTTTACTGTTATCATACATACAATTTAGATTTATTATTATTAACATGCATTTATACATACGTTAAATTTAATCAATTGGATTGCAGTTGACTAATCGTTACATTTCAACTTCTACTTTTAGCCTACAATCTTCAATGTTAAATTAAATTCTTTATCACTCCAGTTCAAATTTGTAATAGATTATACAGTTTAAAGTTAAAACAGTTAAAAAAAATTATTAATTAAATTTATTTTACGAAAAATTGTATATCATTATTTATGGAAACTGTCTCATTGGTCTAACTGCCTTATTAGTATAGTGGTTAGCATATTCGACTACAGACATGAGGTCCTGGGTTCGAGTCCCGGGTCGGGCAAATTTAAAAATCAATATTGAGTTTTTTATTAAGGTTTTCTCAATATTTGCCCGAAGTTGGGAAGTTGGCGGTGTGATCCACCCCCGTGCCTCGGAGAGCACGTTAAGCAGTCTGTCCTGTGCCTGATCTCTCCCCGGTCGTGTCGGATTCCCGTCATATCGGACTATGAGAATGAAGGAATAGTGAGTGCACTTGTGTACTATGCCTACCAATCCGCAGTGGAGTAGCGTGGTGGGGCTATGCTCTAAAAACCCTCGCTAATCGGAGTGAGGAGGCCTGTGCCCAGCAATGGGACGTTAATGGGCAGCTACTTACTTTTTTTATGAAAAGCTCGTGTACAAGGTTTATAGGTTTCTTTCTACTTTAAAAAGTTAGCGTGCACGGGAATTGATTTTGAAATATTAATTTTTGTGCAACTTGTACCCTTACAGATTATTAAAGTTGAACTAGATGTCTACAATTTTCTTATATAAGAAAATAAAATGTGCTCAAAATGTCGATATTGTTTCTAATTTTAGTGAAGTGACTTCTCTTCCTTTTTTCAAAACTAATATTAATAAATAGAGATTTATGGGACTTGTTATACGGAATCACCAGTCAAAAGTCAAGTCCTTGAACGATTTCCAATCACGGGTATTCACGTAACAATGACGGTATTCCCGTCTACGTTCAGATTGATCGAGTCATGTGAGTGTAGTTCATTTAAAGCACTATCAACTGTCACTTTTATCTGAGTAATATAGTACCTACTGCATTTGTTTTTGCTTTTTTCATATTGTTCTTTGCGGATTTTTTTATAAACATATAATGTTTGAAAGTTTGCCCTATCTTTGATTCATGCTCTACCACTGCAGTGAGACAAATATACTTAGAAAAATTCGATACAGTTTGTATATATCGCATACCAAGCATCTTAGTTATATTATAGTAAAAGTTCGGTTCTTGTGAATTGAAAACTACAATGAACACATATTCGTAGGTGAAGCAGAGCACTTAAAGAGATAAGTTTCACTTTTTTTTTAATTAATGTAAAGGTTTTTGTATTAGTAAAAAAGTTGGCAAAATGTTTATTATTTTCACACTTCTTTAAAAGCTTTATATATGTATGTATGTACAAATAAATTGTACTCCAAGTCTTTTCGTATCGTCTAAATTGTAGGAAATAGATAAATGACGAATAATAGAAACACAATAGTAGTAAAAACCAATCTCGTAACAATTATTGAAAAAACAAAGTTATTTTAAGAAGATACACGATACTGCCCCTGTCAAATGTTTCGTTAGTAGACATTTCCTGAATCTCTGAAGAATAAAAAATTACGTAGCCATTTCTAAAAAAGTTAAGTTGTTTTTTAAATAGAGCAAAAAATTCTTTCAGAGTCGCCTATGAATAGATTATTTGTTTAAAAAACAGTTCCAAAAGATATGAGGAATCCTCTGCTAAGGTTTCCAATATTGACTTGAAGATTTGTGGACAAAAATTTGGTGTGTTTCTAAATTCTATTGAAACCAAGACCTATTATAAAGAAGCATGATATTTTATTATTCCGTATAATACTTTGTAATCCTGTAATACTATACCAACTTGGTTCATTAGATACCTGACAGGGGTTTAATGGTAATTTAATGAAATAGTCGCAATTGAAACAGATTAAACCAATTTACGAACATTATTGAAGCTGTGATGTTCCGACAATTCATATCGTTAACAATAGATAATATAAAAAACTTCAAAATTAATACCCATGTGGGTCCAGACCCCTTTTTATGTCAGCATTATTATTTGTATTGAAGTCTTTAAAACTTCATTAATCTCAATTTAAATCAGATTTGGTCAATTGCGCCTTCGTTATTTTATCTGTTTATCTGGACTAGGTCTCCTTGCAGTTTTACTCGCAGGGATATGGATACGTATTTCAATAAAACAACCACCTAAGTTTTTGGACAAAGAGAACTTTTAGAGAACTTACTTAAACAAATTATAATAGTAAATGGAGTATATCGAACCATGTGATTATTTTTTTATATGGGTTGGATCATTGTATTTTCTGCTGAACCATTTATGTAGTTACAATTTCGTCCGACATGAAACTGGAAATCATCCACATCTAAACCAATATTGAACTTGAATAATAATATTTTTTGATGACTGCTAAAAAGAGGATAATGCGTAGAAACAGTTAAAATAGTATGTAGCATTGTTGACTAAGTTCATTTTTCAAGAAATGTAATTGAAATCTTAAAAAGCAGCGATGACCTTTTCAAAGTTAAAATGACGCTATGACGCGTGGATATTTCTCTGATGCATTATTTGAACTTCACCAGGCTGTTGAAACGTATCATATACATGTTAAAAGATTTTAATAAGATACTATTATTATAATTGGACTGACTGGACGGTCTTTCATAGATTGAACACAGACGTTATAAATAAAGTCGTGATGAAAATTCCAGTATCAAATTGAAAAAATTATAATAAAGAAGGAGCCAATAATCTTCCGAATTGCTCAGACCGTGAGAATCTTCGGCACGCGTCCACACAATCGAGTAGACGTAATCATAACACGTTGTTTCACCCACAGTCATGTTTCATTTATTGTACATACGATTATTCCTTGCAATATGCAAGTATTAGGGTTGCCAATTTATAGCATGAAAGTATAAGGGTAGCATATCCAGATCTACATATTTTATTTTTAAACAGCTTCTATATTTTACCAATTTAATGTGCACTTTATTTAAATATTTGCAATCATTTTACTTTATAGGTCGTCTATCAAGAAGGCTCAATTTTTTAATGTCATCTAATTGAATAATAGTATAGTTACTCGGTTGGGTTGGGCAGCGTTCAGAAAGCTACGTAAGATCTTTTCGTCCAATATCCCTCAGTGCCAGAAGACCAAAGTCTTCGAACATTGCGTGTTGCCAGTGATTACATACGGATCGGAAATGCGGCCAATGACTATGGGCCTCATTCGAAAGCTCAAAGTCACTTGCGTGCGATGGAGAGGGCTATGCTTGAAGTTTCTCTACTCGATCAAATCATGAATGAGGAGATCCGTAGAAGAAACAAAGTCATAGACATAGCCCTAAGAATCACGAAGCTGAAATGGATGAATGATGGGGTCCGAAAATACTGGAATGGCGACCCCTCACCGGAAGGCCCAGTGTAGCCAGACCGCCCACAAGGTGGACCGACGACATAAAGAGGGTCGCCGGTAGTAGCTGGAGCCACAAGGTTGGGCACAGTGGTTATCATAAGGTGAGACCTTTGTCCAGCAGTGGACGTCCAACGGTTGAATTGAGAAATAGTAACATAAGGATATTTTTATACAAAATATATTATTACTCTTACTCGATTGAGCATAATGTCCATTAAAAGAACTTGATTAAATTAAAATTTGTAGACTTTGTCCAGCCATTAATGCTTCGTTCCAGAAAAAATGATCCCGGGATCGTTTCTCATGTGTTCAACCCTGCATGCACTGTATCAAAGATTGCAGTAACAAGATCACCATGTAAACATCAGCTACGTGCGAGGGATCACGTCTTTCAGCGCATTTCTTTCGCAATGTGTTCGTGCGGATTGCAGGAGAAATTTTTTATTGCTTATTATTTGCCTTCATTCAAATGAGCTATTCGAGTATTCGCATAAAAATAAGAAACGGACAAGTTTCTTACTTTACATCTAGTAATAATGGTAAGGGTAAAAGAAAAGATTACCAAATGTTGTCTAATTATTTTTCCCCTGGAACTCGCCAGGAATAATTGAATATATATCTAACATTATGTAATATAGGTGAGATTTATGATACATCGAATTGAGCTTAGGAATTCCTTGGTGGTTGTGTTTGTTCAGTTACCTAAAAGTAACTAAACTGAGATCAAAGCAAAGCTTCATGTGTTGGTCAAATGTACTCGTAACGTAAGATTTATATTGAGGATATAGTTCGTATTTTCGTGCCCAACTTTTTTTTACACGATCCCCGACCTTCAGGTCAGGAGTGTGGGACTCGGCGAGGGAGGAGACCTCGCAATACTCACTAAAACCTAGCGGAACCCTCTTCATCCGTAAGTAAGGTGTACCAGGTGTTCAACTTTCGCATTCGTCCCTGGTACCTCAGATGAGTCCAACTGAGGATTCAAGGAGGCGGAAGAAGGCGCGCAGACACGCGCCGCCTAGTACCCTGCCTCCCTCTCTCGCTCATGGGCTTCCTTAAGCAAAACTACTGTCTCGCAGAAGTAGGATACTCCAGACCACATCCTATCATTGGAGAGCATCGCACCTATAATACTCCCCAGCGAGAGATCACCGCCAATCAGCGCCACCAGGAGGTGACGTTGACGTTGAGGTCCTAGGATGAAACAAACTGAGCATAGGAGTGACTCCTTGTTTTCACTGACGCTATTATAAATGTAATAACTGATATTTTAATCAAGTTATTATAATTATAATGCTTTTTATTCATAAACTACTTACTAGGTATCAGGTGTTGTGTCAGGTCACAGCATAGATTTATTATACTTACTTCGAAAGATACTAACTACCAAATAGGTGGTGTTAATAAACTAGATTACTTGTTTTAAGTTTAGTTTTATTATCGAATAGTAGAGTATTTTATCGAATAACTTTATTCGGTGCGTAACATTGGTATCGTCAATCACATGACGCTTCTTTTTACTGCTGACAGTTTAAAACTTTACTGTGATCTCATCTGATGATGAGTTTAAGATTGAAGCGCGCTTATTTGGTAACGCTCGTACGGTTTCTACACAGCATCGTTCCGGAACACAAATCTCGTTGCTTGGCGGTACGTCTTTGCTGGTAGGGTGCTAACTAGCCACGACCGAAGTCTCCCACCAGCCCAGACTCAGACAAATTAGAAAATATGATTTTATAAATTCGCCCTACCGGGGTTCGAACCCGGGGTCTTTGCCTGCAAAACGAGTTCTCGCACCACTACGCCAGCGAGACCGTTAAAACCGTCGTCTTGTCATTTGATTTCTGTTACATTGAATACGGTCACCTAATCTTGCCTATTTTTTTAACACTTCTCCTTACTAGTTGCAGTTATAAGAAGTTCTGTTCGATCACTCTATTGTAGCATATCAACAATAATTCAAAAACTGAAGAACCTCCGTTTGGATAAAAGTAATTTTGGTTTTACGATATCTGTATCGTAATATATAATGGACAGTTAGTTATACCATGGTAAGATCAAACCACTGTAGAACATGTCTTTATTCGGTTAGCAATAGGATTATTTGTATCTATATCTTACAATGAATGTTAAGCAAACTGTAGTGATAAAATACTCGAGTTGATCTTTGTATGCAGGAACAAGGAACAATGTTGTTTCGAATTGAACACTTGATATATTATAGTTTCTATTGTTTTCCGCGATTAGGTTTTGAGTTATCGGCAGGATTTAGATATGTTTTTAACATGAAACCCAAATTTTTATGACGAAATAGTAGCTGATAGTAGAAATTAATTCTAATTAGTGTACGTTATGTTTTTATGTCAGACCAATGCTGTCCTTGCTGAAGTTACTGCATCGTGAATGAGATGATCATTTTAAATTGGCATAAATTTGCTTCGAATGTAATCAACTTCTGTAACACAAAACATATTAAAAAGATACGTATTGGTCTTCTTCAGCTTCTATTTTAGATACGTCATATTGGTTCTAATATTTGAAGAACTAATTGTAACAATTATAACAGTAATGTATTTCATGAATTTGGCGCCAGCGTGCGTTATTTTAAAAATACTTTAGGTGATGCGAATGTTCTAGAAGCCTCGAAAGACATTGGGCCGTTTCCAAGACATTTGTGAGCTTGAAGACTATAGAATTTTATCAGGCCTACTGACCGGATTATATGATCTGAAAGTTGCTATGCATAGTAAAGATCATATTGCACTTAAAAATTACACATTCTGGATATTCAAGATTAATTCATTAATCAATTATGATATATTGAAACTATATGAAACATATTTGGCAGTGAAATTTGTTGTATATAAAATAAAACTTTTAATATATAACAAAGACTGACAACGTGCTGTACGTTATTTGTGGACATCTCAGGAATTAAAAGGTTAGGGATGACACTTGAGAGTGCATGCAGGTAAAAAAAGTTATTCATTATTCTTATTGCAATCAATTTATTCACATCCTTTCTGTGAAACAAATATAACATAATTTTAGTGTAGCCCAAGACCGTCACGAAATCAGCATAAGTATTTGTATTTATGAAGGCATTTATTACAGTGAGTAAACTATTCATTTTATGATGCATGAAACGAACTCAAGAAATGTGTACAACTAAATTAGTTAAATATTATTTATTTCATGCATAATCTGAAAGAGACTGAATTTATTCAATATCTGTTCAATTTTCAATGTAAAAAATTCTTGTCTGTTTCAAAGAACATATCATGAACAAATAAAATATGCTTGGAAATTAAGAATGACTCAATTTTCCTTTTGTACTTGCAATGATAGGTTAGATCGGTCGACATTTAAAGTAAATAATATAATTGATAATTTTTGGAAAAGAGTTAACTCGTAGCAAGAAACCTATAGAATAAATATGTGAATTGCGAGAAATTCTGATGATACAAGACATAAATAAGTTAACGTCTAAATAATTATGTATTGTTACTACAGAGGAGCAGAAGTAAAATGATTGCAAAAAGAAATTATAATATCTCAAGATCCAGTAGAACATACTGTAAACATAATATTCACTACACTGTATATATATATTTTGGAAGCGAAACTTCTTTTGGTGCATGAGGGTAAAATTTTTACGGATGAAACGCTAATCACGTAGCGTCACGAAGATGTGCAGCGTTTTTTCTGCTAATTCGTTTGAAGGTTAGGTAGTTTTAATATTTACAAATTACATGTGGCGTTTTAATTTGCCACTCGTCATTTAATATACTATTTTTCATAAAATATAAAATAAAATCTTCCTTTTTTCCCTCTCTCTGAGTCTCAGAAATCTAAAGTTTTAGATTTATATAAATATAAACAACACTTAAAAATTCGTTTGCCAAAGAAGTTTCACTTCTACCATGTCTTTTTGTACGCTCGCACTTTTTTATTGCTGATAGGTTGGAGCTTGACTGTGATCTCACCTGATGGTAAATGATGATCTAATTTGGTAACCGGGGATATACTATACATCTTATGGTTTCTACACAGCATCGTACCAGAACACAAATCTCTTTGCTTGACGGTAAGCCTTCGCTGATAGGGAGATAACTAGCGGGTCGAAGTCTCCCACCAGTCCAAACGCAGACCAATTAGAAAATACAATTTCCTAAATTGGCCCCACCGAGTTTGGACCCCGGGACCTCTGCTAGCAAAGCGAGTACCTACTCGTCACCACCACTGCGCCAGCGAGGCCAAACTAACAGTTACAACTAATTTATTTTTATTGGTGACAATTGACAGTGACCTCACTGGATTTTAAGTTCTGATACACACTAAAATATTAAATCGCTAACCGGGTAACTTAAATACAAACTTATAAACGTTACAACAATTTAAGGCCCTCAAATTTATGCATACTATTCTATACATATATTGTAAACATAAATGTGTTCTGAAATTTCTTTTCCTTGACTAATAATAATCGCTTAATAGTAAAAATTATTAGTCGAATGAGAATGTCACAGCTTTGGCACAAATCCCAAAAAATATTATTTTTGCAATTTCGTTTCGTTACTTACAAAGAATATTAAAATTCTAGTTATTAGTGAAAATTGTGTCATCTGCGGTTACATATTATTTCTTGATATTATACAAAATTTTCGCGACTTCGCTTGGGTTAGACGATACCATGAAAAGCTTCACGCTGTTTTCAGGAGATTAATAATAAACAATAATAAATTTTAAAGCAAATCGGACGACGTTTCATAAAAAAATTACTCCAAAACTTTCGTATTTTATGAACATATTTAAAAAATTTGTTTACGAGCAGCTGCCACGGCTGTATATTTATCGATATAACGACAAACTAGTCTCGTCGCGATCACGGCTCATGTAGTTACATATAATCGTGGAATGTAAAAAGGTAAGTGGTAGCCCATTAACGTCCCACTGCTGGGCACAGGCCTCCTCACTCATATGAGAGAGGGTTTTTAGAGCATAGATCTACCACGCTGCTCCATTGCGGATTGAGAGGCGTAGTACACAAGTGTACTCTTTATTCCTTCACTCTCATAGTCCGACGTGACGGCAATTCGACACGACCGGAGAGAGATCAGACGGCTTAACGTGCTTTTCGAGACACGGGGATGTCAGGCAAATATTGAGAAAATCTTAATAGAAAACTCAATATCTATTTTATATTGGCCCGACTCGAACCCAGGACCTCAGGTCTGTAGTCGAACATGCTAACTACTAGACCAATGGGGCAATGAGTAAATAATATTAAATAAAAATACTCTTTNAGTAAAAAGTAAGTGGTAGCCCATTAACGTCCCACTGCTGGGCACAGGCCTCCTCACTCATATGAGAGAGGGTTTTTAGAGCATAGATCTACCACGCTGCTCCATTGCGGATTGAGAGGCGTAGTACACAAGTGTACTCTTTATTCCTTCACTCTCATAGTCCGACGTGACGGCAATTCGACACGACCGGAGAGAGATCAGACGGCTTAACGTGCTTTCCGAGACACGGGGATGTCAGGCAAATATTGAGAAAATCTTAGTAGAAAACTCAATATCTATTTTATATTGGCCCGACCTGGGACTCGAACCCAGGACCTCATGTATGTAGTCGAACATACTAACTACTAGACCAATGAGGCAATGAGTAAATAATCTTAAATAAAAATACTCTTTCAGGGTTCTAAAAACTACATCATAGTGATTTTATAAAGATTGTATTGAACCTTGATATCAGTGATCTTAAACAAGAGTAGTATTGATTCATGACCCTACTAAGCTTCTAAGAATTTGTTTCGGGTCATCCCATTTTAGTTTCCTTAATTGGATTTCATATCATAATAACACATTTCCTTAATTGTAATACGTCATTCTACATGATAAATTTAATGTAGTATTATTTTTTTAAATCTCATTTATCTTTCTACGTATATTAAACCAGAGTTACTTTTAAAAGCAGTGAAGAAAATTCATTATTCTTTATAAATTCTTTAAAATTATTAAGTAAACCGCGAAAGTCTTAAATGGAGTATTAAATAAAAAAGAAATTTTTCACTTTAATTTACGTTTGCTTTAGATATTGATGATTATAGATAAATGACTTCTAGGCTATGCAAGTGATGTAAATTTTTGTCCATTTGTCCTGGCCTTCCACTGAAGCCTAACCGTTTTGATTTAAATGTCACGACATTAATCCAATGTTCTAGCAAGGTTAAATAGCTGAAGTAGCTTTATTTTTTTTGTCTCCCCATTTCCCGTACCCTCACCATTTGTTTTATTAAATTATAGTATTTTTTTTGTGAGGTTCAATAAGTTATACATCTATCCACTTTTAAGAATTTGTAATTTCATCTATTTTGTGAAGCGGTTATAACTTATGCTATATATATCTTTATTAATGTAATTCCTAAGTTCAATGCACTCCTCCTAAACAGCTAGACCGATTTTGTTGACATTTTTTGTGTGTTTTCAAGTGGATTCGAGGATGGTTTAGAATACGCGGTTTAGAGTAATACGATCCAATAAATAACTTATTTACCCGTAGTTCACGGAATCATTACTATGTAGAGGCACCATTGGGAACAGAGAGTATATATTTATGTAAACACAGCCACAGTTTTGGCAAATTTCATAGATAAGGACACTGTATTCAACTAATGACTTTTGAAATCAATTATAGCGCCAAATGTGTCGTCTAAATTAATAGCAGGTTTTTATTACTTTTAAGGAAATTCCCCATCGAAATTCGTATATCAGCTTTTTGAATGCAGCGAATTTCTCACATTATCCATAGCTTACCACCCGATGAAGTAAATTCATAAGTAATACACGTACAATATTTAGGAATGTATTTATTTTTAGTAGAAAAAACCAGAATAAATCAAAATGTATGCTAGTGTAAGATGAATGTAATTTTATTTAATGAAGCAGCCTCCCCGCCGGTGAAATTAAAAACGTGACAGACAGACGGCCTCGGTTTGTTTTGCTTGGCCTATAAACTAAACACTTTAGTGATTTGAATCATAATATTAATTGAATAATATAACTTTCTATGGTTCATTGCTGTTCTTTAATCACAGTGCCCTGGATTAAAGTGCCAAAATTATATCAGTTCAGGCAAAGGTGCAGCTTTGAATGGAAATATTTTTAAATAAGTATTTGATGAAGGAAATAAATTAATTCTTATATTCGCAATGGATCTTAACTACTAATATATCATTTAATTCCTACTAATAGTTAACAATCCCTTTTAAATCAAATCAATCCCTGGATCAAATATTAAATCGTTAATGAAATACTCTTTAAACATCCACCGTCATGGAATAAATTTATTTAGCAATTATGGTTTCTTTTGAAAGCTTCCTTTGGATGTGTAAAGCTTGCAAAGCATTCATAATTCTTTATTGCAATAAATGCCTAATGTGGCGTGCAATACAATACAGGGTCATAAAACCAAAATTTAAATCTATACACATTAAAATAAAAGTATACAAAACTTAATAGTATATGAATTCGTACATACCAGTTAAAATTATAATTAAAATAGTTAAAATATTGTCGAAAATATATTGTAAAAAGTCTTAAAAATTAAAAATTCATACAATCCTTTTTAAATATATTGATGTTATGGCAGTTTCGTACATTCGGAGGTAACTTATTATATATTTTGATAGCAGATGCTTTAATTAAAAAAATTGGATNTTTAAACATCCACCGTCATGGAATAAATTTATTTAGCAATTATGGTTTCTTTTGAAAGCTTCCTTTGGATGTGTAAAGCTTGCAAAGCATTCATAATTCTTTATTGCAATAAATGCCTAATGTGGCGTGCAATACAATACAGGGTCATAAAACCAAAATTTAAATCTATACACATTAAAATAAATGTATACAAAACTTAATAGTATATGAATTCGTACATACAAGTTAAAATTATAATTAAAATAGTTAAAATATTGTCGAAAATATATTGTATTAATATTATAAAATGTCTTAAAAATTAAAAATTCATACAATCCTTTTTAAATATAATGATGTTATGGCAGTTTCGTACATTCGGAGGTAATTTATTATATATTTTGATAGCCATAACGCAGATGCTTTTATTAAAAAAATTGGTTATATGAACAGGAATTTGAAATTTACCCCTACAACGATCTGGGCATGCCGTAGAAATTGACTTCACTTTTTTCATATTTTCTCTTATAAATTAATTTGGTTCCAATCGTTAACAGCATCGATGTTTCAGTCATAACTAAATTTTATTCCTTTGAAACATCATTATTGTAACGGATATAAATTGCCTTCAATACAAGGTTATGACCCTTTCTATTCTAAGTATTATAGTTTATGTAGAGCAATATTGTTTTGATCTGGGCTTAGATAGATATATCAGGATTTTTTTTAATGGCGTACAGGTTTTTATTTGTTAATTCTAATTCAAAAATTCTTTAATCAAGTATTGCAGCATTTTTGAATCATCATGTTATGAGATTGCATGCGTTATTTTACACAATCGCAAATACTTGTGCAATGCAATATACCCAGAAAACAACTGGAATCAACTCTAAACATTTCTATCGCTTAAATAATCTTCAAAGTTATAATATGCCGTCTGTAAAAGTATATTTTGTATATTTTTTTCTTGAAATTCTAAAACAGATCGCCGTATCTCAATTAAAATGCGTATGTTCAACCCGACATACGATTTCTGAACCTTCTTCACTCTAAAATATGGAATTGCGAGTTTGTTTTCATTTCTTTTATTAAAATAGTGTATCAAGTTATATCAAGTCCTAAAGACCAGTTAAGCAACATTATTTAAAAACAAATAAATCTGTTGCAATAATTCGCATTTTTATATAGATGGAAAAATGCGATAATATTTAAATTTAATCATCCTTATATTAAGGTGAAACTCTTTACACATTTTTATGTGGCTTCTAATTGTTTTATAAACAAAAAGTTACAAAATAATGTTTGGTAGCGCAAGTATTATGACAAATTTGAATCATTTTAGTTAAGGTATTGGTAAAGAGTATACGTATAATAAAAATATTTCCCGGATTAGTGAAACAAAATGTTACTAACCTATCGGCAGTTAAATCAATCAAGGCCGTGACAGGCAAGCTAAACGTTTAACTGCTTCGTATTCGACACGTTATAGTCACACTAATTTTATTTGCTTTATAAATGTGTTTTAATATTATATTTATAAGTAATATACCGAATTATAATCCTGTAAGCCATCTGTTAAAAGGACAAATTTGGTTGCATTAAAAGCCAAAAAGAATAATGGTTATAATAAATTTATGCGATTTACAACATCTATATAGGAAACTTCTGAAATTGCGTATTTAGACTGGTCTTTGACTCTATTAATATATGTTTAATTCTATTAAGAATCGAAATATTATAATTAATACACAAATAATTTCATATGATGTATAAACTTTTCATTTAATGAAATACATATTATGGTCAGAGAGTGACGTTGTATACCCGTAGAGTGATTAAATCAGCAATATTCGTATTATACATCTATTTTTGAAATATGAATTAAATAAAAATAAGTTTTTACTAAAATAATATTGGCTTATATTATTAATACACATTAGTATTTGATTTAAAAGACTTTCGCCGCAACGTGTGCAAACGTCACTAAATGAAACGTCACAAGTCACCTGAATAAATAGATGACGTGAATAGAGGAAACGCGAATCGTTTGGATTGTAAACTGCATATTTATGCAAATACAAGTCCTTTTAACAAACTCCATTCAAATATCCCGAAAGTTAGTATATTCGTAAGTTTAAACGAGTCATTGAAAAAACCTGATGTTTTTACGTTGACATAAAAAATATACTTCAATTACATTGCATTGGAAAGTTTATATTTTAAGTAACCTGTTACCAAAGAAAAATTGCATAATTTTTCCGATTAAGTATTAAAAAACAATTCGAATAAATCTGCCACAACGATACTGTTTTAAAATTACTTTTGTGTAAATTAACTGCAAGACAAATTTCGTAAGCATTATCTGTTTATAAAGATTTACATCTTCTAGATATCGTTGTTTTTCAGTTTGACATAATATTAATAAAGTAAAGCCTTTAATGTAGTGTTAACCTGCACTTAAATTGAAAAAAAATCTTTTGGATAATACTTACGCGTAAGCTTTCGTTTCCTGAATACGGACTAGGCTCTGCTTGAAAATATCGTAGGCCAACTTGGAGTACTGAGTGGACACTGCCAGGAGATCAGGCTGGTACTCGACTTCCTTCTGTTTGTCTTCATTATTAGGATCTGTGACAATGTTGTGCTTCTTCTTTAGTCTTTCTAATGCTTTGTTGGGTTTAACGGGTGCAGCCACCGGCGGCGCAACCTCGCGTGTACATACGTTACACATATTTCACGGATTTTACGTTAACACAGTACGCGTCAACACACGGTACGTTTACGATTGAGACTGTTCAAGCGTTGATCAGGAATATAAGTCGACTAAATCGTATCCCCACCACAGCGATAAGCGCCTGCGCCGACAGTCAATCTGACTGATAATGAATAATGTATTGCGATTTCCTAAGGGTTGTAAACGGGTGATGGGAGGGTTGGCGACTTTTGAAAATTTAAATATCAACCGAACAATCATATAAGGTAAGGTAAGTAGCAGCCCATTAAGGTCCCACTGCTGTGCACAGGCCTCCTTACTCATATGGGAGAGGGTATTTAGAGCATAGACACACCATGCTGCTCTACTGCGAAACAGTCATATAGTTCGCCTTAATTCTATTAATTCATTTATGTTTATTAGGAAAATAACCAGTTTCAGGTGTCCTTAACTTTAATACAGAAATCAAATATGTAAAAATTTTGAATTGGCATGAAATTGCTCCATGATCCGAATAGACTTTAGTCCTGCTACTGCTTTATTGCTATGCTACTGATTTAACAAAAAATCAGTAGCATTTATTTGTTGTGTTTTTTAGACGATCTTCATACCTATTCATTATATCAGTTTAATATTAAATAGATAAAACTGATTAATTGTAAAAGTTTGGTTCTATGTAAGGATTAAATGTAATATTACATTTAGTACAACCCAAGGCCTCTTTTATATGCCACGAGTGTGATGCTCCTATTGATTCGGTGCAGCACAGCACACTGGTAGAATGCTAGGCATGGGGACCCTAGCGGCATTTTTTGGCGTCGTTGGTCTATGGGGACCTTTCATTGGAGGGTGTAGTTGGTGCAAAGCTCGCTAGCGAAAGGGAGAGGGGGCAGTCGCCTCCTTCGGCGAATCTGTTATTTCACTGAATGAGGCACATGAGAGGCAGAGGGAGAACTTTATAGACGCTTGTTCTCTCCGGTGCAGAAGGTTGGCAGGTAGAAAACGTAGATTTGCGCTTTACCTCACTCCTTTCTAAGTTTCCCAGCGGGAGTATTCCGGAGTATCAAGGTAGATTGCGTTAACCGATCCTCTGGTGCTCTATGAAAGGATATGAAGGAGATCGCTGGGTTTTAGTGGGTATTCTGGCTTGCTACCAGCGAGTCCAACACTCCAGTTTAGATTTTCTCTGAACGGGACGCGTAAAGGCATTTCCCAGCGTGAATAAAGGCCTCTTTTATATTACTCCTTTAAAGTAAAAGTTTTCGAGAATTTTTGAATGCTCACGTATAATATCTGTACAGTCGTTGAGACAGTTTTCTATATACGATGATCTTTTATACAAAATTGAGTACGTTTATACCTAGACAAAATTCGAAATGATCCTTAGTAATATTATAATATAAATAGCGATGTGTGAGATTTTAGTTTGCCTTTCAAATACACTAGAAGTGCTCTTTGGTTTCGGAAACCAGATAAGTGACTTTTAAATTATAATTGAGCAAGTATGAACAGAAGCATTTGAAATAAGAGCCTAAATTTTGTTGTAACTTGTGTTAAGATCTACATTGTGTTAAGAAAACAAGTACAGTTGACGAAAAAAAGAAAAGCTATCTTTTTTTCGTCAACTATACTTGTTTTCTATATAATTTTTACTCAGCAACTTAGCAAAGATTACTAAATATGTCCTTCGTATTTTGTAGTATATTTGCTAAGATTAACATTTGAAGTTAGATTGTGCTTATGTACCTGATCTCTGTCCGGTTTTTTACATAAGCTTTGTATATTCATAGCTTGTCATTCTGTTTCTGTTAAGGTGTACAATAAAGACTTATTTATAAGCTTTTTATTGTTCACCATACAAACACTGACTAAAGTGTAAGAGAGGCAAAATAAATTAAATAGCGAATGTACAAGAAGGTGGTCATAATGTAATTTGTTTCAGGAAAAATAATAAATGTTTTGTTAGAGTTGTTGCGAGTATTTATTTCATTATTAACTATTATGAACTTTTCAGTAACACGTAAGATTCTGCAATTTCTTAGAACTATCAACCGCAGAGAAACATCCCAGATGATATTTTAATTAAAGACTAAAGTATCCTCAATTGGAAAATTGTATCACTTGCGGAAAAACATTTTATAAATTTTAGTTTGTTATTGTATATACAATTCGTATAAATAGGCCGTGATAGTGAAGCTTTTTTTATTGCCCACAGATTAACGCTAGACTTTTAACACACTTGATCGTAAGTGATGATACAGTCTTTAGATGGAGGCGCGCTAATTGAAAGGCAATATACCTGCCTATGCCTAGCGATAGGGCCGCCTTATAGTACTATTTGTTTTGTATTTTTCGTGTTTTCTCTATGTATTTTTCTTGAGGTGTAGAATAAAAGTGTTCTCTCTTTCTCTCAATATGGATATTTCCTAATGGTTTTTACATAGCAGGTCTCTGAAACACATATCTTTATCATGGCGACAAGTCTTACAGATTGGGTGTGAGTTAGTAGAAAACGGAAAAAACCACAAGCTTGTAGTAAAAAATGAAATAACCTTGTGGGATAATCTTATTGGTACGCTTTATTGGTTCACGGCCAAAGATAACAGAAGTCGGGCAATGCTCTACGATGTCTGCGAATCGATGTCGCTAATAAATCGGTACAGACCCGTTTATATGCGGAAATTATATATGGCAATGAGTAAGTGACGCATCGATTAACATTTATTTATATAAAACTTGATGAACAAATATGCTTATCAATTTGTAATACATACGTATATTGTTTAGATAATGATTTGACGCGCGAGCGTGAACTTATTGCAAGGCTTTTAATATGAGGAGATAAAATTTGCAGTCCTAGCACTTTATATTAGTTTCTCTAGTACTAGTTCTCTCTCCTACAGTATCTGCGATTATTAAGAAGTGTGAAGTAAATTCTATTTAGATAGATTAAAGCTATGGTAACAAAACTTAATGAGGACGCCGGTAAAAGAAATCTATTATCATTAATACATTAACATTCATTGATAAAACATTTGGAAGTTATTTGACTCAATCTAAGTGGCTCATTGGGGTTATGATGTTTTTTTACGCTGGGAAATGCATTTAAGCACTCCACCCGAACAGTCATCGATTGGCAAAATCCCGCCTTTGTTCTCCACGCCTCCCTTTACCTCCCTAGTATCTCCTTCTGCAAAATGACCGATTCGCAGAAGGTGGCAATTGTCCTTCAGTTTGTATCGCTCGAGCATACAATTTATAATGTTCGCCGGCGAGAAATCCCAACCGTCAGTGGCACCAAATGCTGTCGTTCCAATAACCAGGCCGGGCATCACACTGTTTGCAGGCGGCTGTTTTTTTACACCTAACAATTTGGTGCAGGTATTTACCAAAGCAATCGTGGCCGGAAAGCACCTGCACCAACCTGTAAGAGAGCGACCCATGTCTCGTGCTTAGCCAATCCTCTAGGTGACGGATTGCCCTCACTACAGCCCCGCCAGATACTCGGTGACCAAGGTCGTCTTTCCATCTCTGGATCAAGGCTCTGTCGGCTAGAACCCTGTTCCTACGAATCCCATCACCCTCCGGAGATTCTCTATTTGTTCTTGCAGCCGCCCTGTACTGGTAGGTGGCCGCAAGGACCTCAGCCAGCAGCTTGATCGCTATAACATTGGGGTTATGATAGAAATTCCGCCGTAAGTTTATTTCGGACTTAGCGATTAAAATATGTTTTTTATTGCATATGGGTTAACATTTTGCTTTCATTTAAACATAAAGTGTAAACCAAAGTGCCTCAATTCTACATCACAAAACTTACTCGCTCACTCATCATGTGATTTCTAAAAAATATTCGCGGTTGACTTGAAATTCAGCATAATGATTCCTTATCACTGTAGACAGTCGCTTGGTATAGATTTCCCCATATTCCTACGGGATCGGGAACAGTTTGTAGAAATATGTATTATGCTTACTTGATAAGATATAGTAAGTTTCAGCCCATTAACGTCCCACTGCTGGGCACAGGCCTTCTCATTCATATGAGAGAGAGTTTTTAGAGCATAGACCGAACGCTGCTCCACTGTGGATTGGCAGGCATAATACACAAGTGTACTCTCTGTTCCTTCACTCTCATAGTCCGACGTGACGGCAATCCGACACGACCGGCGAGATCAGGCACAGGACCGACGGCTTAACGAGAAAATCTTAATAGAAAACCCAATATCGATTTTGAATTGGCCCGACCCGGGACTCGAACCCGTCCTGGGTAGTCGAACATGCTAACCACTAGACCAATGAGGCAGTCGATAAGATATAATCAGCATGTAATACGATATAATTAATGTACTGTTCCGCTTCACCGCACCGGTTTTGGACTCTCGAAGCAAAACAAGCTCGTCGTTATTTTTTCCTCCCAGGATAATGACCTCTGACATTGAATTTAAATAGGACGTGTAATTTGACGTAATTTCGGCAGGATTACCTGTAATTAGGTGCGATGGCGTACGAGACGACAACTATATTGTCTAAAGTTTTCTGTATTCCAGTGTGATATTACGATTTNTGGGAATGAGGCGTGATGCTATGTATGTATGTATGTATGTATAATATACTACGTGTTAGGAGACCGCTCCCGAAAACGAAGACAGAGAGATAGTACTAATGACACCTTAAACGATGGGATGGGAAAAAATCGATCCTGTATAACTAATATCATATTTTTAAAAGTTTTATTAGTAGGATCGATTTCTTTTCCGTCCCATCGTCAAGGGAGTCATTATTACTATCATCTGTTTTCGTTTTCAGGAGCAGTCTTGTAACACCTTTTATATAAATATATATCGTTGCTGTACAGTTTATGCTTGTGATTTCTTTCTGAGATACATAAATATGTGCAATTTTAATTTTGTGTCCTCTAAATTCATTTGCAAACATTAATTACTATTTGAAAACGGTTTGACTTGTTTGCTACCTTTTCATCGTCTTAATGAATAACCAGATGGTGTCTCAAAGGGCCAGACTTGCTGTGCATAGAGGAGTGTTGGTGCCAAAACTTATGTATGGTAGTGAAATTGCGGTATGGTATAAAAGTAAAATAAATGCGGTAGAGGTAAGATCGCTGAGAAGTATGAATGGATTGAAACTGAGTGACAAAGTAAGAAATAGTGTGATATGAGAACGTTGTGGAATAAAAAAAGATGTAGTGACTAAAATTGAGAAATATATGCTTAGTGGTTTGGGTTAGGATTATGAGTCAAGAGTGAATAGGAAAATCAGAAGGGGGTGACCAAGGCGAATGTTCCTGGACTACATTAAGGACATTTTAAATAAGGCCTAAAAGTACCTAAGAGTACTCTAAACCGACGAACTTGTATGAAATGTGTAATGAGATGAAATGTGTGATGAATGAAGCAAAGGAGATATGCAAGGATCGTGGCAAGTGGACGTGGTCTCTGCCTAACCCTATGGGATTGAGGCGTGATGCTATCTATTTTACCGATGTCATGAAGTTTGTGTTATGTTTGAGGCCATACTTATTACATAAGACTTTATAGATATTGCAAGAGCATTAGATTTTTATTATTTTATGATTTATATCTCAACTTTTCATCTCTTGTGTTATCTATGACATCAATGCTATTTTGAAACAAAGTCCATTATGTGAATTCATATCGGGGTACAAGTTCTTTATCTTGTAAAGTTGAATGGATAGCCAAAGGTAAGGCCTCTTGCTATCATATCAAGAAACGATAAAAATTTCTATGTGAAAGATATCTAAAATCTCCTTTTTCATCATGTTTTTCTTGCATAAAATTATTTGCATTAATCGGATGTTTGCATAATGTTTGTAAATGTAACAGTCAACATGTTGTTACAAATATTTGCGATGTAAATAAATACTTTTCTTTGCTGATACATTTCAGTTCAAATGAATTTTTTAATCATCATATATGACACTTGATATTAATAGAAACTTATGTAGAAATACAATTCAATTTCTTTATATTATTTGTTTGTTGTACAATAGCTGCTTTTAAGAAATCCCCAATGTCTAATTTATTAAAATTTGTAGGAAATCCCAGATTTCAATATCAGGTGAGTGTAGGAAACGCGGTTGGGTTTTTCTGTTATTTAAATTCACAGTCAGACGTCCGGAATAGGAGGTGGTGTTAGTTTTTAAAGCCTTTTATTTTGTGATTAAATCCTTAATCTCTTTATAAGCTAAGATTATTTTGCAACTGTACAAAGTTTTTTTTATTGCTGACGGGTTAGTGCTTGTCTGTAATCTCGCCTGATGGTTAGTGGTAAGTGTAGAATTTAAGATGGCATTGAGCAAGAAGTAATTTGTCAGTTATAGTTTTCAACATAGCGTCGTACCGGAACCCAATGTAACGGTGGCAACTAGTAAGGGCTGAAAACACATTTTTAGCCAAATATGTTTAATAAATGTTTGAAAAAACTGTATGGAAATCAAGTGACCTCCGCTAAAAAATAATTTATTTGAACTAGACTTACTTTATTTACATGTTAGTATTAGTAGAAGTTGATCAAATTTAAGCCTGTCTTCGGTTATTAGGAAAAACATGTTATGTAATTCATGTGACTTTACATTATTGTTTCTATGTTGAATATTTTGACAAATTTATCGGGTATTTCACCAAGAAGGCTAATGGGACACCATTAACTAATTTCGTATGTCGATTACGATTGTTGGTTTACTGGATTAGGTTGTCAAACTAGTCGACGATAAAACAAAAGTTTCATATGAGTTTCGGTCATTCGAAACCTAAATTAACGCATTATTAGCAAATTGGATAAGCAAATTTTGGATAAAAGGATTTGGGATCTAAATTAACAAAAGATGTAACATGTGAAAGTGATATTGAAAAGAGAGTGAATGCGAATGAATATGATAAATGGTTCTCTGCACGCCTTTCTGAATATCCAGAGGGTGCCCCAAAGGGCCAGGACTGGATGTGCACGGAGGAGTGTTGGTGCCTACACTTATATGTATCGTAGTTAAAGTTGGGTATGGCAGAAGAAGCATAAAAGTAAAGTAGCCGGGTAGAGATGAGAGTGTTGAGAAGTATGAGTGAATTAAAACTAAGTGAAAAGATAAGAAATGAAAAGAATGAATGAAAGGAGCCTGACAAAAAGGATTTATGAGTCAAGAGTAAATGGGAAAGTTGGAAGGGGAAGACCACCGCGAACGTTCCTGGACCAAATCCAGGACATTTTAAATAAGTGGAAGGACGTGGTCTCTGCCTACCCCTATGAGAATGAAGCGTGATTTTATGTTTGTATGGATACTCAACTACGGTAGCTACTAATAATTCGAATTAAGTATTAAATAATACACGAGTTATAATGCCATTTCATATAAAAGCTTCTATAGCATTCCGAACAGAATTAATCCACCTTTGAAGTTTTATATTATCATTTAACAAAGTGTCGCAAAATCCCACTCTTCTTTTAAAATAATTNGACAAAAAGGATTTATGAGTCAAGAGTAAATGGGAAAGTTGGAAGGGGAAGACCAACGCGAACGTTCCTGGACCAAATCCAGGACATTTTAAATAAAGGCCAGGTCAAGAGTACTCTAAACCGACGAACTTGTATGAAAGGTTTAATGAGAATGGAAGAAGCGAAGGAGATATACTGGGATCGTGGCAAGTGGAAAGACGTGGTCTCTGCCTACCCCTATGAGAATGAAGCCTGATGTTATGTTTGTATGGATACTCAACTACGGTAGCTACTAATAATTGGAATTAAGTATTAAATAATACACTAGTTATAATGCCATTTCATATAAAAGCTTCTATAGCATTCCGAACAGAATTAATCCACCTTTGAAGTTTTCTTATATTGGATACACCAAAGCAATGTGGTATTGCATATAAATATTCTTATTTAACAAAGTGTCGCAAAATCCCATTCTTTTTAAATAATTACTGTCGCCAAAGGTTGCCTGGAAGAGATTGCTTATTGCAATAAGACCGCCTTTGCACGCTAAATGCCAAATATTGTTTGTTTTTTTTAATTTTTTTAAATGTGTTTCTTTGTGTTTTTATGTGTGCAATAAAGTGAAATATGTAAAAAAAAATAAAAGTGGTAGGCAATGAAAAATGTACATCTAAGTAATGTAAGGTACAAGCGAGTGACAATAGAAATTTATTTATTTAAATATATCAACGTCTTCGGTTTCCTAATAGCGTATAATCTAATACGCATAATGACTACATTTATCAATCACGATAAGGGACAATCTACACTTATATTATATCATAGAAAATGTCGGCAGTTGTCAGGTGAAATGGTTAAAACAATTTTATTTAAACCTATGTATAACGTTTGAAATAACAATATGGTATTTTGCTTATGGGCTCAGAATTGTAATGCAGAAAACCCATGACTGTAGAGGCCTTAAACAAGTCCAAATAAAAATCTTTATATACATTCCAATTTAAACGCACATTTTTTAAACCCTAGTGATAATAGGTATTAACGTATTTAACTAATTTCACTATAACTAATTTAATATATCGTATTAGCTTTGGATTAAAATTGGCTTTTAAATCAATAATAAATTAATCAATAAATCAATAAGTAAGGCTAGGAATCGATTGAAAGCTATTGATTTTTCCGTTTTGACCGGGTTTTGTTTAGTTTTATGCCTCAGGTTTAAATTTTGTACGAACATTATGAATATTCAATAATAGAACATAAGTTTTGCGATACTAACTGCGGAGGGTTGATGGCGTCGTACACTTTTGTAGGAACTGCGCTCATTATTAAACCAGGGGTGTATATTAAGATAACTAGTTGGCAAAAACTACTCAGAAGTAATTTAATGAACAAAAACGTGCATTTCTTATATTAAAAACGATAACTGCTCAAAATTAAAACAACCCGAGAAAGGTTCGAACTGATTACCGAATTCGAAGCATTTTACTACTAAAAAAGTGGTAGTACAAACACAATTAAGTTCAATTCAAACCCCATCTAACACAAACTTCTCATTACATTTAAAGAAAAGTTTAAACTTTTTACACGAGCTTTTAATATATATGATGTTTCACAAATATAATTGTTGTTAAATAAATACGTGTATTGATATTTGAAAAAACTGTATGAATATCATACCACGTTCATTGGATCATTAAAGAAGTATTTTACTAATGACTACTCGTAATGTGAGATAATAATAGGAAATGAAAAACTAAATACATGAATATCAAATACTCATAGCATTTAGCACGAAAGTTGACGGATATTTGTGTGCTTCAACGTTTAATAATCTCGTTGGATAACGGACTCAAAATGTAACTGTAGCACAAGTTATCATCAGATTTAAGGATTTACATAATATTGAACTTGTAAAGAATGCTTTACAATTGCGCTGCTGGATCCCTGGAGGGTTATCATTCGCCCACGTGGATTGATCCGTCACGAGCGTGGTGCTTTAGCGGATAACGGTAAAAATAGCATTCAATGATTATACAGAGAAATAATTCACATAGCGCGAAGATCCCTTTTCAAATAGATTTCTAACTAACTCTTGACTATGGATTCCTTTCTCTCGCATTATGTGGAAAATGTACACCTATGTTTTGATTTCAGTCCATTAAGTTAAATAATATAATATAAAGTTGTTCAAACCATTAAGTCCACTTGCTCATAACATTAGTCCTCACAACTTAAGATTTAATAGATTTTGTTTATATCGAGTGTCAATCTGATTTAAGCATTGAAGTCCCTTCATGAGGGTTCTAGCGCTTGTGTCAGAATAAACGGGGCGTACACGGAGTGGTTTCCAGTCGAAAGAGGTGTTCGACAGGGATGTGTTGCGTCACCATGGCTGTTCAACCTATTCATGGATAACTGTTTGACATGTTTAAAAGAAAGTCTGTATGGATTAAGGATAAAAGAACTACTCATCAAATGTTTACGCAACGCTGATGATCAAGTAATACTTGGATCATCTGCTAATAAGCTACAAGAGATGGCAAATATTATGAATGAAGCTTTGAAAGGGAAAGGAATGAAAGTGAATGTAAACAAAACGAAAGTTATGCTTTTTGAAATAAGTGATGATCTATGATGTATGGTAATATTTTGGTAGATGGGGCGCAAGTGGAAGAGGTGAAAGAATTTGTATACTTGGGATCTAAATTTACAAAAGATGGAACATGTGACAGTGATATCGAAAGGAGAGTGAATGCAGGGAATATGGTAAATGGTGCTCTGCATGCTTTTATGAATAGCCAGATGGTGTCTCAAAGGGCTAGACTGGCAGTGCATGCTGGAGTGTTGGTGCCAACACTTATGTATGGTAGTGAAAGTTGGGTATGGCAGAAGAATCACAAAAGTAAAATAAATGCGGTAGAGATGAGAGCGTTGAGAAGCATGAGTGGATTAAAACTGAGTGACAGAGTAAGAAATAGTGTGATAAGAGAACGTTGTGGTATAAAAGAAGACGTAGTGACTAAAATTGAGAAAGGTATGCTTAGATGGTTTGGGCATGTAGAGAGAATGAATGAAAGGAGACTGACAAAAAGGATTTATGAGTCAAGAGTGAATGCGAAAGTTGGAAGGGGAAGACCAAGGCGAACGTTCCTGGACCAAATCCAGGACATTTTAAGTAACGGCCAGGTCAAGAGTACTCTAAACCGACGAACTTGTACGAATGGTTTAATGAGAATGAAAGACGCGAAGTAGCTATACAAGGATGGCTAGTGGAAGGAAGTGGTCTCTGCCTACCCCTATGTGAATAAAGCGTGATGCTATGTATGCAGGTATTTAAATTTTGGTTTTGAATTTAAAATTCATAAAAAAGAATTTATTTTATGAAAAACAGTATGTAAAATTATTAAACAACCAGTAGCAAATTAAAATGCCACATGCTATTTGTAAATCTTAAAACTACCTAACCTTTAAACGAATTACCATAAAAAAGCTGCTCATCTTTGTGACGCTAATCACGCGTTTCATGCGCAACAATTATACCCTCATGTGCATAAAGAAATTTCACTTAAAAATGTGTCACGTTTTTAAAATAGTTAACTGAATCTTAAAATGTTTATAAATTATAATGGCGTCTTGCAAGAATATAAAAATAAAATAAAAAGAGCAACACTTCTAAGTTTCACGTGGCCACGTTGTCAATCATGATAACTGGATATCAACATGAATTTGAAAAAATGATCGAATTAAGATAATTTGTGTAAACTTTTAGGTTCATGCTATTATCATGCTAGATATTTAACGCGATGTGTTTAATCCTTTGGGAATATGGAGAAATCCGCACTTCAACACGACAGCTTGGTAAATATGATCGTCTATTGCGAAAGGAGTCACTTTACAAAATTTCTAGTTGAACCGAGCGTTTCTCACGTTTAGATATAAGTATGAATATGTGAAACTGGATAATCTGGATATTATTAATTTCTATGCTATTAATACCTGAAAGGAACAGGAGCCAATGAAATGTTAACTAACGGATCTTATGCGAAGTTCCATAGCCAATTTATGTTACGTGAATTTGGTGTCTATCGTAAATCTTCATAAATGTTTTTTCTTTCTTAGTCATCTATGAAGCCACAACAGCTGCCGGAGGCGGGACGTTTACAATCTCCTTACAATTTCCCAGAGCATTGATACTGTTTAAAGTTTATTTTAATTGTGATCGTTCTCGTGACGCGCTCATGTGACTGGTCGTCATGCAAACACAAATACATTCTATTTTAATATTTGCTATAAATAACTACGCTAACGAATCGACGCGATTGTTGATAGTTTATGACACGTAGATAAAAATATTTATTACTATCGTTATAGATGCATAAAATATTAACAAGGTGATGTATGTGTAAAAATGAGTGTAGGTAAAATTTTGACTTTGTAAACTTATTTCTACGTCGACATTAATGACGACAAGGACCTTCAGTCGTGGCTAGTTACATCCCTATCAGTAAAGCCGTACTGCCAAGCAAGAGATTTGTGTTTTGGGATGAAGAATATAAAAACCGTAAGAGGTAAAATATCTCTTACCAGATTAACACGCTTCCATTTAAGACCATCATCATTTACCATTAGGTACGAATACAGCCAAGCGCAAATCTATCAGCAATAATAAAAATGAGGTTTGACGGCGTTATTTGGACAATTGCATGGTTAGTTGGAAATCCGGGTTTGATTGGTGAGAGGCTCAGTATAAAGATATACGATGTTGTGCAGAATGTAGAATCTTTAAAGAGGTAGATGTAAAATTCACCAATTTTGCGTATAGCTCGACTACGACGATTTTATACTCGTATAGTAGGGCGAATTTAGGAAATTGTATTTTCTAATTTGTCTGACTCTGGACTGGTGGCTAGTTACCAGCAAAGACATACCGCCAAACAAAGAGATTTGTGTTCCGGTATGATGCTGTGTAGAAACCATAAGGGGTATATCGCCTCTTACCAGATTAGTGCGCTTCCATCTTTGACTATATCATCACTTACCATCAGGTGAGATCACAGCTAAGATCACAGATAAAATATGCTATTTGCTAGTATTACTTTGATTGTGGTTAAACAAAAAATGCGTACTTAAGGGCAATATATTAATAACTTATTCGGTTTTTTAAAAACCAGATAATATTGTATGAATATTGTAAGAAAAATCACTATTATTCCAACGATTGCGCTTTCCTAATAAGGATGTACGGTAACATCTCACCATTTGCGCGTTACATTAAACCATATACCTATTTAAGATACTGTTCTTGATCTTGAGCCAAATACTGATTTTGACTTTAAAGACATTATCATAAATATATCAGTTCTAAGATGGATGATAAATATAACTGTTTGTTTATTCAGAGATCAACCCTATGAGTGCTTCTTAATAACACCATCTGGCGTAAATTAGATAAATTTGTTTGTTATCTTTTACATATATTTGCAAAAAAATGATAAATGGTTGAATAATAACGTCGCTTGAATTCCTAGATTAATATTTGCTTTTTTTATTATATTATATCTGCCAATAATTAATGGATTTCATGCGTGAATTTTCCAGGGTTTGTTTATTACTTCCAAGTCTGCCTTAGGAATAGTGTCACGATATAATTATTTTATATATCGATATAATGGCACAAGTACTCGAAGTTTGAGTTCCGGGAGAGTAAATTTAGGAAATTCTATATTTAAGAAGCCTATTTTTTAAAGTCGACTGTCTTATTGGTCTAGTGGTTAGCATGTTCGACTACAAACATGAGGTTCGAATCCCGGGTCGGGCCTATTCAAAATCGATATTGAGTTTTCTATTAAGATTTTCTCAATATTTGCCAGAAGTTGGAAAGTTGGCTGTGCGCTCCAGCCCCGTGCGTCGGAGAGCACGTTAAGCCGTCGGCCCTTCGCCTGATCTCTCTCCGATCATGTCGCATTTCCGTCACTTTACGTAATAGAGAGTGCAAATGTGTACTATGCCTGCCAATCAGCAGTGCAGCAGCGTGGTGGTACTATGCTCAAAACCCTCTCTTAAAGTCAAAGTCAAAATATCTTTATTCAAGTAGGCCTGTTACAGCACTTTTGAACCGTCAAATATTGTTTTTTTCTATACATTATTTAAATGAATAACATAAAAGAACGACTTACAATCTAAAGTTACGAGGGTTCCTTCGCGCCCTGATCTGAGAAGAGCTAACAACGGACTCAGTCGGGTGTACGTTTTTTTTGGTATCATCATCACAATATTTAATTAAAAAAATATTCTATATCTATATACATATACAGCAATTAATTCACTCCCACGCTTTTTTGTCTTCTAAGTATTCTTTCAAATTATAGAATGATTTCTCAATTAGTTTTCTTTTAATAAAAGATTTAAATTTATTACAGACATCTTTGTAACTTCTTCTGGGAGCTTGTTGTAGCAATTTATGTGAGTGATTAGGTCTGTGCCAAGCAGGGGGACATTAATGGGCTGTTAATTAGCAAGTCTTCATTGGTAAGAGGCTTTCACCGTGGTAAGTCTATTAGCAAAGACGTGGCAAGTAAAAAAAAATGTAATCATACAGGATTCTCTATAAACATTATTGTAGTGCCATTATCATCTTAGAAGTTATCATCTATCTGATGATGGTACAGTCAAAGGTGCATTTGGAATGGGATGAATGAATATAAATGTCCTTAGAAATTATTGGCTAAATTTTTGGTATCTTATAATTACGTCCATACTTCTAAACTAGAGCCTTTCTGCTCTGAGATTATTATCTACTTTAGAAATATGCAATTTAGATGAAATATTAATATTAAATAATTCAATTAACTATTAGTCAATTAAGAAATTTTTGCAAAGGTGTAATTTATTTTACTGGGTAGTATTTTAGTACACGCTATATATATTATAATTAAAAGGTTAAGGTTATTTACAAATAGCTTTCAAGTTCTTTTCGTTTTTACATAAGCATTTAGCAACTTTAAAACAACTGAATCATTTCATATTAAACATTATGTTCGCGGAACTACTAGGTCAAGCTTAACGTTTACTCCTTCAAGTAAATAAAATTAAGCATTCTTAGATAATATCTCCAAATAATATATCTACAAAGAATACAATCATTTTATACGGAAAATCGTGGTTTGCGGAAAATATAAATAGGCAAAAAATTTTCGACGTCAATAAGCATATTAAAATGCAGGTTTATTATAAAAATGGGCTCCTTTTAACCAGTTATCCTCGCTTATATGAGATTAACCGTCAACCTAGTGGGGGTGACTATCAACTCAATTGCAATTTACTCCATATGTTGTATATAATTGATTTTATAACAATATCCGAATTAATTGTATTTGCACTTTAATAAGTTTACCAAATATTTATAAAATCCATAATGAAATTATTCCTATTCCAGCACAAACAAATAACAATGGACGTAAGTAATTAAAAGCATTTATCTGTTTCCCGCGGTGTTAGCCGCGTAGTTTCTGATTCCGTTATTAGTACAAGTTTACGTCGCGAAAAGAACATGTATGACAAATGTCAAATCGATGGTAAAGGAGATCTCTCAGTAAGTTTCGCTTATATCCGGATCCTGTGGGGATATAGGGAAATACGTTTACTACGTGGCAAGAGGCTGCTATATTCTGAATTACCATATTTTGACGGCCTCGCTAGCGCAGTGGTGCGAGTAGTCACCTTGCTAGCAGAGGCCCCGATGCTGTGTAAACTGCCTCAATGGTTTAGTGGTCAGCATGTTCGACTATAGGCATGAGGTCCTGGATTCGAGTCTCGGGTAGGGTCAATTCAAAAATCAATATTGAGTTTTCTATTAAGATTTTCTCAATATTTGTCCGAAGTTGGGAAGTTGGCGGTGCGATCCACCTCCGTGCCTCGGAGAGCACGTTCAGCCGTCGGTCCTGCGCCCGATCTCTCTCCGGTCGTGTCGGATTCTCATCACATCGGACTAGGAGAGTGAAGGAATAGAGAGTGCACTTGTGTACTATGCCTGCCAATCCGCAGTGAAGCAGCGTGGTGGGTCTATGCTCTAAAAAACCTCGCTCCTCGGAGCGAGGAGGCCTGTGCCCAGCAGTGAGACGTTAATGGGCTGCTACTTACTACCTTACGATGCTGTGTAGAAACTGTAAGGGGTATATCGCCTCTTACCAGATTAGCGTGCTTCCATCTTAGACTGAATCATCAATTGTAAACTTATAATAATAAATTTCATTTCATTTCATTTCACTTACAATCAGGTTAGATCACAGTCAAGCGCTAAACTGTGAGCAATAAAAAACTAGTTCTCATAACTGTTACTTATGTATGATTGAAATTGCCGATTTTACTTAGTCGAATAGAAGTAAAACACAGTACGCCTTTGTTTCATCAGCTATTGAGCCACAAAAAAAATTATTATACGCGCTAATCTGGTAAGAGACGATATACCCTTTATGGTTTCTACACAGCATCGTACCGGAACACAAATGTCTTTGTTTGGCGGTACGTCTTTGCTGCTAGGGTGGTAACTCGCCGCGGCCGAAGCCTCCCACCCGTCTAGACTCAGACAAGTTAGAAAATATAATTTCCTAAATTCGGCCTATCGGAGATCTAACCCGGGACTTCCGCTAGCAAAGCGAATACTCGCACGACTGCGCCAGCGAGGCACAAGCCGTCACAAGTAGTTGGTGAAATCCAGATCATGGGAATTGTAAATTTCAAGTTTTTGCTGTTTTTGGTTTTTTCCATCTTGTCAACATAATATTTCATCGACCACAAACAATGTGTGGGATCCAGGCTGAATCCAAATTTTAATTTGAATGGAAAAGCATTCTTCATAATTTCGTTTTAACCTATCTCCAAACGTTCTGCGGTTTTTACCGGTTCAAATTCCCCACAAACGTAACAAAATAGATCAGGTCTATTATTGCATACAGGGGAATTGCTTCTTGTATTGTACTGTATCATTAATTTAAAAATGAAACAGTAAACATCAAATTTTCGCTATTTTTTGGTGTTTTTTGCAATTTACTCGAAATTGAAGGATGGACGGCTTCAAAAGTACTTCAAAAGTAAAAACATTTGTTTTTATGTATATACTATACTAGCTGAAACTTCGTCTGCGTGTTATGTTTTTTTGATAGCATCTTTATTAATTGAGGGAAATTGTTTTACAAACAAGAAACATACCCGCACTACCATTTGAGGGTGGGATTGCCTAAAATTTACTTTTAATAGATTCCATTTAGTCACAAAAAAAAGATTCTGACCGAATATTACATACCATAAAAAATATAGTTTGTAAATGTGAAGTTTGAATTGTTTTTAATGTGAACATTTGATTTTTTTAACGAACACAACCGAAAACCCCTTTGCAGGTGGAATTTCGCAAAATCCCTTCTTAGCTGACCTCCACTCGGATAAAGGAATATTCCTACCATATTTCTAGTCTCTACGCCTTATGGTTCTAGAGATATCGTGATGAGTCAACAGATACCTGGATATAAGATATTATATATATATAGATAAAAACTTCATATAAGACTCATGTCATTTCATTGGTCAGTATTATTATAATGAAATCATACAAATATTTAATATTTCAGCGTAGGGTTCCGGGTTCAGATATTGTAGCAAAATTATATCCGGCATGTTTAATTGTTTCTTGCCAAGCAGCAAGGATTAACTACCGGAAACTTAAATGTTAAACTAGTGACAAAGAGCTAACACGATTAAAAATGTTTTTTACAATTTTTTTGGTTTATTATACTCATTATAGCGAAGTTATTTTTATTTTATTTATATTATACTTATGTAGTAATATAGAATTACAACTAAAGCTTACATCAGCAAAGTTTTCACTAATAATTATATATTATACAACGTTTTAATCCATCATTATGCTTTTTGTTGGAAAACATAGGAAACATGTACAACGCGGGAGTAATTCTGGAGTATAGCCTGGCAAATCCCAGTGGCGCAACTTTATTGTTCTAAAACCCTCTCTTTTATGAGTGAAGAGTCCTCCTTCCACCTTCTTATCTTCGTGCATTTCCGACTAGCGAAGGTTGGCAGTCAGCTTCACGAATGAGGGATATCCTTATCCGTCCAGCAATGGTACGCTAATAGACTGCTACTTAACTTTTTTTACCTTTATATAACGCTTGCGAAATTGTCGCATTTCTAATCTAAATATTTTTTATACAAGTAATGGCGAAAAATATATTTCTTCTATAGAATACTTCTTTTTGTTCATTTCAAATTAATCTATACATATTGAGTATAAGAGAGGAGAGTAACGTTATTTTATTTGAAAAGATTGAATTTTATCAAATGTAACATATTTGTAGAGTATTTAGTCTCGTTCCTCTCCGATATATGTAGAGTATTTTTTCTCGTTCCTCTCCGATTACTGAAGGTTGGACTTCAGCTGTGAGAACCATTCTTGGTGTCTGGCGAAGTGAAATAACAGTAAGAATAAAAGGTGTTAGGTTATCGCTTCCGAAAACGAAGATATAAGATAATACTAAAGAGACCTTTGATGATGGGATGAAAAGATCCTGGTTTAATAACACCATATTTTAAATGCTTTTATTAGCATTATTTACGCTCAATCATGTTAGTACAGCTAAATGAAACGATAGTTTCAGAAAAAATACTTACTTTACTAAAAAAAAACCGGTAATGAAATACAAAATCAAAAACAGCTAATGTCTCAGCTCGGGTCAACGATTGCTAGCTGTTGGCGTGGCGAGGCATCATCAAAGGTGTGTGTATTTAAATTACATTATTCATTAGTAGTTCCAAATGTAGCTGTAACATCGGTGGAGATCAATAACCAGCAATCCTCGTCGCGTTTTTTAACAACCCTTGTTAACGAGAATCAGCGAAAACTATTAAATAACTGTATGTGCAGACGCCATCACCAAAAACTCGTGAAATTTTAAGTATTTATTGCTAAAATAGCTGCAAACGATATCGTGCGAGGACATGAAAGGGAAAAGTTAACGTGGGAAAATAAAACCACTTAGTACTCCAGTTTTCGACGTATTTCTGCTTGTAATTTGGTTGGACAGGCCGCTCGGGTTATCGCTTCCGAGTATCGGAAGTTTATAACTGCGAGCTCATTGGCTGGGTTCCGTACGAACTCTTCCATAATAAAAAAAATTAGAATACAAAGCTAGTAGAGCCATTATGATCTTGTTGTGAGAGGAGTAGATTCTCATTTTGTGATATCGCACCCTGGAATTCACAGCACGCACCGTTAAATTTCTCTTTATAAAAAAAAACTAACGTGTTTGATTGCTCTTTTCAATCCATCCTTGTTCTTTCCAATGAAGGAAAACATCGTGGGGAATTCTATATATCTAGGAAGAAGAAGAAAGACGAAATAGCAAGATTGCTCCACAAACTTATTCGTGATCCCGTGATCAAGAAAACAGGGTCCATTTATATGTATATAGATATAGTATTTACAAAATAACATAACTCTTCCACCTTTAGAACATTTACTTTAAGTTGGTTGTACCTACAACTGAAGTACGCATTCTTTAACTAAACTTTAACAATAACAACAAATAAATACTATTAAATAGTGAACGTGTAACGAGAGGAAAATACATTTACTGTATACGAGTAAGGTATTGCTTATCAAATTTGATGCAATGTTTGGGCAAGAAATATGATTAACTGATAATTTTATCTTTACGAAATCAATAAAAAAATACCCTTCATTCAAAATAGTATATGACTCACAGGTATAATAAGTGTGTTTTACAAATACCTATCACATTCAAAGGCACCGATAACGCTTCAATCGAAATAAATCACCTCTGAAAAACATAAATGTCTCGGAAATATTATTAAAGACATTCGTCATTAGAGGGTGTGGCTCACGGGTTCGTATTATCCTGCGGCTTTGACTAAGAATCGTAAGCTAGAATCGAGGCATGGCAAATTTAGGAAATTGTATTCACTAACTTGTCTGTAAGATCTAGTGTGGTGGCCGGCTTCAGGCTACCTTTTCAGAGCGGAAGTTATTATGGCTGCTTTCCAGTGCAGAGTAGCCGCGAGAACCAGAGAGAGATAGATATCTTCTGTTTCATTAATAAAAAAATGTAGCCATTTTTTCGTGTCACATTAACTTTAGTTTATAATTAGAAAATAGCAAAATTTCAGATGTATTTTGGTAAAATTATATTGACATTTATTAATACAATGAACCCCAAAATCTGACTGCATCAGGTTGTTACCATGGTGCCTAACCGGTTGCTTTAAGAATAACGTGTTGTGTAACCGAAATAAATTGAAACTTTTTTCTTATGTATATGAAACATTAAACTTATGGGATATAATAAATGCTGATATTCATCAATCTTATTTGTCCTCTTGTATTTCCCCATACATGACAATTCAGGTCATACGGTAGATCTAACACAAAAGAAGCATGAAATTCAATAAAAATAATTAAATGAATATAGTAATAAATTTTATCATTAAATAAGAAGTATTTACATAGATACTTTCCTTTTAAAATAGGTATAGCTTATGTACATTATACTTATTTTTAACAAAAATTATCTGAAATAGAAATTGCTATAGGTACGTAATAATATCAACCTCAGATTATTGCCTAAAAGAAGTAAAAGCTATAAAAATAAGCACCAACCATTACATAAGTAAAGGTTGGTGCAGAGTTGCTATATATTTATATACAGTTAAACATCGTATAGCTCATACCCACCATGAAGTTTTATGAGAAATTTTATAGAACATAATCCAATGTAAAAAAATCTGTACCGAAACGGTTCCACCAAATTTTTGAATTTTTTGTACATATATTATGTATGACTGCCTCATTGATGGTTAGCATGTTCGATTACAGACATGAGGTCATGAGTCCCGGGTCTGGCGAATTTCAAAATCGAAATCCAGTTTTCTATTAAGATTTTCTCAATATTTGCTTGAAGTTAGGAAGTTGGCTGTGTGCTCCAACCCTGTGCCTCGGAGAGCACGCCGTCGGATTCTCGTTACATCGGACTATGAGATTGAAGGAGTAGAGATTGCACTTGTGTGCCAACCCGTAATTACCCCCTCTTCTATGAGTGAGGGAGTCTGAACCCAGTAGACACTAATGGGCTGCTACTTGCTTACTTATGTAAAGTATATTTTTTTTATGATAGTCCAATAAAACAAGGACAATATTTTTTCCTGTTCTTGACAAAGTAACACTTTATTACCAAGAAGTCTTACTCTACAAAGTCGTGATACAGCGTCACAACTGAACTGATTTATTTGATATCGTATGAATCACATTATTAATTTATTTTTAGACAAATAATGTAGATAATAAGCTAAAAATATATTCATGAGCGATAAGGAAACTTGTATAGGAGGTCTACTATCCCTATGGACTATCACATCGGACAAGAGGAGCGAAAAAACAAGATCTCATTTGTAATGTTAACTTTTTAAATTTTACGACTTAAGTAATTTCAGTTTTTTTAAAGTAAATATCAAACAATGCACATCTTGAATAGAATAAGCATATTTTACAGGATAACTAAGGTTCGCCAGAAATTGAATACTTTTAAGTCTATCAATCAACAAAATTATTCAACAAAATGTATTTTAGTAATAAAATACAATTTTTTTATTTTTTCTATATATGTATATAAAAAGCTTGCATTGCGAAAATTTGAGGATCTAGAGATTCTCTAAACGAGCCTTCGATAGATAGCTTGTAAGATTGCCACCAAAATGGGAAGTTCTTAGTAAATAATTAATACCACATGTAGCCTAATCGAAATAGATGGCCTTGCTGCTACATAAATTGCATTTACAAAGAACTATTTTGTAATTGTTATCAATCGTATTAACAATATACAGCACAGCGAAGATTTATATCTCAATCAAAATATATGACTAGGATTTATATCACTGAGGAAGCCATGAAAACATACTTACCAACTTTCTTTTGAAATTTCGTAGACATAGAATGATTTCACACTTACTGTACTATCTAATCTATTGATATATGGAGTGCCTACGTGATCAGTGACAGAGGTTACTGCACCCATTGCAAATATCAAATCTGCATCAAGGTGCTACAACTGTATATCATTGAAGCATCATTGTTTAAATATGAACTCTATTTCATATCATGAAAGTCTAAAGTAGTATTAATGCATGATAGAGTAACGATGTTTTATGATGGAAAAGTGTTTTCGCATTCCTGTAATTGGTGCCTTCCCGAGTCTCCCCCCTCGTTTGTCATTTGATCCTACAGTCATAACCGTAATGTGGCTGCATTTTGAATACTACAATATGATTAAAATATGATATTAAATGTACTGGCGCCATGCTGACCGCATGCATTAATTGATTAACGTTGTGCCAATTTGCTCCGTTCCTATTCATATAAGTAAGTAGCAGCCCATTAACGTCCCACTGCTGGGCACAGACCTAATCACTCATACGAGAGAGGGTTTTTAGAGCATAGACCCACCACTGCTTTGGGGATTGGCAGGCGTAGTACACAAGTGCACTCTCTATTTCTTCACTCTCATAGTCCGATGTGACGGGAATTTGACACGACCGGAGAGTGATCAGGCGCAGGACCGACGGCTTAACGTGCTTTCCTAAGCACGGGGGTGGATTACACCGCCAACTTCCCAACTTCGGGCAAATATTGAGAAAATCTTAATAGAAAACTCAATATTGATTTTGTATTGGCCCTACTCGGGACTCGAACCCAGGACCTCATGTCTGTAGTCGAACATGCTAACCACTAGACCAATGAGGCAGTTCCTATTCATGTACTTAAGGACATAACCTTAGAATAAATACAAAAACATTATATAAATATAGAAAAAAATGGGCTCATTTATCTTCTATGCACTTTTAAACGATCGCCCAGATGTAATATATTTTTGAACAGTTGTTAAATACAATATACTGTTTATAAATTGCAATTATCCCTGGTAGGATATAAAGTCAGGACCTTTGCTATCGAAGAGAATTACTGAGTCAGAGTATAAAACCCAAAAATTGTTTATACGTGTGCCCCCTATAAACTTTGTAGCCATACAAACTTTACCAACCATGCCATGTGCCTTAAATCGGTTTCATTTAAATAGGCAATAATACGAGGGCAGTTTTATAACACTAGACTCATGAACGCGCTTATCACCAAAGCTTCAAAACTACACGCGAATAACACCAAAATTTAACGAATGCTCACTAAGTAGGGATATCCTTATATTCATTGGATAGGGAATTATGCAGATGATAGAGCTGGGAGTAAGTAGTTAGTTTTATCTGATCAGTTTTCTGTCACGTACACAGATTAGCTCGGAGTCACAAAATTAACAAATTTAATTTCCATTCTCCTTCACACGTACGCAACGCATAAAAATTTGGTTAAAAAAGTTGTTAAGGCCATGTTGAAACTAGCACAAATCTAGACCACGACAACCGCTACTAATATTGGTAATAAAATATCCTTATACGCGTTACAGAGAAGAGATTTAATTTCGAAATAAAGGTAGATAATCTTGTATTTTTAAAAAGCTGCTTGTATGATTTCGGAAACGGTTAAATCTTTGTGATGTCTTTTTAATTATTAGTTTACACTTGACCGATATTTATATAAATTAAAATAAATAAATAAACCTTTATCTGATCATGCTACATTGTTTCTTAATTGAGGTACTGTTATTTTGCTATTTTATCTATAAAACTATGTTTGATTATTAGCAAGGTCTCAAGGTTGGGTAAAGGCTTCCTCCAAGTCTACATATTGTGGTTTTTCTTTGTTTCTGCTTTAAAATTTTGTGATATTTATTTCTGGATGGTTATAGTTATACTCTTCCACGGTGACCGACCAGATTAGAAGGTTATTTATTTTGTTTTTAGTTTTTAATTGTGTGTTCGTTTGTTTTGTGCCTGAGGAGGAGGCGCTTAATTGCTATGCTTAAATGTTTTGATTATTAAGCATATTCGCTACATTTTTCACTATGTACTTTAGTATTCCTTTTATGAAGATTCCTTCAGAGAAGCTGCTATGACTGTTGACCCATGTCTCAATTTGTTACGTTTTGTTCTTCTTATTTAATTGCGTATTTCTCTCTACATTGGTTTCAGTATTATTCTCGGGTGACGTAGGCAGGTTCTTATTATCAGTTTATCATATATAAGTTTCCTTTTCTCTCTTTCCTGTTTTAATTGTTCTAGAAGCTCCCTTCTCTTCTCTAGTACATATTTTGGATAGTCGTCTTTAATGTAATAATATACATGTTTTAGTGCTCTTTTGTGTTTCAAAATTTTTATCTTTGTGCCTAGAGGTGTGAAGGTTACTACTATAGGATATAATAGGGTCGTGTTGAACTATGACATACAAATATTATTTGCAGTTTATAATTATACATATTTTATTTATTAGATAAGCCAACAACATTTATGTACAAATTTATGGATACAGAAGGAGGTAAGCAAGAGCAATATTACATAGCGTAAACGTCACTAATAGGCTTATACAGTGATTACATAATATAAATTTAATTAATTATAAACTAAGAAAAACAGTTACAATGCAAATTTATCTGTTGAAAGAGAGAGAGAAAAATCTATGATAATTTCCGCAATAATACAAGAACTTGGCGACGGAAAATGTTACTTTGGGATCGAAAATATCTTATTTAGTATTTATGGAGTAATATTGGCGGCAAATACGATTTAAACACGAGTGAAGTGATAAATTTGTGCGACTTGGATGTAGCGAAAAAAAATGTTGTATTTAGTTGTTGATCGTGTAGGCATCTTACAATTTAATTTAATATGTGCAAGAAGAGATGTATCACATAAACTATTAATTATTGTGTATAGAAGCATTATATCCAATATTAAACGAAGTTGTAATGAATTTAAACGGGCCGCGTTATCTTTAAATGTCTAATAATTTATTGGATGATATTCCACTTACAGGGGGAAAGCCGAGAAGTTACATTATTATACAAATAAATTCAATGCGGAAATATTACGACCAAGTAATTTATGGTATATAAATAATACGACTGTAAAAAAATAAAATTATCTGTTTGCGACTTCGAAGTATGAGTATATTTTAAACATCTTTGGGTTTCAATGCAATTTTTTGTTTTTCATTAATTTAACTTTAATAAACGACGTTTTTTTTGACGACTACTTCATGTGGTTTTTGTTTTCATCTTACTTGAACAAGAATTAAAAAAAATTAAGTGCGTACGTACAAAGTACACACGTCAGAAGTGAAACTTCTTTGACAAACAAATTTTTAGGTCATGTTTATATTTGTACAAATTTTTTATATAACTTTATATTGCCGAGATTTGGAGTAATGATTTTAATTGTCATTAAAATATTAAGTGTCGAAAATTAATACAAATAATTTATTGAAATCTTAAATGACGAATTCTAACGAATTGCCTCGTGTTTTTTGTGAATATTAGACATTTATTAATTAAACTTTGTTTTTGAATTTAGAAAAGAGAATTTATGAAATATTTTTATAAAAAATAGTACATTAAATTATTAAATGACGAGTGGCAAATTAAAATGCCACATGTTATTTGTAAATATTAAAACCTAACCTAACCTAACTTTACCCAACCTTTAAACGAATTAGCATAAAAACGCTGCACGCGTGACGCTAACCGCGCGTTTCATCCTTAAAAATTTTACCTCATGCGTCTAAAGAGATTTCACTTCTAACTGCATGCTTATCTGGCGTAATCTGTGGCTCAATTGATTTTGACGTTAGTCACGGCTACACATATATCTTTTTTAATTACCTACAGCTTTATTGTAACCTTACAAAATGGTAAGTGTTTATGCTGTCTAAGATTAAAGAGGTATTTTACCTCTTATGCTCTCACTTATTTCCTGGAAGATTAGTATCTAGACCGAAGATTCCCACTATTTTAGATTCTATTCTATTGCAACTATAATGCTCACAAAAAAGAGGTAAGTTTAGAAGTTGTTTGGGAAAGAGGATTTTATAACTTTACAGAGCAAAGAACAATCACACAACTATGGAAAAACACGAACAGTTTCGCTGTCAGAGCCATAGTTTATATATTGCCAGCTCTTTTCTTGGCATCCTGGTTTTAATATGTAATCTGTACTGCATGCTAATATTTTACAGGAATATTGTAACCTACCTTTTTTTCCGCTTGGAAATGCTTTTATGCAACCCTACCAAGAGGGCAGTGAGTGTGGGGCTCGCTAGCTTAACTAGAATACCCACTAAAACCCAGCGACACCCTCATCAACCTGAATTAGAATTGTCAGAGGCTCCCTTACGCATACGCTCTGACACTTCCGGTTGTAATCGGCAAAGAGTGGTTTAAGGAGGAGGCAAAAGACGTTCAAAAAACGGGCCTTCTACCACCCGGCCTCCGCCTTCGCAGGGGCGGGGTATTAGTAGCACTTTCCCTTTCTCTCTCCATTGCCTCCTTCAGCGAGATGAAACTGCATTCCATCCTACCTCACTGCCAAGTATTGAGTCGATTATACTTGGCAATGAGAGATCCTCTCCAATCAGCGACACCAGGGAATGACGTTGCGGTTCCTCCTTGGGATTTATCTATATATAAGATAAAAACGTTCACTCGCTCACAACGATATCTTTAAAACAATTCCCTGATTTACTTGAAATTCAGCAAGGTGAATTGTATTTCGCAATGTAGAGGCTCACTAAGAATTTTTATCCCTATATTCCCTTACTGTCGAGAATTATGCTGGTTACAGTGATTGTGATACCCAATGAGTAAATAGGGATGTCATTAAAAAAAAGGAAAAACGTACGTGCTATTGTGATTAATAAAACAGCTGAAGTTACACTAATTACTTATACAATGTTTAGATTGATTTCATAATCAAGTCTTGTTTGTTTGGGTATCCATGACATTTGGTAGAACAAACTTTTGGTTTCCGCTATGTCTTTTCTAATTAAATATACGAGCTATGTATCAATACAATATTGTAAACCATTGTGTAAGTTGCTTGACCTAATGTGCTTGTGATTATAACATGTAATTGTTCCATTAAAAAATATATGAAGCTCCCAAGGTTTTATCAATAACGAAGTCTTTGGTAAGATTCGAGTATTCGTTTATTAAGCTTTAAGAACTTTTCGAATATCAAACGATGCTTTTATTAATATAATTGGTCGTTTATATAAGTACATTCAAGGTAAATGCCTTGAAATTTGCAAACGATCGCATAATAAGTCGTCTTATTAAACATTCGCTCAATTTAGATTCGATTTCTAACATCTTGTACAACGAGCTTTTAGCAACCAATTCTATTTGTTATTTATCATGATATGTAATAAAGAACTTCCTAAGTAGAAATACATATATTAATAATTCAAAGACAACCTGTTGTATAAACATTTTTTAATACCAGTTTTGAATTAGTAATCATATCTCCAAGATATCTAATTATAAACTCGCAAAAATAATATGATACAAGCAGAGAAAATTAGTGGTTAGTATAGACAGATTATAAATGTGGCGGTGTAAGTCAGTGTTTTAAAATAAGTAAAAATTTTAACAAAAAAAGGACCGCCTTCGATACCAACTCTTACAAATATATTAATATGCTCTAAAAAGTAAAAAATAATTGCGTATTATTTTGTAGAGTTCTTCCTATTGTTATATTTGGAGTCGGCGTCAGCGAAGATAGGTGTGTCCCGCGTGTCTACTTGGCAGCAACTGCGCCACTCCCACCTATAGCTTGTATATATCGATACCCTGGCTGACACCGACTCCAAATATAAGTACCCTATATCCCTGAACCCTATATCCTTTCCAATAAAAAGAGAATCATCGAAATCGGTTAGAGTGATCTTGAGTTGTTCGTCTATTTGTCGAGCACATGTTTAATGCAAATTTAAGACTTATTCGGTTTTCTCATGGATGCCATCATCAGAACTGGATTTAAATGAAAATGGGACCCTACGACAAGCACCACCTTTCAAATAAAAAGAATCATCAAACTCCTTTTTTTGAAGCCGGTTAAAAATGAAAGCATCTTCCCCTATATTATCCACTCAATGATGATTTTTATATTCCAAAACATAAATAAAGAACTTGACACACAGACAAAATTTTAGCTCCTTAGAGATATATTTTAGGATAACTAATATCCTATTAGATAAATAGGCAGAATCTACCTTAATTAATTTGAAATTGTTAAACATTTTTAGCTGAAAACGCAAATGACGATTTTAGTGATGTAAACTTTTTGGTTCGGTTGGAAACGATTTTGGTACCGATTAATGAATTATTTTTATTTATTTGTTACTTTTTGTACACCACATGTACATAAAATACGCTGTGTGTTCAAAAAGTATCGCGAATTTTGTGTTTTTTCAAAAATTATTTATTTATTCATGAATATCTATTTTGTCCCCTTCAAAGTAATCCCCATGAGATATTATACACTTGTGCCAACGGTTTTTCCAATCTTCGAAGCACTTCAAAAAATCATTTTTTTTTATCTTGTTCAGCTCCTCCTTCGATGCCGTCTTTATCTCGTCAAGAGAAGAGTAACGTCGTCCTTTCATGGGCCTCTTCAGTTTAGGGAACAAGAAAAAGTCACAGGGGGCCAGATCTGGGGAATACGGTGGCTGCGGCATCATTAGTGTGTTGTTTTTGGCCAAAAAGTCGCGCACAAGCAACGATGTGTGAGCAGGGGCGTTATCGTGGTGCAAAAGCCAATTTTTGTTCTTCCACAAATCCGGGCGTTTCTGGCGGATTGCTTCGCGCAAATTGCGCATAACTTGCAGGTAATATTCCTTATTGACCGTTCTTCCCTGTGGCAAGAACTCATGATGCACCACGCCCCTGCAATCAAAGAAAACTGTCAGCAAAACTTTCACATTCGATCGAACTTGGCGCGCTTTTTTCGGTCTTGGTTCGTGCGGCAGCTTCCATTGAGATGATTGAGCTTTGGTTTCCACGTCATAACCATAAACCCACGATTCGTCACCAGTTATGACCCTCTGGAGCAAATTTGGGTCGTCGCGGACAGAGTTTAACATCTCATTAGCAATGTTCATGCGATGCTGTTTTTGGTCACAATTGAGCAATTTTGGTACGAATTTCGCGGCGACCCGTCTCATGCCCAAATCATTGATAAAAATCGAATGGCACGAGCCAATCGATATGTTTAGGTCCTCAGCAACTTCTCTAACGGTGATTCGACGATTGGCCAATACCATTTTCTCCACTTCATTAATTTTTTCGTCTGTTGTTGAAGTGCTCGGGCGTCCGGCACGCTCTTCGTCGTTCACATCTTCTCGGCCTTCTGAGAACATTTTGTACCACCGATAAACGTTGCTTCGGTCCAAGGTAGCTTCTCCGTATGCCACAGTCAACATTCGGAATGCATCCGCGCACTTAATTTCGTTTTTCACACAAAATTTGATACAGGTTCTTTGATCCATTTTTTTGAATAGGTAAAAATCGAAGACGATCCAAAACACGTGCAAGCAAAGCAGCTGTCAACAATTAAATGAACATTCAAAATGGCCGAGCTTGTCGGCATAAGTGAGAGACATGAGTACCAACATAACGCCACACAAAATTCCAAATTCGAATATACGTAACCCGCGAAAATTCAAAAGTCGCGATATTTTTTGAACACACCTCGTAAGTATATAGCCAATTCTTGTATTAGGAAGAGTACAAAAGGCGGTTTTATCGTTTGATAGCGATCTCTACTACTCTTTGGAAAAATTGTAGCAGAGAGTAGTAGGTGGTGTATTCAGATTCGGCCTCGCTGGCGCAGTGGTGCGAGTACTCGCATTGCTAGCAGAGGTCCCGGGTTCAAACGGTTCCCCGGTAGGACGAATTTAGCAAATTGTATTTTCTGATTTGTCGGAGTCTGGACTGGTGGGAGGCTTTGGCCGTGGCTAGTTACCACCCTACCAGCAAAGACGTACCGCCAAATAAGGAGATTTGTGTCCCGGTAGGATGCTGTGTAGAAACCGTAAGGGGCATATCGCCTCTTAACAGATTAGCGCGCTTCCATCTTAGACTGTATCATCACTTACCATCAGGTGAGATCACAAATAAAATACATACTCAATACCCACCGATAACTATAATAACATAAATATAGCGCTTATGTACCGATAAATACAGTATATAAAAAATAAAATAAAAAAGTTTAATAATTTATACTACTTATTGTAAACCTTAGTAATAAAGAATACATATAATTTTTTTCCTTCTTTTCTAATTATTATTATTAGTGTAATTTTTTCTTATTTATTTACACCTTTATTTATATACATTGTTCTTTTATTCCTTTATGTGAGGTAAAAGCCTCTTTCAATGTCTTCTACTTCAATCGGTGTCTCGCCAACGTGCTCCACGTTTTCCCAACAATTTTGGAAATGTCATCGTCCAATCGCTTCCATGATCTGCCTCGATTGCTTTTCAAATATGCGATACCATTTTGTAACAACCTTTGTCCATCTTTTTTCTCGGCTTCTTTGAAATACAATACATGTTATAAACTAAATATATGTAATTATAAAATGTATACATTAAATAAATATGAAGTCGTATCTATAGCTGTTGCAGATATTGATTGTTTGCACAATTTTTGATCGACACTGTCTTATATTTAATGGAGGCGATTTCGACGTAGCGTATCTGAAAAGATTTCTGATAATAATTAGTGTTACAGAATGGATTTCTCAGGACAAGCTGGCTTTGAAACCGTATTTGAGATTGTTTCTCAAGACAGACAAACTTTTCCTTAAGGTATGGAGGCGATTGATGTTTGAATAGAACATATTAAAGTAAATAAAATATGTGAATCCAGGCGACGGCGTATAGGAAGACACTTGAGCTTTTTACGAAAGTATAGAGCTCTATAGAAACGGGATGTACCAAGCGTGTAACTAATATTACTAAATAATATTGTCATTTTAAGTCATAGCTTGGGTGAGCCATGAATTAATGTCATACGATTACGCTAATCTTAGTTTAAGATAACAATACGTTTTAGAAAACAATACGACAGCATTTCGCGTATATGAAGGAAGTACACGAATAATCAGATAGAAAGATATGCAGATAGTCTTATTATCGAAATTCGATAAGGTTTCATTAACAAAATGTAATAGTTCCTACTAATTACTTAGGTAATATAAGCATTATTTTATGTAATATAATAAAATTACCAATTTTTTAAAAATAGCTCATTTAAATTGTGTATTTGTCTTTGTATATTTGAATTGTGTATTTGTCTAAAAGAATATTATTCTTCTATAGCAGCGATATCTAGTCGAAAATAAATAAAATATTTTTATTTAGATAAACATATTTGCTATATATTTCATGGGATTGAGACCCTTTTAGTGCAGTGATATCTGTATTAGAGGGTCTATTCCGAATAACAACCTTTTGTATCCTTAAGATTAATGTAACGTGTATGTATATGTGGACGTGGATGCATATGGAAGTGTATGTGTGTGTTTTGTTATTTAGTGTGTGACCACTAAAACGTATTACTATGAAGTAAGATTTTCCTCGCCCTGGTATTTAAAACTTCGTTTGATAAGAAAAAGGCGGCTTCTTAAAGTCAGAGTGTATCATATATCGGTCATTGTTTTCATAGAGTAGATATTCCAAACTAAATAATTCGAATACCTTATTGTTACAAGGTCACATTAAATAGGTTAAGGTAGAATCATACATTTATACCGATTTCAAACAATCTCTGAACGTTGTATATAGGATTAAAATAGTATATTAGTATCAAGAAAGATGTTTACTAGTAAATAAACTAAAGTTCTGATTATAATGTGTGTTTATTTAAAGTCATTCATTCATAAAAAAGGTACGTAGGAACCCATTAACGTCCCACTGCTGGGCACGGGCCTCCTCACTCATAGGAGAGGAGAGAGGGTTTTTAGAGCATAGACCCACCACGCTGCTCCACTGAGGATTGGCAGGCATAGTACGCAAGTGCACTCTCTATTCCTTCATAGCCTGATGTGACGGGAAACCGACACGTCCGGAGAAAGATCAGGCGCAGGATAGACGGCTTAACGTGCTCTCCGATGCACGGGGGTGGAGCACACCGCCAACTTCCCAACTTCGGGCAAATATTAAGAAAATTTTAATAGAAAACTCAATATTGGTTATTTGAATTGGCCCGACCCGGGACTAGAACCCAGGACCTCATGTCTGTTGGACATGCTGACCACTAGACATATGAGGCATTATTAGTTAGCATTCATTCATATAAACGATCAATAGAGTCATTTTACTATTGAAATTTGTATAACATCGTCACTAGTTCACTCAAAGCAGCTTTTTGATTGGGAATAACTGCTTTTCAATTTCTCAACCAGAAGTTTATAAACACTTCCTCCCTTATTTATCTGTTTTTTACTACTTTTTGGAATGATTTGTATTTTCATTTTATTTCTAAATTAAATACCTTCTTTCTTTCTTCAAACTGAAACTGTATTTGTTAATGATTAAAATATCCCAAAAATCTTTTCCTCTCTATTGCTGTGATACAAATGTTGCTTGTTTATTCTATAAAACATCATTTCTTATTATATCTATTATTTGTCTAGTGCGTTTTCTTCTATTTACCTTGGAAATAGAGATATTCAAAAGATAATCTCATAATAATGTAAAAGAAAATACGTCACCTAATGCCTAGCTATTACATTAAAATAATTAGCATACGATAAACTGGACATGATTTTAGAATCCCCTTTTCTAATAATCCACAAATCTTCTACAGACAATATTGTATACAATGTTTCTATTTATACCATCTTTATCAGGGGGATAACAGCTTTAAATGATGCTATTTCATAACTATTACTGATGGTTAATAAGTGTGAATTTACATAGATGATTATAGATAATGCGAAAAATAGGATTACATAGGCAATCTACACTAATAAAACCTAATCAATCAAACAACGTAGCGCCTGGCGCAATGCATGAGTGATCTCTATGATAATTGACTGATAACAAGATAACCGCAGTGCTTGCAAACGCCTTTCTATCATATTATTTATCTTAAAATATTAATTTACGTCAATGAAGAACAAATAAGGATAACTTGGCCTTTTTGATGACCTCATTGCACCAATTGTATGAATATTTGCTTCACTAGTAGAGGTCCTGAATTAAATTCCCGATAGGGCAACTTAAGAAATTGTATTTTTTTATTTGTATAAGCCTGGAGAATCTCCGGGTCTCACTATTAGGCTATCATGGCTCTGGATAATATAATTATTGAACAGTAAATTATCTGTAAAATTGAATATAATTTTAGAATAGACCTTAATATACTCAAGTACTCAATGGACTAGGTTGCATGGAAACAATAAGAAGTACATTGCATAATCGATGCAATCTTTGTATGTACATTTAATGTTATTATCGCCTACTTATGTAAGCTGCGTATATAATTTCCTACCCGCGTTGTTGAGTTATAGGAAATTTAAATTTGGAATAAATCTTATAATATTGAGTATGTAAATTACCTTAAGATTCCATTTTTCTATTGCTATTTACTCATTTGAAACAGCTTGTTTTAACATTGAATGACGTTTTTGAATGTCCAAAAATCCGTGCATATTGCCCAACTAGTTTGTGCGGGGAATTCCCCTAAAAAACGTAAGTATGCTTTGGGTCAAGGTCGGATTTTGGTCTGGAGGTTTGAGCATAAAAGGTGAGTGAAGTGCTGGAGGCTCCCCTCGGCCTCAAATTATTTTTGGTATAAAATTACCATTTCGTTACTCGACATTTTCATTAACCCCCTCCTCCAGAAATCGGATCCTGCTTGTGGCTGGTAGATTTGTTCTCATATAATAATATTATGGAGTAATATTATATATTTTCTGCTTTAAATTGAAACTTTTAATTTTACAGTATTTATTGTAAATATAATTATATAAAACCAGGTTATCTATCAATTCTAACCTGCATAATCCACAGAACCCGTGACATTTACGTACAAAGTTGTTTCCGAAATGGACAAAAGTTGTCTATATGTATATTACTTCCAGCAAGACAAATCACTGGCATGACAACGGTAAACATATGTTTATGGTTCACTCATAATAATGTTTACAAAAGTGAAGCAAAAGAAGTTGCATTCGCTTATATATCCGTTCGCAATAATGAAACCTAGCCGGGTCGTCAGTCGCCCTAAATGGCAACCGGCTCGTTTCGCTCTGCAGATAGTAGTGCGTTTCCATTGTGGCCAAAAAAATCGCAAAGAACGGCCGTCTTTTGTTACGAGATATAATTTAAACGTTATATGAAGAAAACTGTAAATGTAGGGTGTTGTAGTTCCTTATCGTATCAATCAGAGTGGTCGTGGGCATCGCGAAGTTATAAAATCTGGGCAGATATAATTCGTGGTACCACCAGTAACGATTTGTGCCTGTTTTCAGACAGTTTGGTACACTCGTGCAAAGGGATCACATACAGTAGATCGTATTTGGTAGGTCCATCGCATGGGTGAACTTCTGCGAGGTCTAGTGCCTTCTATTTTTCCAGTACGACTTAATGGAGTCTGCTTCACGCCGAGAGACGTGACCAAAGAATTTTAAAGTTCGGCCATTCACCAAACTGTTGTCTGATACTGAGTTGCAATAACATTAAAATAATCCTAGGGAACTTAACTTGCAAATATTCCTAGGGAACTTAACTTAAATTTTGTAAGGCGCAGGTGCAAAATTTTGTTAAATTCCTTAACGTTGAAATTATACATACAAAACTTTCGCCAACAAAAGCTAATATTATTTGTAATCTTGTCGACAGATACACCTTCAGATATTTAACATTGAGTTCTAAATCAAGATATAAATGAGTATTGACGTTAGTTACGTGTTAAAATTGAAAGTAGTATAACCTTTACAATATTTTTTTTTATTATAACGCATTTTTTGTCAGAACTTAACAAACAATTTGACGGAAAACCTGGCGTAATGATGTGCACTATCTAGTCTTAAATAAGGTTGAAGTGGGTAAATTTAGGACTTTCGATTTCATAAATTGTCAATGTTTTATTGTTTAGACATTGATTAGAGACATCCTCAAAATTTGTTTTTCAGTACGATTTTGTGTAAAAGCTGTTGGGAGCTAAATGGCCATCTATCTTAAACTAATTAAACAGGTTCCTTTATCATCATTTACTCCAGTAAGATGACAGTGAAATTGTACTTTTTTGCACAATTGTGCAATAATATAATAATTGCACTTTCTAATCGCGTCGTGTGCGAATGGGCCTGCGTCCCATCAGTGGCCTACGTGCGCTGGCGCACGTTTAGCGCCAGGTTCAGTTCCCGACTAGCGATTTATTAAAGCTCTTATCATTTGCAATTAATATTTTATTGCCAAGACGTTTATAGTGCAAATAATGTAGGCGCAATGAAATTGCATATGAACATTGTGTTACCACGTGTTAGACGTATGCCTTTCTTACGATATCTATTTCTAGTGTAACAAAGGTTGTTAATAATAATTGTCATTATTGGAATAAATTGGCTTTATCATACACGTCATGAAATATACCTTTTTCATAGTGACTACAGCATTCTTATTTTTTTAATTTTAACTTAAATCTCGTTTCTTGTTAAAATGGCTTATGTCAAGGGGAATGAGGAAGTTATATGGAATTTGGATTTAGTAAATGGCAAAGATTATAATTGTATCCGGTTATCAACGACTCTAGCAACAATATATAAGGAATATTTTGCTATAATTTATTTTTATAAAGTCATTTGAAATTTGAATGGAAGTTAGTCTATTGCCATGAATAAAAAATGTTAATATCTATAATAAATATTGCTCTTTTACGTAACCTGTCAAGGTTATTTTAATAAAATCTATTTTTAATTTTCATTTGACGTAGGGTAGGTACATATGATTTTGTTATAAAATATGTTATTAAAACATACCTATGTGCTAAAATGATCTGTGCTCTTTACAATTCATGGAGTAAACTGATTTAAAATTATAACTGACAATAGTCATCTTCAAATAAGGTTTTTTTTTATTGCTGACAGTTTAGCGCTTGACTGTGATATCACCTGATGGTAAGTGATGATACAGTGTAAGATTAAAGCGCGCTAATCTGATAAGAGGCTATAAATACATCTGATAAATAATTAAGTAGATCTGGTAAATAATTATGGTGAAGTTTTTTAGATCTTTCCATCAAAAATTTTAAAGAGCTACATTTGACATATCATTTTGCATCTAAGCCTCGCTTTCTTATTAAGATTAGCTTTGTTGAAGATATCAGAGTTCAAATGAAAATAATCCTTTGCATTTAATAAAACTACTAGAGAATTAAAGACACTATTCATGCAACGAAGTAATAAAGAATTTGTTGAAAATTGTCCTATAGTTTCTATGACATTGCTAACACATCTAACACACATATGCAGCAATCAATTTGTTGAGTATAATATCTGAAAATAAAGAAGTTATAACAAGAATAAAAATGTGTATATTCTTAGATACTTTAATTCTTCTAAAATCTAAACGGGCAATGAGTTTTGTCTGGTGAGCATTTGCCTCTTTTCCCCTAACTAGGCCTATTGTTCATAAGCTTCATTTTTATTTTTGCTTCCAGCTTCTTTTTATCTACGCCAGGGGGCATTGCTGTGTAGGATGGCCGAATGTTTTGATTTTTAATCAGAAACCAAATAAATAAGTACTCTGTGGGAAAAGATGGAAATGTAGATGGAATCTGTGGTCGGTGGTCAAATGCCGAACAGAAAAGGTAGACGTTAAATGTTTAACTTAAATGATACTGATATCAAACCTTTTTTTATGTTCCGCTTAATATGCCGGTGTATATAGTTCTAAGAGATAATTTTCAAAACGTTGTGTAAAGATTAACAGGATACACTATGATTAACAGGAGTTGTTTTTCTAAATAATATAATTATGATATACAATAATTACGTTTTAAAGTAAATCACAGAAAAATTGCTAAATTCGTTATGGGAATTGTAACATTTTTTACACGTTTTGTTTGTCCGTAGTGTTTGAGCTCTTGGGCGTTGAATAAAGGGACATCACATTGAATACAGTATTTATTTTAGTTATATCAAGTACGGGACGTCTCCCTTCTTCTGCGAAACTATTATTTTGCTTATGGAGGCACGTGAGAGGTAGAAGGAGGACGCAGTGGACACTTCTTTACTACGGCGCATGAGTTTGGGGAGAGGAGGCGTAGAATTAGGGTTCTTCTGCCTCCTTCTTAAGTTTTCCAGTGGAATCTTCCCGAGTACCAGGGTAGATTGCCTCAACTGATCCTTTGGTGCTCCACAAAAGAGTATCGCTGGGTTGTAGTTGGTATTCTGGCTTGCCAGCGAGTTCCACACTCCCGATAAGATTTTAGGTCTGATAGGGGTGCAGAAAAGCATTTCCCAGCGTGAAAAAAAGTACGGGACGTCTCCAAAATTCTAAGGTAGGTAAATCTTATCGGAACTATGCTTACAGAGTAGTTTGTAATGTTTAATCGCAAACTGGTTCCAACCGCAAGTGGCAATACATACATACATACATACATAGCATCACGCCTCATTCCCATAGGGGTAGGCAGAGACAACATCCTTCCACTTGCCACGATCCTTGCATATCTCCTTCGCTTCTTTCAATCTCATTAAATCTTTCATACAAGTTCGTCGGTTTAGAGTACTCTTGACCTGGCCGTTATTTAAAATGTCCTGGATTTGGTCCAGGAACGTTCGCCTCGGTCTTCCCCTTCCAACTTTCGCATTCACTCTTGACTCATAAATCCTTTTTGTCAGTCTCCTTTCATTCATTCTCTCTACATGCCCAAACCATCTAAGCATACCTTTCTCAATTTTAGTCACTACGTCTTCTTTTATACCACAACGTTCTCTTATCACACTATTTCTTACTCTGTCACTCAGTTTTAATCCACTCATGCTTCTCAACGCTCTCATCTCTACCGCATTTATTTTACTTTTGTGATTCTTCTGCCATACCCAACTTTCACTACCATACATAAGTGTTGGCACCAACACTCCAGCATGCACTGCCAGTCTAGCCCTTTGAGACACCATCTGGCTATTCATAAAAGCATGCAGAGCACCATTTACCATATTCCCTGCATTCACTCTCCTTTCGATATCACTTTCACATGTTCCATCTTTTGTAAATTTAGATCCCAAGTATACAAATTCTTTCACCTCTTCCACTTGTTCCCCATCTATCAAAATATTGCCATTCATCATAGATTCATCTCGTTCAAAAAGCATAACTTTCGTTTTGTTTACATTCACTTTCATTCCTTTCCCTTTCAAAGCTTCATTCATAATATTTAGCATCTCCTGAAGCTCGTTAGCGGATGACGCAAGTATTACTTGATCATCAGCGTAGAGTAAACATTTGATGAGTAATTCATTCATTCTTAACCCATACATACATTCTTTTAAATCTGTCAAACATTTATCCATGAAAAGGTTGAACAGCCATGGTGACGCAACACATCCCTGTCGAACACCTCTTTCGACAGGAAACCACTCCGTGTACGCTCCGTTTATTCTGACACAGGCACTAGAACCCTCATAGAGAGACTTCAATGCTTGGATCAGACAACCGCTCACCCCATACGTAGATAACGTTGACCACAGCTCATTCCTCACCACTCGATCATAGGCCTTTTCTAAATCTACGAACGCGCAATAAACTTTTTGGTGTTTAGCCAAACATTTTTCAGTTATGCACCGTAAAGAAAAGACCTGATCCGTACATCCCATTCCTCTTCTAAATCCCGCTTGCACGTCCCATATTTTCCCATCAGTTTCATTAATCACCCTTTCAATTAATATCTTTGCATACAATTTGCCGACGACACTAAGAAGGCTGATACCGCGGTAATTTTTGCACTCCTGCTGTGACCCTTTTCCTTTATATAGAGGGACAATTACGGCCTTGCTCCAATCTCTTGGGACTTGACCTTTCTCCCAGCATATATTGAAAAGGCAGTACAGCTGAGCTACCACAATCCCGCGGCCAGCCTTCAGCATCTCGACTGACACTCTGTCATACCCAGCAGCCTTACCTGATTTCATACCTTTTATCGCTTTCATGATGTCATCCATACTAATCTCGCTATCACTTGTCTTACATTCATTGCTATCCGCAGAGGCCATATTTACCTCTGCTTCATTTCTTTCAAACAAACTTTCAAAATGATCCTTCCATCTCTTCAATATCCATTCTTCTCCTTTTATTAAACTTCCATCTAAACTTCTGATTTTACAAAGCTCCGAGGAAGTAGATCTCCCTCGGGCAAATTGTATTGATTTCCAGAAAAACTTTTTGTTTGACTGAAAATCATCAGAAAGTCTCCTATCATACATATCACTGTATTCTTCTTTTTTCTTTCTTACAGCTTCTTTCACGATTACTTTCACCCTTTTGTATTCCATTCTTGCCTTTTTTACGTCATCATTCGTTGCCTTTTGCATTCGTTGGTTCGCTTTTGTAGCCAACCAATCGGACCAAGCTTTCTTCTTTTCACACACAGCTGCTTGAACATTTTTGTCCATCCACAAATTCTTCTCTTTCTTACCTTTCCTCCTTTTAGACACGCCACATACATCAATAGCAGCACCAACCACTCCATCTTTAAATTTATTCCATAAACTTTCAATCTCATTTCCTTCGTCTTCACTCTTGAATCGCCCACTCAAATTTTTCAGATATTCTTCTCTAACATCCTCTTCTTGCAATCTCTCCACTTTTATTCGTTCAAGAATGCTCGAGGTTTCCTTCTTTCTATGGCGCCACCGATTAAAAAGACCACCGATTCGGGCAACGACCAGGTAGTGGTCAGTATCGATGTCGACCCCGCGGTATACTCGAGCATCTAGAACTTTCTTCTTCAGTTTTTCGTCCACAATTACAAAATCAATCATACTTCTAGCATTCCCTTCTTCCCTTGTATACACATGAATCCCCTTGTGCTCAAACATAGTGTTTGCCACAAAAAGACTATGTTCCACACATATTCCAAGCAAACTTCGTCCATTTTCATTCACCCGTTTGTCACCAAACATACCAAGAGTCCTTTCATATCCATCACGTTTCACACCTACCCATCCATTAAAATCTCCTAACATAATTATTCGCTCATTCGGTTCACATTCATTCAACGTATCACTCACACTTTCCCAATACTCATCTATTTCTTTTTGGGCTTTATTGGACTTTCTGGTGCCCAGATCCGTCGGAGCATAAGCACCCAAGACAAAGATCCGAGTAAGTCCAACTTTTAGCCTGATCCAGATGAGTCTAGGACTCACGTATTTCACTTCTTTCACACAATCATCCATTCTTTCGGAAAGTATGATACCAACTCCCTGACAGCCTCTCTTATCACTGCTTACACCAGACCAGTAAGCTGTGTAAGGGCTATGTTTCGTGGTATCACATCCTTTCCTCTTTGTCTCATTCACGCAGAGTACATCTATGCACCTATCATGCATCATCTGGCATACTTCATCAATCTTTTCATTCATTCCTCCTCTTACATTCAAAGTAGCAAAGCGGCTCTCGGTAGCCCGCTTTTCGCCCCCATTAGGAACGTGACGTGATGGATTGCGAATCTCATCGCCGCCATTTTTGGAATGTAATAATATCACCATTGCGTTCCCACGAGTAGCAAGGGAACATAGGTCCATTCTGGCAGAGCCCCGCATGCCAGAATAAGGCTAGCCTATTTCTGGGTTCGCCCGGTCCCAGGGCCACCGCTTGCGACTAGGCAAATGCCCCTAGCCATGAGTCCCTCGGCACGGTACACCTTGGACTGGCAGGAAGTGGGTAGGAAAATGGAATAAAAGGGGGGAACGGGTCAAAAAGATAGGAACTTTGTAAGGAAGAGAAAGGAAAATATAAGGTAGTAGGATATTACTGACTCGGAAGACTGAGAAGATTCAGTAATAGCTCGGGGAGCCGGGATCGCATACCCGTGTACCATACTATGACTATCGGATAAATAGACAAAGATGTGTACCCCCTGGCAATAGCCTGCTACTAAGTCAAGGGTGGGGTTGTGACGTGACAACAATATAAAACGTATGCAACAAATTACTAGACATAGCGTTACGGAAGTTTTAGCGGTAATGTTTTATACAAATATTGTCAACGCGTAATAAACATTGACCCGCTGTTAAAAAAAAAACTATTGAATCAATTTATATTTTTTTAGGCAAACCTAGAGTTTGCCTAAAAGAACCTTGGAGACAGATATAAGCTTTGTTTAATGGTGAAAAATAAAATTTGTACAGTAATCAATTTCAAGTTTAAGGAGATAGATATTATAAAATGTTTCTGTGTTTTTGAATCAAGTTAAATTACAGGATGACTTGGACTACTCCGTACGAAGCCCTTTCATAATAACGCTAATAATTTAACGATGCTTATTAGATATGTTTCTTGACACAGTGCTAACAATGAAGTTAAACAAGACATCAATTTTATTTTGCGTTTTATTTTCAATGCTGAGCACGGATAGGGGTAAAATAATATTCAGATCCAAAATTACCATTAAAGGGAAAGCTATTTTTAAACACATGAAAGTTAGTAATATAAAATTTTGATCGAGTAGGTTATATTAAAATCATAAACTATATAGAGTTCCAAAATGTCATAGCCATCTGATTTGATTATTTCTGCAAAACTCAACTATTTATATTTGTCACCCTCAAGTTCATATATTTTGAAATAGAAATTTATGAAACTTAATAAAAAAAATAATCAATAAATTTTTATAACAAATTGCCAATGAATTATGAATTATACGTATCATAGGTAATCTCTTAAACTACACACATGGTTAAAAAGTTAAAATCATCTAAATGGGACACTTGTAGTAATATCAAAGCAGATGTAATTATATTAGGATGCAGCTTACCGGGTATCATCACAGCACACAAACTCAAAAAAAGGTTTGGTAACACGGTGGATATAGTGGTTCTTGATGTAACAGGAAAAGAATCCGGGGGATCAAAATGCAATGTTGCATTTCAAGAGGAAGAAGATGACAAAAATAAAGAGTATGTATACGAAGGTACAGCGAAAGAACTTATTGATAATGTTGGACGGCATTACTTAGCAGTGTACGCAAAAGAATTTAACATACCTCTTCCTGATGCCATCATTGCACCTGAAAAAGTTGAGACGACTTTAAATAAACTATTCGAATATAAAACTGGGCATAGCGTAGAATGCATAGGTGACTATCATGATTTTGAATATCTAAATATTTTGGAGAGGTTTGAATTAAATCAATACCAAACATTGTTGGATCAAAATATGAGAGATCTCTTTCAAGGAAATAAAATTGACAAGGCATCTGAACGAAAGCAACTTTTGTATTACGACCAAACTACTATGGAAAAACATATATGCAATGCATTGATATTTTCTAATTCAAAAGATATAATGAGAAATATAGTTCGTGTAGTATGTGGAGCTCCCGCAAACATAGTATCCGTCCTATTTTATTTACATCAGTGTTATAGAACAAGTAGCGCGAAAAATCACATCGGCGGAGATAACATTAGATGTCGAGAAAAGATTTTGGGGTATTGTAGAAAACGTCTTGCTAGTAAATTACAAAAGAGCGTAGCTAACATAACAATGCCAGTAAAATCTATAAAAAAGATTAGCTCCTATGCGGATGAAAAAGTTATATTAAGAACTTTAAAAGGCGATACCAATTACATTTGCAATTTATTAGCTATGGCAATGAAGCCTGATGAGCTCCACAATATCGAAGTTGAAACTCAGTTACTTTACGATAATGAAATAGCTATCATGACTGCTATGAAAAAGGGTAAAGCAAGAAAGTTTCTAATACAATACGAAGAAAATTTTTGGCAACGTGATGGGTACAGTGGTGATATTTTAAGTGTAAGAGGTCCTATTATTTGGGCTACAGAGCGTCCAAGAATGTCTTCAACTGGTAGTTTGGAAAAATACGCTGCTTTAATAGGCTATTTGCGGATCAAAGAAGATGACGACGAAGATTCAAAAGAAGATGTTATAAGACAATTGATAAGACTATTTGGAGACGATGCAGCTAATCCAATTAGTTACAGAGAGACCGAAATAGCAGATATCTATGTACCAAAATGTGGAGATTTTATTGCTCTCCGTGGATTAACAGGAACTCCAAAACCTAAATATTTGGAATGGGGAGCTTTAGACGTTTTTGCCGATGGAGATGTGGCTGCGGCATTGGAGGCCGGTCACACAGCATATCTTCATTTATTGAGTTGTCTACGACCACAAGCACTAACATATGAGGATATAAGCGCAGCAGAATGGCCAACTATTTTAAATGTCAACCCGCTGAAGAAATGGCTTGCTCAAATAACAATTACAAGTAGTATTCGTCTAATTGTTGTGACAGCTGCAGCTTACTTAGGACTGCGCCTAATACAGTCTTATATGCGAAAATAAAAATATATACGATAGAGGTTGCATAAAATTTTTTATAATTTATTTACTATTAATAGCCATTTTTTTTAATTGTTAGGAATTAAATTTTAAATTAAATTATGCTTATATTTGTAGTCTTTTTATTGACTTACCTCAAAATTATTTGTAACAATGCCATTCTTTATACTTTTTTAGTTTAAATCCATTAATCATTATTTTGATAATTAGGAAGTCAAGAATCGTATGGACACCGCTAGGACGGTATTGGACGTGCCCTAATAGGGCTGTTGTGTATGCGTAACGTAGTTGACCTTTAGGTTGTTCATGACTTTAATTGGGTCAAGTTCATCCAGTTGATGTTAATAATGAGGAAGAACTTTATGGGAGCAATGTGATGCATAATGAACTCTTAAAATTTATATGAAATCTTCATCAAATGACATATTTGATAGTCTCTTCATAATGATGCGAGCCAATGCTTCGCTAGTAGCGGGTTTAATACGCAGCAGGGCAAATTAAAGAAATAATATGTTAGAGTTCCTAAGTCTGATCTAAGTTACCACGTTAATATTTTAGACTATATCATGACTTAAAATCTTGGTTAGAGAAAAATATTGCTTTTCTTAATTTTCTGTAAGATATCTTGAAACAGTTTATATCGACAAAGATTTAAACAGAATTATATTTGAAAAGTCTTTCTTATTCAATACAATAGTGAAATGCTATAATCAATATATGTATATATATTGATTATAGTAGAACCCGCGACTTCGTCTGCGTGGAATGTTTTTTTGGGAAGCATTTTCATTAATTTAGGCAAATTGTTTTCGAAATAAGAAACATACGTATAAAACATCCGCAATTCCCTTAGCGGATGGAATTTCGCAAAATCCGTTCTTAGCTAACCTTTACTCGGCAACAGGAATATTCCTAACAAATTTTAAGTCTCTACTCCTTACGGTTCCAGAGATATCGTGATGGTTCAATAGATACCTGGATATCTGTTATATGTTTATAAACAGGTTATGCCTGTGAAAAAAATATTGGAGGCAGAAGTATCTTAACTTAGTTACTGAACAACTATTTTATAAGTGCAGACCTACAGCAACTACGAAAAATTAACCTAAATAACTCTAATAATTAAGTTTCCAGGAAAGATAAATATCATAATGCCTTAGAGATGAATACTTCTATTTAAGCAAACCTTTACAATTGCCATAACAATTTTAGAAGGCGTTTAAATGTGGTGTCACCTATGAAAAGAGAATGTAAGTATAATTTTTAACATAAATGCGGAAGTATTTTACCATTTTTTATGTTAGTAGGTAAATTTTGTTAATAGGTAAAGATATCACATTAATAGTATATAGATTATCAATGAAAAGACTAAGATATTTGTTATTTAAATCGTTATTTAGTACATGCAAAGTGCATGCAATGCATTCTACCTATTATTTGATTATTTTGTAATCTATAGAACTTAATTAAAAACGTTTTATGCGATAAATGCAAATATTTTCAAAAGTTAATTTTTTTTAAGTAATTAAAGTATTAAAAATAGTGAGATTCACATTAATAATGAAATATTTTATATGCTGAGGTTACACCATTCTCGCCATTAAAAAATTAATAAATTTTAACATCGAAATATTGTGGGTTTATTAATTTGTGTTGTTACGTGAGTGAAAACTATCGTATTCAAAGGCAAGGGCTATATTTTAGTTCTTTTATAGAGACTAAGGTGTAAGTACCAAATTCTCAGTCTTTTTTTTCTGTTTTTTATCTGCCCCCTACTCCTTACTATCTTAAAAATCGCTTCACCTTCTAGGAATTCCACTCAAATGACATGCATCTCAATATAAACTTTCCTTTTAGCCATACAAAATACCACCAAAACTTCTACACTATCAAAACAGTCCAGATGTGGAATGCACTTCTTTAAAATATACGACATTCGGGATCATTGGCTATTATCCAAAGTCGTCTAAAGGAACATTACCTTTTAATAATATCACAAAAATACGTTAGTTCTATATAAATACTATCCGTCCTCGTGACTTTCTCAGCATGGAATAGTGTTTTCAGTAGCATTTTTAATCATTTGGGCTGGTTATTTTACAAATAGGATACAAAGGTATAAATACTTTCATGAGCACATTCAATTTAGACCCGTGAAAACTTTTACAATTTTAGAATGATATACTTCATTATATCGAATCAATAGCCTAAAAAAGCCGTTGCAACCCTTTTTTCGCATTAAAAAGTGGCCTATGTCCTTTTTTAGGCTTTAGATATTCTGTATATTAATATGCATTTCAATCGGTTTAGTAGTTTTATCGTGAATGAGAGTCAACAGACTTTCTCGCAAGGGGGTTTGTGAGGGTGTTATACGAGTACGTATGTTTCTTATTTCTAAAACAATTTGCCTAAATTAACGAAGATGCTACCCAAAAAACATTCCACGCAGACGAAGTCGCGGTTTCAGCTAGTAGTATTATATTTATATTGTAAAAGTATGCGTATATCACATCTGTACATTATTGAGGTTAAATCTTCATTACTTTTGGAAACTTTTTTGATGTATCATTGTTCTTACTGAATTTAATAAACAATTCCTGTCTCTATTAAATTTTAGTTATCCAATCATGTGATAATTAATTAATAAAGCAATTAATTAGATATCAATAAATTTTCTCCATTTTCCCTTTATTTAAATTATTTTATTGACTCTTATTTGTATTATGACAGTATACTTAAATAATCAATTCACTTATTCCTGGGGTGATACACGCGGAAATCCGTGCTCAATGATAATGCGAAAAGATTCGTTTTGCCAAATAATGATATTGTAAACGAGTACACATAGACTACATATAATTATTAATATCTCAAAGCTGGGAAGATGGTATGGAGTATAGTATTTAAATTGCATATGATCTGAAATTTCAAAGAGAGGCAGATAACTTTTAACCTTTATAACACCAGAAGTAATTTTCATCGTCCAAAAAAAAAATTAAGCAATCGCGTCAATAAGGAAGAGGAAATCCATTGTTTTTTATATCATTCCGCGCCACTGACCGCTCGCTGTACAAAAAGGCTCTAAAAGAAATTTATTATTTACTTAGATGAGTTTACCCGATTGTCAGAATATAGTCCGGATGTACTCATATGTTTCCGGAATATTTTTTGTGTTCATGGTAGGGTAAAAAATCGTTACCTACAGCTGAAAACTTTGTAGTCATAAAGCCCAATTCTTTTAAGAGAATAACTGCACATCGTAATTGGGCTTGTTCGTATGAATAATTATTTCTGTAATAATGTGGAGTCTCTGAATTTGATCTTTTCCAATACATAATTGTGTCCAAACGAACGATTTCTTTTATTGTCAGTATGTATTCGATATTGATAGCGCAAACAGTATCATATGTTTCGGAAAAGAAGTAGTCCATTGAAATGTTACAATTATTTATTTTTCGGATACAGATCTTTAGTTTAGACCGAATTCTCATGAGCAGTGATGAATCTGGTCAACTTTGGAGTGCTGTAACAGCGTTTTATATAAACGAAATTAAAAAAAAACTGTACACAAATTTTCTTCAACAGACCCTCTAAAAGATTGATCTGAGGCAATATTTCTTAAAAATATATTTAAAAAATCTATAGATCAATACAGATTTTTTCTATAGAAATATTCTCACATCTTTGCTTATAGTTTTAAATTTAGGGCACCAAGTTATGTGATTATATTTCTAGGCAAAGCGGGAGCATAGTTTCTGAGATATCGTGAAAAACGGTTTGCACCCCTCTTTCCAAGATGGCAACCGGGGCACAAGGGCTACAACCCCACAAACTTAGGGTTAAGCTTCTATTGAACCCCCACATATGTCCCAAAAATAAAATTGCGTCCTCTAAAATATGTAAAGCTCATGTAACATTTCAATTGACTAAAGTTTTAATGAACAAACAAAAATATAAATTTTTGGATTTTAATATACGATACGATTAGATACTAGATTCTTATTAATTCGTTCAAGTCTCAATAGGTGTTAGGCTTCGCGTGTGGCTAGTTAATACTTTAGTAAGTAAGATGACTCGCCAAGTAAACGAATGCGTAGAACAATATGAGATTTCCTTTCCCAGGTTAGTCATCTATAACTTTACCATCTTTGGTAATCTGTTAAATAAAATAAACGAATATGGGTTTAATTAGCTGAACCCGCGACTTCGTCTGCGTGGATTGACTTTAGTAGTTTTAGTAGTAGTAGACGTTTCATTAATGTAGGCAAATTGTTTTATAAATAAGAAACATAACCTTACTGCCCTTTGAGGGTGATTCCATTATGTCAAAATAAATAATTTTGACCAAGTTTTGCATACCACAAAAGGTATCGTTTGTAAATGTGAAGTTTGAATTTTTTTAATTAACACCCCCGCAACCCCCATTCCGGGTGGTATTTCGCAAAATTTCTTAGCTTTGTTCGTTCTTAGCTGACATCTACTCGGCAAAAGGAATCTTTTTACCACATTTCAAGTCTCTTTCAATTAATAAAGCATTTGATTGCACCAACATCACCCATCAACGCCCACAGTATGGAAATTGAATTATGGATGCCAATCATGACGATGTCGGCGGAGAACCCTACGCCCCTATGCTTTATGTTCCTTCCCTCCTATTCTCCGACATATTTCTAGATAACAAGCTCTTCGGTGGATTATGATTACAATATTATTTGTTCTGAAATTATATTTTGTTTATTTGCGTTGTCTTTTATTTTATAATTTATTTTTGTTTTTGAAATTGCTTGTAGGTAAGCGCTTGACTGTCTTCTCACCTGAAATGATGATAAAATCTAAAATAGAAGCGCACTAATTTGGTAAGAAGTGATTTGACGTGTAGTTTGTACACACGCACTTATAATTTTGTGTTTTAAACGTTTCCTTTAAATAAATTTAATTAAATATCAAAAAATTCTTATATATTATACTGATTGGGATCACTATGGATGTATTAAACTGGTGCATATACAATTTATATTGGACGGTGTCACGTCACTGTGCGGTAACAATGTAAATTTATTACACAGTGGGTCAGAATGTTGATTACGTACGATTTGGACGTGGCATAGAAATGACGTATTGTATAATAACTTTCTATTGGACTACTTTACAACAATTAATCGATTAAAGCATATTTAATCTAATTTATATATTTTGGGATATACCTATTCCAATTAAAACGAATCTTTCTTATCATCAAATCTCCTGTCATCGGTGTTTGTCTCTGAGAGATCTTTGCGCTCTTAGCAATCCTAATAATGTTTTGTTTTTAAGTAAATAAATAAAGCAATATATGGAAGAGCTGTTATGACTCAATGGAAACACGCGTGTCTTGTCCGAAATCACAGGTTCAAATCCTGAGCAGATTTCAAAAATGTAAAACTTTTGTGTTTAACTGTTGTTTAAAATAAATAATTGCATTTTTTGGCGTGGGAAAACATCGTTAGAATCATACATATCCCGCAAGCAAATAGAGGGTCTATGCTTTAAAAACCCTCTTTTTATGAGTGAAGAGGCCTGTGCCCAAGTGTGAGACCTTAATAGGCTGCTATTTACCTTTAATTCCCTTAGAGGAATTTCTGTAATAGAAAGTAACTTCCTCTATGGAATCCGTCTCATGTTCTATGTCTGATTAAAATCACTATGTAGAACCTCTGTTTTCTACTTTGTTCAACCACAGTAACTGCCTTATTGGTCTAGTGGTTCCCGTGTTCCATTACAGACATGAGGTCATGGGTACGAGTCCCGGTTCGGGCCAAGTCAAAAACGATATTGAATTTTCTATTCTTTTATCTTTTTTATTAAGATTTTCTCAATATTTGCCCGAAGTTGGGAAAAAATTGGCGGTGTGATCCACCCCCGTGCATTGGAGAGCTTGTTATGCCGTCGGTCCTGCGCCTGGATTCTCTCCAGTCATGTTGGATTGCCGTCATGTCGGACTATGAGAGTGAAGGTAATAGAGTGTACACTTGTGTACTATGCCTGCCAATCCGCAGTGTAGCAGCGTGTTGGGTCTATGCTCTAAAAACCTTCTCTCGTATGAGTGACGAGACCTCTGCCCAGCAGTTGGACGTTAATGGATTGCTACTTACTAATCACGGTAGCGCCAATACTCCTTTAACAGGTCTTCTTTATTAGGTCATACAAACTTTGGTTTAACGATCTTGACCGGCAGAACTGGGATTTGGGCCACTAAATTCCAAATTTTTAAACGATCTACAAAATGTAAAGACATTCCTTTATATATGTAAGGCTTGTTAAGTTAAGTATATGGTGCAAGGTTCATAAAAACGTACATGAAAATAAAATGCGTGTCATGTTATTCCAAATTATTTGAGAGTAATTGATTCGTTTTATACATTGTGATGCGGCCCTTTATTAAGGCAATTATAACTATTTATATTCGTGAAATTACAACTAAGGCAAAAATATATAAATAATTGCAGCATCAAATCATTTAGAAGTTGAAATTGCACCCTCCGTACCTTAAAGAACTTCTGATACTTTTAAGCCCTAAAAAAGACAGAAACGCCTACATTTAGTGGTTTCTACATCATTTGCACGTATTTTGAATAACTATTTGTTTAATGTGATAGAATATTGACTTTAACTTTATTGTAAATTTTATTTCGAATACCACAGTCAAGGTATAACGGTCATTTGCTGTAAAAGGCATGCGATCGATTTCATTGTGTACGATCCAATATAATTTTCCATGAAATCATTGTTATAGGTAAGCTTTTTAAAATGGAAGATAAAGATTACCGCACGATTCGTTTAATTTCTATAATACATAGATCGTGTCATAATAAAATTTTGGCAAATCAAGATCAAAAAAGTTACACTACAAATATTTTGCTCAGAAACTTTTATGATTTTGTAATTATATTTGATTTATTTTAAAATCGATGAGCAATAATCAGATATGGAGACAAACAAAGGCGTGAATGAACCTGACATTTTATGTTAAAAATCATAGCATTTAAGGCAAATAACTTTGCTGCTTTTGTTAGGTCAGAGAAGTAGAACGTCGTGGCAGAATAAAAGCTTAAAGTAGCAATATTATATTGCTGTATTTCTTTGGTTAGGAGAATTCAGAAGCGAAGGGGTTTGTGGGCTCGCAAAAGAACAGCCCTTTTAATCAGGAAAGCATTGGCAGTTCTACTTTCCGCAAATTTCGGCCTAAAAGTAGCGGCATCATTCCTTATTTTTTTTATAAATACGAAATTAAAGGCATAATATGAACAGTTTAATATTAATGCTGCCTTTACACCTCACTATGTTATGTTTACACATGTTATACATTATGTTTACACACAAATATCGGTGGAAAAGACATTCTAAAAGGATAATTTATTAGCGAGAAAAAATTCTACTTATTAACACATTATAATGTGTGGCGATAACTCCGAAGTGATACGTAGTTTTATATACGGACATAACAAAACTGAGGAGATTGACTGAAGAAAAAATAGCTGCCCCATGAATAATTTAACCTGTTGAGACATGAATTTCTATCGTAGTATTAGGTGGGAACAATTGGTAAGATATGTCATGTAAACAATGAGGTTTGAAAAACATTATAAACCAATAACTGAGTCTGAAATTATAAAAATCCGTTAATAAAAGGTTTATTATTATGGTACATTTGCGATAGCTTTTACGGGTAGTTCTAGAGGATTTCGAAAAATTCGCTAAACATTTCATTCGTTATGGTAAGGTTACATTAATCAAATCGCACCGACATCGTCCAGTGAAAAGAAAATTACCTTTATATGAAAATGTATACACAAAGATAACAGACGATTACCAAGATCAAAGGGAGTGAGACTTATCTATAACCTCCTACTGCCATGGTGAATGAGTGTAATCTTGGTCCAGTGACACTTTTGAAAATCGCAAAGGAAACAGGGAAGCACATTTGTGGCCAAATGCTTGGGTATGTCACTTTTTATCCTTTGGACGCGGTTAACTTTTAGTCAGCAATCGTGCAAATTCCCGCTTCTCTAGCAGAGGTCCTGGGTTTATTTTTTGGCAGGATAAATGAAGGTAATAGCGTTTTCTAATTGGTCTGAGTGTAAAGGGGGTAGAAGACTTCGGCTTTGTCTAGTTACCACCCTACCAGTAAAGATGTGGCATCAAAATTAGCTTCCACTTAAGACTGTATTATCACTTATCATTTGGAGAGATTACGGTCAAGCGTTAACTCATCGTCAATAAAAAAAAGTAAAAGTTCACTGGTAAATTGATTTGCGATATGATGGTATATAAATACACTTAAAAATATATTATTGTATAGCTTTGCGGATTGCCATATCACATCAGAACAATACTTAACTCATTTGATACTTACTGGTACTTAATTGATCACTTTTTCTGCACTTTTCATACAAGATATATCGAATGTCTGTCAGTGTTTTATATATAGAGTTATAATAGTAGAAAGTACATAAAAATATCCTCAATATCAGCTATTTTACAGCAATGGGTCAAAAACTCAAACTTTTAGTTTTTAGAAAATTTATTGATTATCTTTTAACATTTGATTGGTCATCCTTACAAAGTTTCTTCTCCTATTTTAAGTTTTATTATCGCGACTAAAGGCATCCTACGCTCATCCCCAAAGTCATATGTTTTTGTAAACAAAAGTTAGTGAACAGCTTAGTTATAGAAGCGTAATAGACTAATAGACAGGCTTCCTTTCGTTCGCAGTGTTCGTATTTTTAATATTTGTATAGATATCTATATTATAATATCAACTCATCGCTTGTCACGGTTGTCTGTTGCTAAGACAGCATGTAGTTGTTTTAGTCATAACTAAACATTTTGACATAATGTTGGTTTTGTTGATTACCTAAATGGGTAAATAAGGAAATTATAACATTATGGAACTTAGGAAACTTCCTTTATACACTTAGACAACAACAACATACATAAAAAGGTATTTGTTACGGCATTTGAAAGTAACTCATATCTGATAATCTGACATCTTATCATAACAAATCTTAACCTTAAAGATTGTTCTAATCTAAACCCATCCACTATATTTATTGTAGGCTAAGGACAGATGGTAAAATATTTGTTTACCAACATTCAACAGTCTCTGCAGCACTATGCTAAAAAAGTAAGGTATTATAATTCATAAAAATGTATATTTCAATGTTATAATAGTTGTTCTGTGATTTCTGAAACTATGTCGAAGGTTTGTGCAAATAAATAAACATAAATGAAATTCTACCGTGCTTAATAACCATAAAAGCTTAAGAATATCGAAATCACATATACATTTATTTTTAACCAAAAATAGAATTAAAAAGACATGTTTTTCAAAAATACTGTCTGTTTCGAAATCACAGGTATGCATTTTGTTTCTATATAGTCGTTATATACAGGTTTGCATTGCGCCAGTTTTTAAAGTAAAAAAACATTTGAATAACAAACAATTTTTGTCCCATATACTGAAAGTTGATATCTAGCTATATTATCAATACACGATATTTACCTTTCACACGTTTCGTTGTAGATTTTTGGTACAATATTTCTTTTTTTAGATTAGTTTTAAAAAAATGGTCGTATATATCTAAAGATATAATATTATCTATAATATATTTTAGACTATTTTTGTCGTATTTTCGGTCCGCAACGATATAAATGGCTATGCGTGTTCATGTAGAACCCACTATTTGCACTTTTATGGCGGTTTTTATATTTATCTGTTATTCGCTTTTCATTTTATTGTTAGTTAATTCTTATTTTGATGTTTTTGATTTTTCATGCTGACTTTGTAAATATTTTGTTAAGACTGGATTTTGTATTTTAAAGTCACTGAAACTTTATTATGTATAAATGTTCATTCACTTTTTTATTTATTTATATTTTATTGTAGTTAGCTGTTTATTTTAATTAAAATATTCTCTGGCGTCACCGGGGGCCTTAGCTGAAAATCAGCGTCGTGTGATCCAAAACACACGACAAGAGCTAAGCTGTAAACTCTTTCCAGGTGGTGTGTAATAGACAGTAATACTTTAAAGTTATATTGAGAATACTGTATGTAACACTACTATTGAATAAATGCTATTTCCAAGTATAAGAAAATTAAACATTTGTAAAACCACACAAACATGTCTTTAGATTGAGTTTAACTTAAAAAAAAAAAAACCTATTCGTAATATATAATCAACGACGGTCTATTATACATGTTAGTCTGACATTTATTAAACTTGTTTATGATAAAAAGGTGGTCCAATAGCGATAACCAAAAGCACGGAATCTTATAATTTGTTACTCTTTGAACTAATTTTCTCTTTTATTATATCGCCGCTAAAGTAAAAGACGTTTTTCTTATGTAATCCCTTAATTCAACGGAGTTTTTTTGGACTGATTTTTTAATTTTTTATTGTTGATGAAAACTGACATTTTGAGTGTTGCCATTATTCAAAATATATTTTCTACTAAATCTTTTATATGTTACCAACACACTAAAATCAAAGTTTCAAGTATTTTTTTTTAATTAGTTATTCGTCACACTGCACACTATCCAATTAAGGGTTAAAAGAAATATTGATAATTGTAATAGTCCTAGAATTATTATAAACTATAAAGTAAGGCACGGTAAGTAGCAACAAATTAACGTTCCACTGTGTCCTACTGGTTTCCTCACTCACATGCTATGGCCGTACCTAGTTGGTTTTGAGAGCCTCTCTGGCTTAGTGAAGTACTCGCTTTGCTAGCAGAGGTCCCGGGTTCCGTCCCTGGTAGGATGAACTTAGGAAATTCCTAATTTGTCGGAGTCGTTCAGCAAAATATCGCTTAGCAATAGATATGTGTTCCGGTACAATGCTGTATAGAAACCTTAAGAGGTAAATTGTCTCTTACCAGACTAGCACGCTTCTTAAACTCTATCAGCACTCACCATTAGGTGTTATCACGGTCAAGCGCTAACCTATCAGCACTAAAAAAAACCACTAACAACAAAGACAAATAAATTAATTCCGTTCCGATACGATGCTGGGTAGATACCATATAAGGTAAAATATCTCTTACCAGGTTAGGCCGCTTTGAGTTTATATTGTGTGGTCACTTACCGTTAGGTGAGATTACAGCAAGCGCTAAACTGTCAGCAATGAAAAAAATTGTCAGCGCTACACTCATCTAAATCGAGTGGAACAGAGACTGGGAAAAACAGACATATTTATAAAAAAAAAACTTAGGGAACTTTGGTATGATTACTACGAAAGTTGGGAAATAACTGTAGAAATTATCCTACATAAAGTTACCTACAAAATTTAAGCCTCTTATGAGAGCAAATATTAAAAAAATCATCACCTCTTACATAAGTCGTATCTAATATATTGATTTCATGCTTCTATAACCAACATTGAAGAGTGGATTAGCTTTTATTGAAGAGATTGAAACAAAAAATATAATTTAAACTGCAAAGTTTTATCTTATGTTAATTTATTGTTAAATGGCGACTTAATAAAAAATAGGAAGCTAATAAACTAATCTCCTTTTTACGATTGTCACGGTCATTCAACGCGTTCCAGTTATTCAATTATTCACTATACGTCAAGGTTCCTAATGCTTATCAGCTGCATTTCTTTTTGATTTATTATAACACTATAAATAATTATTATTTATTATATTTTGAGCCAAATCTATAATCATTATGATATTGAGTCATAATAGTGTTGGTTGGTTTGTCAAACCTTTTATATACACTACCGGAAAAAATTAAAGGATCAAAAAATATCTAAAATTTACCCGATTTTTCAAATGGCTATATCTTTTATAAAAATGATCGCATCGGAGTAAAATAAACTGCAATTTGAAGTTTGAAGTTTCTAATTTCAGGATCTTGTAATTTTTTTTTATCTAACACGTATCTCGCAAACTTAATGAATATGATGAGAAATTTCAATTTTTACTAATGTGATTTGGATTTTTTAAATAATAATCTTTGAATTGCTTCTTGTTTTACTCCGATATAACAATTTAAAAAAAATTGTAGACATTTGAAAAATCGTTAAAAATTAACATTTATTTTTTGATCCTTTAATTTTTTCCACTATTATAAAAGTCAGCAAGCCGCAAAGTAATATGAATCTGTGCTGCTATCTCTTATCAATATTTTACCTATGGTCTCTTTCTGTGGAAAAATCATGTCAATCATCATGCAGAAGGAGGCGGCGGAACGTCTCAGAGAGGTGGATGGAGACGCTGCTGCCATGCTTAGGGCTCGGTGCAAGGCCTGCTGCTCGTAAGCGAGGGAAGACAGGTGACGCGTCGGGTGCTCCGGACATGCCATCCGAGCGGAGGAATTTTATCGGGCGGAGCCTTATAAAGCACATCGTGGGCCGGAGTGTGGACGTATTCTGATGCCGTGTTTCCGCCAACGAATGTCAGGAGGAGCACCGTCAGGTTTTAGCCGGTAAAGTCCGGCATAACTTGCAACGCCTCCCCGTGGTGTTGCAGGTATTCGCGAGGATTTCCTGACGTTAAAAAAATCAATATTTTACCTGATATAATTTTCTAATATATATTATTTGAAATAACAATTATATTCCTCTCATTAGGGTTTTAAAGAAATTAATTTATTGTCGCATGTTTAAAATCTATTGATGTAACCTACTAACAAAGTCAATTCTAATGACATCAATGTATTGAGTCATACATACGTCCTCCGGTATTTAAAACGTTTCATCCCACGTGCTTACAAAGTTTATTGACTTTATTTACTTTCGCACTACTCATTATTATAAAGAATCAGTATTTGTAATGCACTTTTCTTTCAAGGAAAATTTTATAATATTTACAATGAATTATCAATCACGAACAAAACAGTCGTTTAATCGCGTTTATTAATTTAAATTATGTTAATTGTATTTTATTTATTTATATATCTTTATTGCATGCGAACGATACTATATATACATTTTAAAAGATCACAATAAGATGGTGGATTATATATGTACATAAATAAAATTGCTATATATACCTAATTTCATTGATAGAAACATAATACAAACGTCTGCTTTATTGGTCTTGTGGTTAGAATTTTAGACTACGGACATGAGGTCCTGGATTCGAATCCCGAGTCAATTCAAAAATCGATATTGATATTCCATTAAGATTTTCTTAATATTTACCCGAAGTTGGCGGTGTGATCTACGCCCGTGCCTCGGACAGGACCTGAGCCTCATCTATCTCCGGTCATGTAGGGTTTCCGTCACATTGGATTATGAGAGTGAAAGAATAGAGAGTACACTTGTGTACTCTCTATTCCTTCCAATCTATCTTTATCTAATCTATCCTCTTGCTCCTGCTTATTTAAGGCAGAAATTTAAGTTCCATGATTATGACGGAAGATGTCTACGACCCACTCGTGACCTAATACTTAATGCCATACCACATAAAACCAGATTTTTTGCGGACTCTTTTGCGGTTCGAGCTATAACGTTATGGAACGAGTTACCCCTACAGGTAAGAGAGGCTAAATCATTGGATTTGTTCAAGATTCAGGTAAAGAATTATTATCTTTCTTTATGCTCCTTATGACGACATTTATTTGATCTATTTATTCTTAGTTCTTATGCATCACGTATATATTATTATGTATCTATTTATTATATTTAGTTAATTATTTGTAAGTAAGTTAAAGTGTATATATTATGTATGTATTTATATAGTAGGGGACACCACCTACTCTATTTACCTCACATTGTCTCTTTAACCCTAAGGTTGCCTGGCAGAAATCGCTAATAAGCGATAAGGTCGCCTAATTGTACTATTGTCTTGGTTCTGTTTCTTTGTTACTTCTTTCATGTTTGTGGTGTACAATAAAGAGTATTCTATCTATCTATCTATCCTTATTCTTGCCAATCCGCAGTGTAGCAGCGTTTAGGGTCTATGCTCTAAAAACCCTCTCTCATATGAGTGAGGAGGCTTGTGCTCAGCAGTGGGACGTTAATGTCCAACTACTTGCTTACTTTTACAAACATCTATAAAATGTTTTACATTGCATACACTTTTTCCGAATATGTCTTCATGGTAACTTTATTGGATGCTAAATGCTAAGGACTGGTGATCTGCAAGCAGTGAAGAAAGAAGAAGTGCAGGCAATATTTGTTCCCTTCTGTGGGGGTTGGACTTCAGCTTGGACTATGTATTTTTTCTGGCATACCGGGATCTTCCAATATAGTCCAGGTCCAGCTGACTTCAGAAATTATGGAGTCCAACCTTATTGCTAATATTTGTTATGGGACAGACTTGAACAACGTTGTCTACTAAGCAAGGACGGTTTTATATTTTCATGAATTTTTGCAAAAATACTTGATGCGATAGTTGCATAGAGTTCACATTCCTTAGTCTCTAGTCTTTCTGGTATTCTTATGTATTTCTTTCCTGATTTCTATATATATGTATATCATAGATAATATAAGTATAATGAATGTGTGAAATAAATACGTAACTGTCATTTGAAATAGATTGTTTTGTTGCTATCTATAATTCGCCATTGTGTCAAGTTTAAACTAGTTAATAACGATTAAAGTATGGGATTAGTAACTTAGCTTACTTACGAGTGAGGAAGTAAACAATGGAATGTATGTGTATGTGTAAATAACTATTCTATAACTTTTCTACACGGGTATCACCGGCCGAAATGAACTCGTGACGTTCTGCGATAACGTGACCAATAAGCTTATAGTCAACAGGTGTAAATAGTTGTATTAATACTTCACTATATTCATTTTAAAAGCAGAGCACGTCTATTTGAGGTCAAGTGTTCACTGTCCAGCCTCGTAAACTATGCGTTACACATTTTAATACTTTAGATAGCCGTGTCGGTGGTATTGATTGGTGTGGCTGTCATTGCAAAACTAATACGAACACGAAATTGCGTTTAAAACTCCATTTTGCCAGGTATCAAAATGCCTCATAAAGATTTATATATTATTATTAGTTTTCGTGACTTCCTTTGTTGACAGCTTGAGTATATTTCGGCTTACGCTTGATATTTTTTTATTAATAAAGATCACGACTGGTTGGTAAGCATATGAGTAATCTGAAGATGGTAAAAAACCTTTTAAGGCCACAACAACTAAAAAATATAGACATTCCAAATTTTTCCATTGCGGAATCGAAGCCGGGGCTAAGGCAAGTATTATAATATTTCAATTGTCATTTGTATTGCAATCGAATGAATAAGTTATAGTTGCATTACAAAAAGATATCCGTATTTAAATCAGCGTGGGTTTAATGCGCTCATATTGTTATCATATGTAGGTAAATTTCCAAACAATATCCATTTAAAAAGCATATAAAATTTATAATAAAAATATGCCTTACGTTTTTGTAGATTAGTTACACATTATTTAGCAATGAGATAAAAATACCAGATTAAACAACTGAAATAGGTTTCCGCATTTAAACGTAACTTCCCCTGTTTTTCACGCATCACCAATGCAAACTAATTGCTCACCATCGATGGTTACCAATGAAGATCGCTTGTTGCTTAGTGGTTACGCAATACCGCCTTTTACCTTCACCCTTACGACATTGAGCCCAACGAATTTTTTAACCATGGCTGTCACGAGCTGCTACTCGGCCAGTAGAAATGTTGTATATATTATTCAATACAGAATGAATGCCAGTGTTATTGTTGCTTTAGTCGCATTGGATTGTTTTGTTTAGCCGCTGGCATAACGTTTGCTTGCCGAAGCCGAACATCAGTCGCCTCGCGACGTTCAAGATTGACATTTCGCTTATTGGACGCACGCGGCTGCGCTGTAGTGTTAGGCGCGAGATGTCATCCAAAATAATTAACGAAAATTATCAGAACGATGCGAAGTTGAACGGTTTAAGTGCTGCGATAGTGGACAAAGGTCTTACACCTCTCAGCGGAAGGTACCGCTCGAAAAGTTTGTCTAGTGATAAGTTGAATAAATCAAATGCGGATCGCGCCGCGATATTAGAGGATGTTGAAGCTCAATACATAACAGAGAAGTCTGAAACGCCTGGATGTTTAGTTATTAACAAAATTATGGATCAAGGAACACAGTCGACAATTAACGGGTACGTTTAAATATTTTTGCATCACTATCAATTAAAACTGCGAGACTGTTGAGTTTGAAATCTACGATTAAGTTTTGGTAAATATGATGACTATATTGAATTTAATTCAGCTTCAAATGGAAGTAAACAATAATATAAAGAAGGAAAAAATTATCATTTATTTATTTTAACATCATTAAAATGTATCGACAATATCTGACACGTGGGGCAATATTGAAAACTATGCTCATTTTACATTTGAATAGTTTGTTTGTGTATATTGTTCATTCTCTCTTTTTTTAATAGGACTTTATAAAGACTAATATTTAATTAATATTAACAAATAATTTACAAAATATATAATGAGGGTATTTGTATTTTAGATGATGATATAGTTTGCATAAAATATTGGCTTTAAGTCTCCCTATTTACGTTATAATTTATTTTTATAATTGACTTATAGATGACAAAATATAATTTTAATCTTAAATGTTAAAGTTCTAAAGGAAATGTATAGGAATACATAATATTGAAGGTATTTACATTTTTTTGCAAATACATGATATTACATTTAGACTAGACTAGTAGACTTTCCTTTTATTTTAATTACAAAAAGTTAATTTATGATATTGCTTTGGCTCCTTGCTTAATGAGTTACAAAATTTTAATTCTAATAACCCTTTATGGTTACTGAAATGATTGAATACAATTACTCATACAATCCCTTGTATATGTATTTACATATCTGCTATATATTATGTATATATAAAGATAAATTCATAAAACCCCTAACAATAACTGAACAAAGTTTTACAATTGTACTATGTGATATATCTATAGTAAGTATAATTTTTATTTATTTACATACTTCGTGTTGTAGTAACTAAAGTTGAAGTGATACATTTGAAGCAGTATTATATTTCCTTTTCGATTTTTTTAAAAAGATGAGTAGTGTTAGCTAACTGCTTGGTCTAGAGGTTAGCATGTTCGACTACAGACATGAGGTCCTGGGTTCGAGTCCCAGGTTGGGCCAATTNGTTCGAGTCCCAGGTCGGGCCAATTTAAAATCAATATTAAGTAATCTATTAACAATTTCTCAATATTTGCCCAAAGTTGGGAAGTTGGCGGTGTGTTCCACCCCCGTGCCTCGGAGAGCACGTTAAGCCGTCGGTACTGCGCCTGATCTCTCTCCGGTCATGTCGGATTCCCGTCACATCGGACTATGAGAGTGAAGGAATTGAGTGCACTTATGTACTATGCCTGCTCTAAAAACCCTCGTTAATGGGCTGCTACTTACTTAAGTGTTAGCTAATGAAATAATACTATTACACTATTAACTACTATTTTGTTGTGGTATCCCAAAATATAAGAGTCTACATTTCCATTGTAATTTAGAACACTTATAATCTGAACTTTTGTCCGTCGATACGCTGAAATTTGTTAAAACTATAGAACGTATTGCTTGTTCTATTTAGCAAATAGCATTCGTCATTTTTCTGTTTACCGAAATTTACTTATTCTTCCCACATACATATACGTTTTATTTACACTTCTTATGTCAACAATAAAGCTGTCAAGATATAACGTGTGACTGTTACGATTGACAAACTACTATTCGGTTTTAAAATTTAGAAAATAAATAATGAAATAATGTTCATTTTATAATTTGTTTTAAATATTGAAAATTCATCTATTTTAAGAGTATTGCGTAAAAATACTTTTGCTAATTTATAATATATTTGGTGAATTTGTCATAAATAACTTTATACCCACATCAATATTTAAATGCGTAACTGTCAGTCTGTTACCGACCCAACTGTTTTTTATTATACGTGGAATGAAATAATATTTATTATCTTTAAACATGATTTTATATTTCTATCATTTATATATTCAAAATTGGAAATTCCGGATACACAATACTTTTCTCTGTTTTTCAAATTCTCAATTCATTAATATTCCTTATGTATGTTTTAAATAAAAATTATATTACTTTTAAAAAGTTTTGTTAAACGTTAAAATTGATCATGTTTTGGAGCAAAGCTGAAACTGAACAGTCACATGTCAGAAGTGAAACTTCTTTAGCAAACTAATGTTTAAGTCTTTTTTATATTTATACAAATCTAAAACTTTAGATTTCCGTGACTAGGAATTCAATATTAAAAGTGTCGAAAATTAATACAAATAATTTATTGAAATCTCAAATGACGAATTGTACACAAAAACGCCACGTGTTTTGTGTCAATATTAGAAATTATTAATTAAATTTTGTTTTGAATTTATGAAATATTTTTATGTTATGTTTTATGAAAAATATTAAATAACGAGTGGCAAATTAAAATGCCACGTGTTATTTGTATATATTAAAACTCTCTAACCTTCAAACGAATTAGCATGAAAAACGCTGCACATCTTCGTGACGCTCATCACGCGTTTCATCCGTAAATATTTTATCCCCCAGGCGCCTAAAGAAGTTTCACTTCAAAAATTAATATGCACATCTGTTTATCTCATTGTGCAATTAATCATATTAAGATATGCCTTTATTTCAAAATAGCAAAACACATGTTAATTTTATTTATATATAAACATAAAAAATTTTAATGCTTTGGACCTTGAATTTTTTTAGATTACTGTGCCAATGATTGCACCACATCGCTATAAAACTATTTTCGTAATATATATAATTTGGGTTTTATAGTTTCACCAATTACGGTTTAGGTCTGCAACTATATATGGAATGGAATATGGTTTACGTCAACGTGATCTCGTTTTGAAACTTGTATATGACACTTCTTTTAATTTGGGGATAGTAGTAAGTTCTTAAGTTTATCACTTTCATGGAGCAAGAAAGGTGACAATTTTTTTATACTTTTTCTTGTTATAAGAGTTTTGCTTACTATCACATTGCAATATCAATAAGAAGCTTTTACCTCTACATTATGAAGTACCGGTTTTTGTTTATTTGTATACATAGTAACAAAACTAATGCGTAAACTTAAAAAGTATATATTGTGATATGTTAATATTCGCATGAAATACGCTTTCAATGCAGAATAATTTGTGACAATGTATGGGAGTTATTAAATACCATTATATATACTTTATTGATTACATTTAGTTAAAATATATTAGTAAAATTTAACACGTGTAGCTGTGACATTTAAATTTCAAGTACCTAAAATGGAAACAAACTAACCCATAAGGAAGTATCAACAAATGTATTAGTTTATTTCGGATTAACAATATCGAACTAAGGCATTTTTAAAGCAGCTTCCTCGGTTAGGATCTAAATAAGACACAGATTGAATCCAAGTCCTCAGAAATTACTCGCACTATCGTGCTATTGCGGTCGTCAACATTGAAAGAACTATTTGAAATAATATTTTGCTATTTTAGGTATAATGTAACTGACAGGATGTTGCTGTGTACACATTTGCACCCAATTGTGACTGCCGGACAATCACGTCATTGTAACCTAAATTTAACAGCAAAACCCATCTAAGTTGCACGGCAAAGTATTCAATAAGAATGATTGACTTTGCATTGTTGTGACAGTGACCTTGCTTTGTAGCAAATTGGAGATAAAACATTGTTTTATTGATAATATATTTTCAATTTATTTCGTATGATAGCTTAGATTTCGCTACGAAGAGACGGATGAGAAATTTAGTTTTTAATGTTGTAAAAAATATTTTTACTAGTAAGTAACATTGAATTTAGTATTACTTCGGACTCACACGCGTAAACCTAAGTAAAAATATCATTAAATTCTCGGTATTATGTCAGTACACTAAATCCCTAAATACGATATATCTTGTTCAAGTTTAAAAACGTTAATAAAATACACTTTTATACTTCCACTAAAGTTCAAATATCTTTTTTTTATTTAGTATAGTTGTTAGTAAGAATTGACTTAATCTTCAACTGTATAAGGTATAATATACGTGTGTCGTAGATCTTTATAATTTGTCGCATCATACCGTACCTTACACTAATTCAACCGAAAGCTTGAATGAATTAAGACCTAGGTTCCACAAGAGGCTAATCTCTATATTTTAACTTTAAAGAGGAATTTCTTTTTGCTTATACCTTTTCTGCAAGACAGCGACATTCTGTAGAGTTACATGCCTTGAACATTTCCCTCGGTAAAGCGTAATTTGTATAGTGGTCGTGCTAATCGATTAACCACGAAGAAAATTCAGCTTGCTTGGATTATATCCCATTTCTTTTGGTGAGCACGTAAAGCTGTGGATCTTGCTCATAATCTCTCTTTTCCGGCTGTATCGTCGCCCATTTGGATGATATGAGTGGGAGAGTAGACTGATCATTTGGATTTTGTGTAGATTGGGTGTGTATTGTGATCTTCTTAAGCCACTGTAGCTATAATTCCGTCAGGAGAACTGGACGTTGGTACATTATATTTGCTCCTCCTCGTACAGGAAGCATGTCTACACCTATAATTTATTTATCGTGAGTATAGTTAATAACCGATATAGTTGTATCTACATAGTTATGCAAACTTACTTTAATAAATACATGTGTATTGATAAATCGATAAACTACTGAAAATTGATAATACTATTTTATGCTAGTTAATAGATAGTAGAAGCGACCTTCATCAGTATCTAAGCATAAACAATTAATGTATGCGCCTGCGCAACTGACGTCATCAGACGGTATGACAGTATGTATTTGCTATTGGTTTACTATCACGGTTTAACTTGTCTTCACTCGAAATAATTAATTTAAAGTGAATATAGTCTGTTAATTGATACAGGACCATTTATTTATATGTATGTATATGCGAAAGAAACAAATCACTTCAAACTAATAGTCTATCTCATCCGTCCTTCTGATGAATATTATGTACTGAAGTCTGAAAAGATATCAAAATTCTGTTTTAGGTGAAGTCACTAATATAAATTTAATCGATGGCAAGTCATAATGTCATTAGCTTATGTGACAAATGTTGTTATGGACAAATAAAATACACATAAAGGTTACATTTCGAAAACTAATATTTGTTTAAAAAAGTAAAGACAACTAGTAATGTACATGCTACGATAATTATAAAAAATATGTCAAGTGAAACAGTTATGTTAGTATTTTAGACGAGTAATACCAAGTCAGCTTTGGTAATAAAAACAATGAATATCATATGAGTGCCATATTATAGTGCATTAGGTAAGTAGCAGCCCATTAACATCCCACTGCTCGGCGCAAGCATCGTCACTCGGATAAGAGAGGGTTTTTAGAGCATAGACTCACCATGCTGCTCCACTACGGATTGGCAGGCATAGTACACAAGTGCACTCTCTATTTCTTCACTCTCATAGTCCGGTGTGACGGGAATACGACAAGACCGGAGAGAGATCAGGCGCGGGACCGACGGCTTAACGTGGCCTCCAAGGCACGGGTTTGGATTGCACCGCCAACTTCCCAACTTCGGGCAAATATTGAGAAAATCTAGAAAACTCAATATTGATTTTTGAATTGGCCCGACCCGGTACTCTAACTCGGGACCTCATGTCTGTAGTCGAACATGCTAACCACTAGACCAATGAGGCAGGCAAAAACGTGTGTTGTGTACTATGCCTGCCAATCCGCAGTGGAGCAGCGTGGTGGGTCTATGCTCTAANAATCTTAATAGAAAACTCAATATTGATTTTGTATTGGCCCTACTCGGGACTCGAACCCAGGACCTCATGTCTGTAGTCGAACATGCTAACCACTACACAAATGAGGCAGTTATAGTCCATATTTAAATCTAATGAGGCTGCCGAGGTATGGCAGTGCATCAAGTATGGTTGCAGGGGTCCCTCATTATTCGGGGTCATACGCAAAAGACCGGCGTTTTTCTGGAGTCAGCTTTAAAAATCTAACAATGGACTCTTGATGGCTGTAATCTAACAATGGACTTTTGATGGCTGTATCTAATTATATGTCAATACCCATATAAAGACTGGATCTCTGGTCATTGAAATGGAAACAAAAATTGACCACCAAAGTAATTTAATTTAACTTTTTCATTATATGAAAAACACCTATTTTATACTTGCTTAATATTTTCGTTTAGAGTATATTTACTAAACGTATTACTTAAATATTATTTGAATGTACGTTTTTTACTTGATTATGAAGTTAGTGGATATAGAAATATTTACTGGCAAATGGACCTGATTAAGAAAGAAAGAAAGAAAATGATTAATGGTGGTTTCTGGGGAATTATGTTTTGGTCTAAGATCCTATATATACATTTTTAAAAATACATAACCTTTATTTTGCCATCTTTCGTCGCCACCGTTGTCATACTGGAAAATCCATATAAATAAAGGTTTAGCACATACATAGTCTCTTTAAACAGCTGCAAATGTAAAGTGTAAAAAGTTGAGTACACAAATTACTTAGTATCTCTCCTTGCCCGTAATAACACCTCGCACGGTTCCGGTGACATAATTTTTCACACATCGTTGCCGTATAAATGTTTGCAAACAAACGTACAATCTAAAGTAGATTACTACAAGTAAATTAAAGCGGGTATTAACAACTCATTCGTTATTATTTATAATGCATTTTTAATGGAATGGTTAACTGTGCATGTCTATGTTAGTACCGTTGCTTGGAATACGCTATTAATACGGATATGGGCACATCATGGAAACACATTTGCCCAAAACATTAGTCAGAAAACATATCCAGAAAAACAGTATCTTTCTAGAACAGTTGGAGATATATATCCTCTTTAATTTTGCATAACGACAGGTCCGATTAATATTTTTGATTAAAAGGTAGTTCAGGTCAATTACATTTTCAATTTTACCCACAATCCGAAATATCGATTGTATTTTGACTAGCTTTCTAATAGCAATATAGTTGATTATGAATTTCAATATATTGAATAAAACTAAATTATATATTAAAGATAAAATTGCATGTAAAATTCGTTGTCAAATTTAGTCAGTTTCATGCTTAAGGGGTTATTTTTCATAAAATCAGCGTAAAATAGGCATCCCTTTTTTACTTAGTTCTTGCATCACTAAGGCTGATATATAAAACGCCCCCATTACTTTTATGGAGAACTCCAATGGCTTAATGCCTGGTTTCGATAATAGATCATGAGGCCTCGAAGGTGCGGCCCATGTTGTGCCAATTTAAAATTTATTTGACAAACATTTGTCCCTAGCTTCTCGGATGAGGCGGGAGGAGGTGAACAAATATGGGTCGTCTAGTATACCGCCTCCTTCGGCGGTGAAATTGAGCATCTACTAAATTCTCCTCCTTTTGCGCGTTGGCCTCCTATAACGCTTACGGTTTCGCAGAAAAAGGCCACTCTCGCCCAACAGCTCTCACTGAAGAGTAACGTTCTTCAGCAAATAGCCTGATTTGCCGCCTTTTGGAAAGAAGGACTAGATTATATATATAAAAGATATCCAGGTATCTATTGACTCATCATGATATTTCTGGAACCATAAGGCGCAGAGACTTAAAATTTGGCAGGAATATGCCTTTTGCCGAGTTGAGGTCAGCTTAGAACAGATATCACGAAATTCCTCCCGCAAGGGAGTTGCGGGTGTGTTATTTTTAAAAAATTCTAATTTTCATATGAAATAATTCAAACTACACATTTACAAACTATATATCTTATATGGTATGTAAAACTTTGTCAGAAATTATGATATGTTTTTTATTTATCAAAAAATTGCCTAAATTCATGAAAATGCTACCAAAGCAGCATTCCATGCAGACCAAATCGCGGGTTCAGCTAGTTATCTATACATGTGAATGATCTCGAAAATTGTTCAGAAAAACTAAAAGTTCATGGCATTTTTTGTTGATCCATACGATAATAACAATAGTCAACAGAATACAACCCCACATTTATCACGTTAACACTATTTGCGTTCCGTTCCTTATCTTCAAATAATGTAAAGTTAAGGAGCGCCCGACTGGCGATAGTCAATGGTTCCGATGATAACGGTCAAGTGATAGACCGTATTAGTGCGTTCCGTGTAATAGAGGCGACTAATTGATTCTATATCACCGTGACATTTGACCACCTTTCCTTTTTAAGTGTGCGTCGTATATGGAATATGGGATTACGACCGTAAATAGAGAAATTTATTAGTGATTTGTAACAATGACCGAGGACACGAAGCCCCTGCTGCTGTGAGTTAATTTATAACGAATACAATATTTACCTATGCTTCAATAAAAGTATCGATGATATATTAGAAACCGAACGCGATGACTATGTTTACGTTTATATCTATACATACTCGTATATAAAGCTTCTTATGTTTGTGCATCGAATAGCTCTTTAAATCAAATTGTAATTTTCTATACAGATTATGCGAAAAGTTCTAAAATAGTTGAAATATTTTAGTTTACCTAGTATAATAAGATTGTCATTGTTTCAATTTGGGTTACCCAAACAGGTAGATGAAATTTTGAAATAAGTCATTGTTTACTCTTTCTAAGAATTTACATCTTACAAATAATACAAATTCTTTACATAGTTGCAGTTTGCAATGATGCAATGATAAGGGCAGAAGACTTAATTGTTTCGCCACGTGACTATTGAATATGTTAACAATGTTGCATCTAGATTTAAATATTCTTTGAAGTAAAAATTTCTTACACTGCCTGCTATATTTCTGTTAAAATCAACCTAATTACTTTGAACATTAGTGTAAACGGACAAAACTATTAAAAACACGTGCTAAATTTGGTTAGCGTGCCAGGACTATATAATTTTACTAAAAATCGCAGTGAAGTTATTTTATTGTTACCTTATATTGTAAATATTTACGCGAAGCAATTTTGCCGATAGAAGCTAAATTTGCATAAAAGAATGAACGAGATTACTAAGTAATAATTTTCAAAACGCTATTCATTTACATTGTAAATAACATTTTAAACATATAGGATGGCAATAAACCTAGCTAATTATCCTGCGTTAGTTGTAATATTTATTATCTTATTTATCTTAAATTTCTCCAATTTTATCTTTGTAATGACGAATACTTTGAAATGTTGTACAAAATGGCGGGTAAAAACATCCGGTTCTGTACAATCTTGATGGCAAACGCTCAAAATATGTTTTGCAGTAAATTAATAAAATTTGTAGTTGTTGTCTCAACTATAATTGTCAGCTCAACGTCCACGGCTGGACCTAGGTATTTCCGAATTATTTCACCGAGACCTACCCTGTGCTTCATGTATCCAGGACCTATAGATGTCTTCTGTTCATGTAATGTCTCAGTTCTACCAGTACTACGTCTTTCGGTAGGAGGCCGCCGTTTTGGCGCCTTTACCTCCTAATGTTTATAGTTCTTGCGAACTATGCTCTTTGGATTCGGCACTATCGAGTTTTTTGGTCAATGACCTTAATTAGTCGACGAATAATTTCTGATGTCATTGCATAAAGACATACGGAGTATACCCTCTTTCATTCCTCGCTACGTGACTCTTAGCTGTCTCAATAGGTCTATAGTTGACAGAAAGAAATCGGATCCACTAATCATACACATTTAGAGGATTTTTCCATTGTTAACACGTTAAGCCTTGACTGTAATTTTACCTGGCGGTCAGTGATGATACGGTCTAAGATGGTAGCGCGCTAACCTGGTAAGAGGTAATTTATCTTTTGTGTTTTGTGCGCAGCATCGTATCGGAATTTCATTTTTTTTTTGCTTGGTGGTACGTCTTTGCAGGTAATGAGGTTACTAGCCATTGCAGGAGCCTTTCCAAACTTAGATAGATTAGAAGATGCAACCTTCTAAATTTGTCATGCCGGGAATAATCAAATTCTTATTCAGATTAACAAAATGTGAAATTGCAGGTATAGGCCAAAATAATTGAGGCAGTGAACAAGGTCGCTAATAAGGTCAATAAACTTACCCATTCTTGATATCTATCGTTTTAAAGCTACTGTAATATCTTAAATTTAATGTCATTTTGATAACGTGTGCCTACTTACAACAGATAATCTGATACCGAAAACGTGTTTACGAAATACGAAGATAAATTGATCGGCACTATTTATATTGCTTGCTTTAGTTTTCACACGATTTTTTCTGTGTTAGGAATTCTTGTTGTGTGTTTAATTTAAAATGTGAGTAATAAGTTTTCATCTGCCTCATTGGTCTAGTGGTTAGCATGTTCGACTACAGAGATGAGGTTCTGGGTTCGATTCTCGGGTCGGACCGATTCAAAAATCATTATTTAGTTTTCTATTAAGATTTTCTCAATATTCGCCCGAAGTTGGCGGTGTGATCCACCCCCGTGCTTCAGAGAGCACGTTAAGCCGTCGGTCCTGGGCCTGATCTCTCTCCGGTCGTGTTGTATTCCGGTCACATCAGACTATGAGAGTGAAGGAATAGAGAGAGCACTTGTGTAGTATGCCTGCCAATCCGCAGTGGAGTAGCGTGGTGGGTCTATGCTCTAAAAACCCTCGCTCCTCAGAGTGAGGAGGCCTGTGCCCAGCTGTGGAACGTTAATGGGCTGCTACTTACTTACAATGTCAAATTATATAATTTATCTCCTTTTAAAGATGTCTAAGATCCTCTAGTTTAAAAAAAAATGTCGGCCTCGCTGGCGCAGTGGTGTGAGTACTCGCTTTGCTCAAAGAGTGCGATCTCCGGTAGGAGGAATTTAGGAAATTACATTTTTCAATTCGTCTGAGTCTGGTATGGTAGGAGGCTTCGGCTGTGGCTAGTTACCACCAACCTACCAATGAAAACCTCAAGAGCTGAATTGCCTCTTATTAGATTAGCGCGCTTCCATCTTAGACCATATCATCACTTTCCGTCAGGTATGATTACAGTCAAGGGCTAACCTGGCAACAATAAAAAAAAGCTTATAAAATTGTATGTCTTTAGTATTTTCGTTTTACTTTCTTAGCAAATAGAGTTTTATATTTATTCTTCGTCATTTTTTGTCCTGTTCAACTCGAGTCAATGATCGAGAGACAACTTTTTGTTATACATTTCCCAGTGAAATAATTTAGAGTTTCAGGCAAAGAATGAGTATACAGCTCTTAAATACAAAAAAATATAATCTTATTTAATATTAGCAGTTGTTATGCAATAGACAAAACCACGCGTGAAAGGAAGCTCCTTAATTTTTATGAAGGTAATAAGATTATTGTGGTTGCGCGTTTTAATTTTTAATTAAAGTTCTTCTTCATATGGTCTAATTTTACATACATAGGAGTAGTTACTATGGAAATTATTACCACATTTTTATCTGATATATAGAACAAATTTAACGCCCTGATATGTATGGAAATTGGATTAATAGTATCAAGGATAACATATCAAGTATTATAAAAATAATAATACAGAGGAAAGTTTTATTCAATATAGTAATATTTGTACTTATTTGCACGCGATGATGGATTGCAACAATTTTTTCATTACTCTCTCTAAATTAAAGGTTGTTTAGAAAAATTGCTACATGCCACTTTATTGTACTATTTTCTTCTTTTATTTTACTTTTTTATCTTTGTGGTTTTTTTTGTCTTTATGATTTATATTGACAACAAACTGCGAAAGACAGCCTTGTGTCTTATAAAAATATAATTTATTCATTCTTTAAAAGTTATATTGACAACAAGCTGCGCAAAGACAGTTTTGTGTTTTATAAAAATAGATTTTATTCTCTTTAAGAGTTATATTGACAACAAACTGCGCAAAGACGGTTTTGTGTTTTGTAAAAGTCTCTAAACATTAACTAGCGAGTAAAAAATGCTAGAAGAGATAATTTTGGTCAAAGTTGAAGTTAAAATATCTATATACAAGCTGGCATTTAACAGCACTTTTGGTTCGTCAAATACATTTTTTTTCCCACACACAAATTTTAACTGGTGATGGTATTAAAGAACGATTTTAAATCTGTTTTAAACTTAAATTTTCGTGGTTTATTAACATATTGACTATTTGAACGGGTACTTACCACGACGGCATTTTTTTTTTTTTAAATTTTAATTTTGGCGATTTTTCGACCCAGTTGCATGGATCGTGGTCACGACGTTACGATTTAAAATCTAAAGATATGAGGCTAGTTAATCTAAAGTTAGAGAGCTTGCCTGTGTATACGTGTATGGATATATTGCAAAAAGATATTCCATTGTTTTGAAATATGCTTTCGCAAGTAGCGAAGTTTATACTAAACATTTTTATACTAATATGCAAAAAATTTTATATATAATTTCAATCCACTATAAAAACAAAAACTGGGAAATGGAACAAAATGGATAGAATTACTGTATTTTACTAAAGACTATGTACAGTTGAACTGAAACTTTCACGGTTTATAACCATATTTAAAATTATTTATGTGTACATAACACGACCTTGTATAGATAACTATATATATCATATTGAATAACAAAAAATTGTTTACGAGACATTTTATACCTTAACATTTAGGTAGTCCTCGGGTAAAGATTACACCATGTATCAAAACACGATAAAGTCGTAATCAAACTCTATATTTTTTTCACAAATAAGTGTAATAAATAATACAATTTCAAAAGTATTGCTATTATTGAAATGATTAACTTGAAGAATTCAGACTGAGAACTAATTTGGCATCATTTTGCGCAAATATTATATACTAGCAATGCCCCGCGGTTTCATCCACGTAGATATCGATCTCGTGGCAATATTGTCTACTAAGTTGTACTTATTTTCTTAGATTGACATTTTTGAAACGGTCTCTAATAGAATATCACTCAATACAGAGATATAAAAAATATAGTTTGATTATTGTCGGTACTTTTATTAATTTCTAAAATGTAAAAAAAGTATTTATAGTGGCATAACTACAGTAGTTGGACATATGGTATCGCAGGTTTTTTTATAGATATTAATATCTTCTATAATCTTGTAGAACATTTTTTGTTCTATCATCAATAGTTTCCGCAGCGCACGCGATTACAGCTGTTTAGTTTCACACCTTGGGTTATATGAATCAATTTTTCTTAATGATCCCTTTTTTTTTGAGAAAGTAATATAGCCTAAGTTACTCAGTGAAAGAACAGCTATCTAATGGTGAAAAAATATTTGAAATCGGTCCAGTAGTTTCTGTGTGAAAACATTACAAATATACATCCATACATACAAAAATACAAACGTTTTCTCGTGCACAGATTTATCGTTGTTTGGAAACAATTTTTTTCAATTCCTACTACTAGTTCAGAATTTATCTTTTAGTGAATGACACTTGATATTAATGCAGTTCTTTTAAATATTAATAAATTAATTAAATTAAATTTGGCATAAAATTGTACAGCCCCATCCATTTTAGGGCTTTCAAGGTTTCTTTCTGTAACATAAGTTAAAAAAGAGCCTGATAGATTGTGTAAAAGTTTACTTAAATTTTTTTGTTTGTCATGCGTAATATTGCGTTAGCAATGTACTATACAAATTGTTCTTACGCTAAATATTCAAGGTAATTTCGTAGACTTCGAACATTGCGTGTTGCCAGTGATGACCTACGGCTCCGAAATGTGGTCGCTGACTATGGGCCTCATACGAAAGCTCAGCGTGCGATGGAGAGGGCTATGCTCGGAGTTTCTTTACGTGATCAAATCAGAAATGAGGAGATCCGTAGCAGAACCAAAGTCATCGACATAGCCCTACGAATGGCGAACCTGAAGTGGCAATGGGCGGGGCACATAGTCAGACGGACCGATGGGCATTGGGGCCCAAAGGTGCTGGAGTGGCGACTCTGCACCGGGCGGCGCAGTGTAGGGAGACCTCCCACAAGGTGGACCGACGACATAAAGAGGGTCGCCGGTAGCCTCTGGAGCCAGGCGGCGCAAGATCGGGCCATGTGGACATCATTACGTAAGACCTATGTCCAGCAGAGGACGTCCATCGGTTGAAGCGACGACGAATTTCGTAGATTATCTATAACTTTGCCTAAATATTTACGTAGGCGGTTTTTTGTTCTCCATGTACTCGTTAATAGAAAGATCAAAGTTCTTTGGTAATAATTACAAGCCACTTTTTTAAGATAAAAAAAATATTCTTGAATTTGATCATTTGATGATTATCCAAGGTGTATTGAATTTTTCACATGAATAAACTTCTGGTTACGCTATGCAAACGACTCTGGTATACTAAGAAATGTAATAAATAATTTGTTTTTAGTTACGGAAGTCATTACATTATATTACAACGCAATTGTATGTAATATTATTGAATTCACAATCTGTAATATCAGCGGAAATTGTGGTAATGTTTGTATAATAATGACATATTAATCATATTTTAGCACAAATTTTTTTGTATATTGTTATCAGGTTTTATTTAGTTATGGTTAACGTTTTATCTTTTATATAAACTAATTCTGCCTCATTGGTCTAGTGATTAGCATGTTCGACTACAGACATGAGGTCCTGGGTTCGAGTCCCGGGTGGAGCAGCGTGGTGGGTCTATGCTCTAAAACCCCTCTCTCATATGAGTGAGGAGGCCTGTGCCCCGCAGTGGGACGTTAATGGGCTGCTACTTAAACTAATTCAAATTACAAAATTGATAAATATTTGGTAATTTCTGACAACATATTTGTAAATTTGGTATTAAAGAATATTTGTATAACTGAATTCTCGAGTTATAAATGCCAAATTGTAACAGTATAATGTAAATAATTAATGACCTATCTTTTATACCAAAAAAGAAACAGTATAAAAATCCACTAATATATTTTAATAGCAACGCCCTTCTTGCTTTGTTTTCAAAACAAATCACGGTGAATACCTGATTGATACATTTTTTAATTTCATATCACGTTTCCGATTCAGATCCAAATAGTTATTTACCATTTTTATTAGCACTAAATGTCATAGCGTGGGAAATATCTACGGTATAATGCAGTAAAATTACAATAAATGTTGTTGTTGAAATTGTTCTTGAACGGAACAATCACTGTAATGCTCGTTCATAGCTGTTTACATGCTTGGTTGATATCGAGAATATAAACAATTTTGCATACCGTAGCACACTCGTTTATTATCCTTCAAGTAAATTGTAGATGCATATAAAGTTGAATATGTATGGTATTTGTGAACTTAGGGCATTATAAACTTAGGGCATTTAGCAGTGGCGTAACTATGCGAGCTGGGGCCCGTGGCAAAGTCTCTATTTGGGGCCCGTGGCAAATTGTTTTGATGGGGCCCTACCGAACGTGGCCACGTAATTATTTTAATTTTAATAGTACCACTTAAGCAGTTATCGAACACTAATAACAATTTATTTTTAAGAGTATGGGTTTATACATTTACATTAATAATAGATTTAGTTTCCAATTATAATTATTAATTTTGAATTATCTTAGTTTATTTTATTTTACTTTGTATTTTATTTTAGTTTTATTAATATTTTAGTTATTTAAATTACTTAAATTTCTTGTAATTAATTTATTTGATTTAACTGTGACTGTATCGTGTGTGACTGTAATGGGTATTTACCTGAGAAATAAAGATTATTATTATTATTAATTCACATTCACCAGTCTATATACGTCCTACTGCGGGGCATAGGCCCCTTTTCTTAGGCGAGAGGGAATGAGCTATAGTCCCTACGCAAGCCTTCATCAAGTGACTTCACATTTCATCGCTAGCCTTTCGATGAAGGAACAACATCTTGAGGAAATCTGCATTCATTTAAAAGGAATTTATTAAGAATAATGTTTTTTTCGAGCTTTCTCTTCGGCTAAAGTATTTATTACATAATCAAAGTTCAATGATCGGGCCATAGTTTTAAATAGGCAGAATAGCCAAATAGCATAACCAGTCCTGTCCCATATGCTTCGAATACTTCTTAGTCTTAGAGTTATAGTAAGAAATTACTAGTGTATCATAAATAATGACAATCTTATTTTATAACGTTAATATCTTGAACTAGGTTATATAGTTGTATGGTATATATACCAAATAACATCCAAATGACTAAATAACCAAGTTCAAAATATTAACGTTATCTATATATAAGAGGTAACTATTGACTCATCACGATATCTCTGTAACCATAAGGCCTAGAACCTTGAAATTTGATAGGAATATTCCTTTTGCCGAGTAGACGTCAGCTAAGAACGAACTTTACGAAATTCCACAGGCAAGGGGGTTGCGGGGGTGTTAATTAAAATATGCTACCAAAAAAACATTCCACGCAGACGAAGTAACTGGTTCAGCTAGTTTGATATTTATGGGCGTTGTTAATATAAATATATATGCCATAACGCACCTATGTCAATTATAGATTTGGAAATGATGTAATTCAAACCCGTAGCATTAGAAAAAAATAATGCGAACATGTTAAATCAACATCAAAATATTCTTTATTTAAGTAGGCTCAAAAAGCACTTTTGAATCTGGTTCGGAAAGTTTATTCAGTCGTACCTGTATCATATATAGTTTTGTAGGTTACAATGTTTAATACTTTAACTGAAATCTTCATCATTAAAATATGCCTTTCGTAAGAAGATGGTTACGATATATTTATTAAAATTATGTATACACAAATCCAAAACTGATTGCGGTATCTTATTAAAAAATTAAAACTGCGTGCTTACAAAGTACACATGTTTTTTTTTTTTTTTTTTTTTTTTTTTTTTTTTTTTTTTTTTTTTTTTTTTCCTTCTTGTTTTTTTCTTTCTTTTTTTATCCTTTTTTTTTTTTTTNTCAACCATGAGTGGGGAGCCAGAGGCTCGTTGAGACATTCCTCTCTGGCCCCTCGGTTGAATTCGGCTCACAGATATTCTACAGGGGGAGGAGTTGCATGAACCTCCGCCTCCTGTTTCCTACTCCCCTTCGTCTGGGCCGGAGTGTCTCAGCGGCATTCACCCTCTCCCTTTGTCGTGCCTCCTTAAGCGAGATGACAGTCTCGCAAAAGGAGACAACCGCTCTCCAGGCCTGCTCACTGATGAGCATTACATCTATAATATTAGCCAGTGAGAGGTTTGTGCCGATCAGCGACGTCAAAATGAGTCGCTGAGAACCCCAGGCGGGACATTCTGCCACCGTGTGGTAAGCTGTATCTAACGAGGCACCACACTCGTAACAGCTAGCCGACGGCTCACAGCCAACAGTTTGATACAGATATTTACCGAAGCAACCATGACTGGTAAGCACCTGTACCAACCTGTAGGAGAGCGATCCGTGCTCTCTGCCCAGCCACTTATCCAGATGAGGGCGGATCGCCTCTACTATAGCCACGCCCGCCGTTGGGGACCCGAGATCCTCCTGCCACCTTTGGGTCAAAGCTCTGTCAGCTAGAACCCTGACCCTTCTTACATCATCAGCGTCTGGTAATTCCCCTCTGGTTCTCGCGGCTACTCTGCACTGGTAAGCAGTCGTGAGAGCTTCCGCCCTGAGCTCCCATGGGGGATCACCTGCCAGGAGTGTGGCTGCCGTCCAAGATACTGTACGGTACCCCCGTATAGCTCTAATCGCTATTACCCTCTGTGCTCGCCGTAACAGGGTTTTATTTGATGCGACAAAGTACACATGTAAAAAATTAAACTTCTTTGGCAAACCAATTTCAAGTCTTGTTTATATTTATACGAATCTAAATCTTTAGATTTCCGAGACTTAGAGGGAGGGAAAGTGGAAGATATGTTAGGCATTTAATGCATTTCATTATCATTAAAATATTATTATTTAGGACATATTTATTTGTAAATATTAAAACTGCCTAACCTTCAAACGAATTAGCATAAAACGCTGCACATCTTCGTGACGCTAATCACACGTTTCATGCGTAAAAAAATTACCCTCATGCGCCTAAAGGAGTTTCACTTCAAACATGCGTAAGTTCAATTCGACAAATGTTGGTTTTTGAACCCTCTTTACTCTAAAATATAGCTTACAAGTTTGTTTTAATGATTCTAGACCACTAAAGTAACTCATCACGTGATCTTCTAATATATAAATCTTATATAACTTACAGATTTAAGGATGGCAAAACAACTTATGGATCCGACACGCCTGCACGTGGCAGACGTGTCATATTCTGCGTACATGGAAACCCTTCAACCGGTTGCTGTGCTGTCATAGAAACGAGTGCAGATGGTGACGATGGCGAAATGAGAAATGGCAGTCTTAGTGAAGCAGAAAGTAAGGACAAATATGCTAAATGTTTCATTATAACGGAGGTCCTAAAAAAACAATTATTACCTATATAACGCTGCCTCATTGGTCTAGTGGTTAGCATGTTCGACATGAGGTCCTGGGTTCGAGTTCCGGGTCAAAAAAATCAATACTGTAATAATTTTCTATTAAGATTTTTTCAATAATTGCCGAAGTTGGAAAATGTGCGGTGTGAACCACCCCCGTTCCTCGGAGACCACGTTAAGCCGTCGGTCCTGCGCCTGATCTATGTTTTCCGTCACATCGGTTTATGTACTTGTGTACTATGCCTGCCAATCCGCAGTTGAGAAGCGTGTGCTCTAAAAACCTCTCTCGAGTTAAAAGTTATTGTTATTTAGCATTTTTTGCTTGGCTTCTTCTTGATATATCAAAGTATTACATTTTCATTGTCAGCTTTTTTTTACCTTTAGGGTTGACTTTGCTCTTACCTCACTATAAGTAGTAATATAGTCTTAGATAGTATCAAGCTATTGGGACAAGAGATAAGTTTACCTCTTAATGATTTCTCAGTATTGTATTGGATCGAAATTTATTACCAGCAGTCGAACTGTGGATTTACCTAGCTATTTGAGTAGTCGACTCATTACACTACTCTGTTCACATTTAACATAAAGATTATTGTTTGCTTTTATTATTCAATACCCAAAAAAAAAATTTCAAGCTTACTTTGTTAATTTCCCTACTATATTTATGACAGAATAGCGAATGCTATTATAATGTGTGTTTGTTATTATATCATCAAACATATTATTGTTTCTTTCAGAACATTGCCATAGATCAAGAAATGAAGATATAGATAAGCGGGCAAGAAGAAAACTTATTATAGCTAGTATATTATGTGTTATATTTATGATAGGAGAAATTGTTGGTAAGTACTAATTAAATTTTTGGTAATGGAAAGATTATATTTTGTTGATTTTAGCTAATATTACAAGTTTCTTGGAGATTTTGCAGTTTATATATATTCTAAACTCCAAACTGTTATAATTATATCTTTAAATCAGCCCGACTAGTTTTAAACCTGCTCGTGGTCCGTATAATATCTTAACCAACACGGAGTGTATCTATATTTTGTAGTTATTATAAATTATGTTTACTAATATCCTTTGTTATGGTATAACCTTTCAAGTAGACATTTATGTATCAGTAAGACGTGACAAAGATAACATTCATGTCTTTTTTCTTAAACCAACTTTGAATGGAATTAAAAAAAGAGGCTAGTTCGCTTTAATAATCGCCGTAGTACTTAATACTATGTTATGTTTTAGGTGGATACTTGTCAAACAGTCTGGCTATTGCCACGGATGCAGCGCACTTGTTGACAGACTTCGCCAGCTTCATGATATCATTGTTTTCACTTTGGGTCGCTAGCAGGCCAGCAACTAGAAAGTGAGTTTATGATTTACTAATATAAAGACACATGCTTAATAGGACAAATTATAAATAAGCAGAGTGGGGTTGCGTTTTCTCATTTGAACAAGTCTGGACAATTGGGAGACGTCAGTCGTGGCTAGTTACCACCATACGGGTAAAGACAGTGTGATTACAGTCAAGCTGCTAAAGGTAAATAGCAGCCCATTAACGTCCCACTGTTGATCACAGGCCTAATCAGTCATACGAGAGAGGGTTTTTAGAGCATAGACCCACCACGCTGCTGCACTGCGGATTGGCAGGCATAGTACACAAGTGCACTATCTATTCCTTCACTCTCATAGTCCGATGTGACGGGAATCCGACACGACCTGAGAGCGATCAGGCGCAGGACCGACGGCTTAACGTGCTCTCCGAGGCACGAGGGTGGATCACACCGCCAACTTCCTAACTTCGGGCAAATATTGGGAAAATCTTAATAGAAAACTCAATATCTATTTCGAATTGGCCTGACCCGGGACTCGAACCCAGGACCTCATGTCGAACAACTACTAGACCAATGAGGCAATCAAGCCGCTAACTTGTCAACAATAGAAAAACAGCCTGGAATGCGACTCAGGTCCTCTATTCTAGCAATGCGAATACTGGCTTCATTGCACCAGCGAAGTCATTGAATTATTGTATAATATAAGAGTGGTTTAGAGTTCTTTAAGTATATGTGATTTGATATTCCAAACGTGTGTATTATTTTCAGAATGTCATTCGGCTGGTACAGAGCAGAAGTGATCGGAGCCTTAACGTCTGTTCTGCTCATATGGGTAGTAACAGCGGTGCTAGTTTATATGGCAGTACAAAGAGTTATATATAAAGAATTTGAGATTGACGCCACGGTTATGCTAATTACATCTGCTGTGGGCGTTGCTGTCAATTTAATGTAAGTAAACATAACAGAAGTAACATGGTAACGAAGCTATAATTTGCAGAAAACCAGCAACTTGTACTGATAAAACATCATTTTCAGCATGGGTCTCACGTTACATCAACACGGACATAGTCACGGAGGCGGTGGTCACGGACATTCTCACGGTGGCAATAATCCTGTACTCAACAATAAGGTAAGCAATTTCCCCTTTCTTCCCAATTCATAAGAAAATTAATTTTGCTGATAATAAACTTAAGCGACTGGAATAAATCGAGTGGGTACTTAGCACCCATTTATAACAAGAGCTCTTATATACACAATTTATCAACCTACCACTCGACAATAACAACGGTAAGCAGATAATTTACTTACTAGATATTTTTTCTTAGTTCTTTTTCATAACACAAAATTATTTTAATGATATTAATAAATTGTTTTGGAAGTAGACTTACTAAGTTAATTAAAGGACCCATCAAAATCAAAAATTAAAATCAAAATATTATTTTTTCGAGTAGGCTCAAAAAGCACTTTTGAAGAAGTCAGAAGTCTGTCTGTTTCTAACAAATCTACCTCCGGTTCGGAAAGTTGAATCCGCTGAGAAGAAACCGGCAAGAAACTCAACGGTTACTCTTTTAGAGATATATTTATGTACAATGAGTAATATTTTGCTTCTGTATGCAATTGGAGTCAAGTCCAAACATAATCTTCTACATTATATTTGACGGCCTCGCTGGCGCAGTGGTGCGAGTACTCGCCTTGATAGCAAAGGCTCCGGGTTTAATCGCCGGTGGGCCGAATTTAGAAAATTGTCTTTCCTAATTGTCTGAGTCTGATCTGGTGGGAGGCTCTTACCAGATTAGAGTGCTTCCATCTTAGACTGTATAATCACTTACCATCAGGTGAGATCACAGTCAAGCGCTAAAACTGTCAGCAAAAAATATATATGCCAAGAAATATGAAAAGTAAGTTTTTGATATATTTCTTAAAACTATGTGGAGGAAAATCTAAAATTGAAATAATTTCTGAACCAACTTCACTCTGAAATATGGGATTACGAGTTTATTATTTATTTTTAGTATTAAAATTGTGTTCTTTTTAAAATCTCATCAAAATGTTTTCTATTTATAACTTAGTATCATCAACGATTAGACTTAGATTTAGTAAATATAGTGGACATAATTTATAGTTATAAATAGGTCTTAGGTCCCGTAGGGTTGTTATTAATATAAAGGAAATGTGATTAATTTTATGAAGAAAGAAACCAAGCAAATTAAAAATAGTGAAATATTTTTCAGTGTTTATTGATGTTACATAAAAATCTTATTATTTTACTTCAGCAGAAGGAACGAGTAGATTCGGACGCTGAGAGTTCATCTTCCCACCAACATGATCATCACTCTGAGAATATAAATGTTCGCGCCGCCTTCATTCACGTGCTGGGTGATTTTTTGCAAAGTTTCGGTGTTCTTGTTGCTGCTATAGTCATATACTTTAAGGTATGTGCCTTTTTAAAATTGTTCATAGTTCATTTAGTGGTCAAGCATTTATTTATAGACGATTGAATAATTCAAATCAAAATAATTTTCTTATTTTCCACATTCTAATTCTAATGTACGTCTGATGATGGTGCTCAAGGACGACTTAAAATATAAAGTTACGAGGGTTCCTTCGCGCCCTGATCTGAGAAGAGCCCACAACAAACTCAGTCGGGTATTTTGGTTCTTTTTTGTTACCATCATCATTACAATTTCATATTAGTGTAATATATTACAATTCAAATTAGAGCAATTCTTTCACTCCCACGCGTTTCTATCGTCTAAATAATCTTGCAACATATAATGCGATTTTTCTATCAACTGTCTTTTAACAAAGACTCTGAATTGATTAATTGATATCTCTAAAACGTCTTGTGGGAATTTATTATAGAAACGTATACAGTTATATCGACTATATTAATTAATATAAATAAATAAATAAATAAATAAATAAATAAATAAATAAATAATTATATCGAGTATCCGATGAAGACAAACGGTCATAATTTACTGCTGTAGTGACCTCTTCGACAAACAATCCTATCTGTGGTTTCATTAATAAGTACAAATCGCACAATAATTATCAAATCTCTTATGGGATGGTGATGTAAAAGGTGATTCGTTTTGGTAGTTCAGCTGAAGCTCGGTAACATAAAATACATTAGAAACCTTTGAGGAATGTCCCAAAAACTTCAGGCAGCATTTTTACTAGGTAGAATGTAAGAAAAGTTTGCTTAACATACTTAATGTTACGTAAACTGCCTCATTGGTCTAATGGTTAGCATGTTAGACTACAGACATCAGAACCTGGACTCGAGTCTCGGGGCGGGACAATTTAAAAACCAATATTGAGTTTTCTATTAGGATTTTCTCAGTATTTGCCCGAAGTTGGGAAGTTGGCGGTGTGATCCACCCCCGTGCCTCGTAGAGCACGATAAGCTGTCGATCCTGCGCCTGATCCCTCTTCGGCCGTGTCCGATTTCCGTCACATCGGACTATGAGAGTAAAGGAATAGAGAGTGCACTTATGTACTAAGCCTGCCAATCCGTGGTGGCTCTAAAAACCCTCTCTCCTCGGAGTGAGGAGGCCTGTACTCAGCAGTAGGACGTTAATGGGTTGCTACTTACTTACTTTACTTAATGTTAGCTTATAGAATTATTTCAGTACCTCTGCCTATGTAATAATATTTCAAATTATAGGTACAAAGTTGCATAACATATTTATAGTATTATTTTTGTTACTGGCTTATGTAATAATATATCTTTAATTATATTTTTTGTTATCTGTAGCCGGATTGGAATCTTGTGGATCCTATTTGCACGTTCCTGTTTTCTATATTAGTGCTCATCACGACGTTCAATATCATCAAGGATACTTTACTGGTGCTGATGGAAGGTTCACCTAGAGATGTCGACTTCCAGGTAATCTAGTATTTTTTTTAAAGCAAAGTCTTCCAAACATAGCGATATTTTATATAATATATATATATATATATATATATATATATATATATATATATATATAACGGAAATAAATGAATAAATGAGATATCGTCCACAATTTAATGTGTAGACATGTAATATTTTTTATTTTTATTTAATTTATTTCATCTCTCTCCTAAGAAATAGGTGAAACAAAACTACTTTTAGAGGTTCTTATAAGTGGCGTAATTTTAGTGCGATCAAATTCAAAATATTTTTAATAAAGTAGGCCTTTAGAGCACTTTTGTATCTTCAAATATCTGTCTTTCATATAGTATCTCTGATGATGATATTAAAGAACGATTTACAATCAAAAGTTACAAGGGTTCCTTCTCGCCCTATTCTTGAAAATGCCTACAATAAACTCAGTCGGGTGTAAGTTTTTTTCTCATCATCATATATATTTTTTTAAAATTTATTCTACATAAATTAGAGCAATTCATTCGATCCCACGCTTTTTTATCTTCAAAGTAATCCTTCAAATTGTAGAGTGATTTTTCAAATCATTTTCTTTTAATAAGAGATTTAAACTTATGAAGAGACATTGTAATAACTGAATATAATTAATAAGTAACTGAAATAGACCAGTTTGGCAATTTCAACGTTTTAAGCTAAGCTAAGCCTGTTCAAAAGCTTCACTTAATACCCAACTTGATACCTAAGAAAATGGTACTTTCTACCATTTCCTCATAATTAAGTTTAACAATGATTTTCACTCTTTTAACATTTGGCAACATGAAATTAATACTTTTTTTTCCCGATGAGTAATAAATTATTAGCTTTCAAACCATTGTACTACTTTATTGAGAGAGTTATTCATAAAGTCAATTTATGATTTTTTCCTTTAATAATTTTATATTAAACGGTTTTCTCCTTTTATTTTTAGGAAGTAGCAAACACTTTCCTTAGCTTGCCCGGAGTCGTTAGAATACATAACTTGCGAATGTGGGCGTTGTCACTGGACAAGACAGCCTTGTCAGCTCATCTCGCTATACGTAAGTGTTATACTGATTAATAGTAACTGCAAAGACGTACCGCCAAAACAAACAGATTTGTGTTCCGGTACGCTGCTGTGTAGAAACCGTAAGGGGTATATCGTCTCTTACCCAGATTAGCGCGCTTCCATCTTAGACTGTATCATCACTTATCATCAGGCAAGATCACAGCCAAGCGCTAAACTGTCAGCAATAAAAAAAAATGCGTCATTGATCACTCTGAATCGATGTACATTATGTAGTTTTTATCCAGGAACGGGTCTCTAAAATTGACATTTATTTTTTTATCTAGAAACTATCGATATAAATTTGGTTTTGTGTCTCGCATATTTTGTATATTCAGTCTTATTAGTAATGTCATAAATATACAACTGACATTTAATTCTATTATGAGAGTGGGTTAAGAAAGAATGCATTGGTTCTTATACACTAATCTTTCTTAGAATGTAGTAGCTGTTATAAAAATTCAATAAAGAGTGATGTTTGTCCATTTTCTTTAATCTAAACGAATATTATAAAGAGGAAAGACTTGTATTTTGTATGTACGTATGTATGTTTGTTACGTTATCACACAAATACTACTGGACCGATTTCGACATTTTTTCACCCTTAGAAAGCTACATTTTCACTGAGCGACATAAGCTATATTTCTTTTTTAAAAAAATAGGGATCCTAATGAAAACGCATTTATGTAACCCAAGGTTTGAAAAAAATTGGTCCCGTAAAATCTGTCATCGCATGCACCGCGAAACCTATTGAAGATAGAACAATCAAATGGTCTACAATATTATAGAACGTATTAATATCTACAAAAAAGTCCTAGATACCATGTATATAACTACAGTAGTTATACCACTATAACTCCTTTTTTGCATTTTAAAAGTTAATAAAAGCGCCGATAATAATCAAACCATATTATTCATACCTCTGTATTAATCCTTATCCTATTATGTTATTAAAGACCATCTCAATACCTCTAAAACACTTTGTAATTGATTAAAATCAGGCATTCCATTCAAAAGATATAACGAATTTTAAAATGTCAATCTAAAAAAATAATGATTCCCGAGTCGAATTTCAGAGTGTCAAATGTTGTATAGGGAAGTTCTAAGACAATAAAGTATTACAAATAAATCTTTTCTTTAATAATATTGAAGAAAGTGTTGGTTTTTTTTAACAAAATATAATAATCAAGCTAAAATTACTGCACCGATTTAAAAAATCCTTTCAATATCTGCAAAGTATTTTCAACGTTACTAATGACGTATATTCTAAGTAAGTGATATTATGAATTTAAAAATGTATTAGTTAGATATATATTCGTTGTAAAGTAAAATCTGTATATTGATTAGATTATGAATGTGTGTATCTAATAATTTGAAAGGAAGTGGTTAAAAGTGAAATAAAACATTTATGTTAACGAAAATTTATAGTCATACTTAGCTGCCACGAAATCAGTATTTACGCGGGTGAAATCGCAAGGCATTGCTAGTACTGATTAATTCGGTGTACTATTTCATTTTTTGAGCAGAAGCTCGTACTTGACTGCGATGTCAGCTGGTGGTAAATCATATTAATATGGTAGTGTGAAAACTTCGTAAGAGGTAATTTAACTTTTTATAGTTTCTACATACATTACATAGTTATCAGTAAGGCACAGCCAAAACTAATAGACACAGATATAAAGGTAAAATAGAAACTACAATTTCCTAAAATAGCGAAGGAAAAATTTATAACATTCTGTTAATGTTTTTTAATTGTCCTGTTATAGGTACCGGAGTTAGTCCACAAAAGGTTTTGGAGCAAGCCACTAGGATGGTGCATGAAAAATATAATTTCTTTGAAATGACACTCCAGATTGAAGAGTTCAACGACGGTATGGAGGCGTGCAGCCAATGTAAGATGCCGCAGTCCTAATTGTTCATAGTATTGAAACTCCAGAGGCTGATCGCAGATTAGAAATTAAGAAATATTAATTTAAAACTTACATTCGTCTTTGTCGTCCATTGCCAAACAAGTAATGTAAATTCGAAAGTATTTGTAGTCAAAAGTGTTTCTTTGTCTGTGGTCAAAAAAAAAATGTAACTATTACTTCATTTAATCTTCTAGTTTCATTATAGTAAACAGTTGCTAATTTATATTTCAGTATTGTATAATACGCTTTTGGTTTCGTGTTGATATAGTATAGTATATTAACGATAATTTTAACGATTAAATAGCTTATTACAGTGTGTAGCTGGAAAAGATTTATTTCAATTTTAATTATCTGACATATATTATAAACCAGAGGTAATTTATTAAAATATCATTAAAACGTAGTTTACGTTACTTTTAAAGTCTTTTAGCATTTCGATATTTGTTCTTTGACACCAGAATATCTTTAAATTTCCTTTTTCAATATACAGGCAATGAATTTCGAGACGATGAATATAATCGTCCAATAATAATTCGAGACAAGAACGGAGAATAATCAGAATCAATACATTTTGAATTAATTTAAAATTCTGTATCGTAGCTTGTGTAGGCGATACGAGGATTCCGATATGGATGTAGTGAATGCATTTAAAACTAGAACTATTTGTAACAAATATTTGGCGATATCCTAATTTTGTTCTTTTTAAAATCACTTATTAAAAAAAATGTTAAGTATTTTATTGATTGACTTGAATTGTATCCGTAAAGGTCCTACTTCATCTAGCTACGTCATTTATAATAATTTTAAGGATATTAATAGTTTTAAAAAAGAAATCTTGCACGTAATAGTGACCGTTAACTTATTAATTTTATAATGTCATTACAATGGTAATGCTTACGTCGTGTATTAAATTTAGCGATGACTATTGTTACCTATAATTGTAAATCTTGATTTAAAGTGTATTTTTGAATAACAAGGTTGTATAACAGTAACAATGGCGAGATCTAACTTTGCCATTCTTGAGATAATGTACGTTTTAAAATAACAAGGCCGAGTAACAGTAACTATTGCAAGAGCAAACTTTGTCATTATTGATATAATGTATACTTTAAATAACAGAATAACAAGGATAACAATCACAGCTACACTTTTCTACAGTTTATTTTAAATCCAAGTGACAAAGTCTGTTTTTTTTTATAATTATTTGTAACAAATTATTGCTCTTGCCATGTCTAATAACGTTCCAAGTTATATAAAAGTAGTAATGTACTAGAATTTATAAGACCTTTAAATATTTCATGTTAATGACAGAGAAACATGTTTTGGTAGCTTTCATCACAAAGCCGATCAAAAATATATTTTTTAAATAAATCGTAAATAAGAATGATCGTATTGAATATTGCTTGTTATTTATTGTTTTTTTTTTATTCCAAAATGTACCTTAAATCAGTTTTATAAGGCTTGACTTTATGTGCAATTATGTGATGAATTATATTGCCATGCCTACGTTATTAATCAGAAACGTTATTCTTATATTATATTATATTTCAATTGTAAAGCATTTATTTTGTAAAAAAATATGCGCGAATTATTTAAATAATGAATAATCCTTATATTTACAGTCTCACTATATAATTGGATTGAATATTTATGTACTTTATTGTTAAATGCAATTGTTGATACGTAACTTGCAAGGACCAATTTTAATGTCTACTTCCGAAAATTATACAAGTATTTTCTATTGCATATATAATAACATTATCACTATGAGTCTAAAGAGGTTAAATGTATCTGTATTTTAAATGTTGTTAATTGTTCCTTTCCACTGAATTTTGCTCATGAAACTTCGTGAAAATCTAAGATCGTTAAATTTGTTATTGCGTCATTTTCTATTACATAATAAGTGGCCCAAGGAACCAATTACTTCCATTTATTACTAGCTATAAGTTGAGATGCATGTTTGAACCATGAATAAAATAAATGAAATTAATTCAGAGTAAATTTTATTTTTCACCTTCCAATTTACAAGCAGTAATAATATTTGGTTTTCTTTTCATTAATAGATGGAAATTCACTTTTGTCCTTGAATATCTAAAACTAAAAGACCTACCAGATGATCTAGGTGGTGAATATTACTCAATAATTAATATTACTCAATTGGTAAAAATAAAAATACTAAGGGATGATTTTTCATTCTTATTTCAATGGTTACGGGCCTCGAGGCTGGGCCTCATTGCCCGGGCCGGTACTCTCGTATACCTCCGTGTACGGTCGATTTAGCCTATGAGGCTAGGGCGCGGCCTTGTGGTATACCTGATAGTATGGTTGCGTCATGTCCGGTATTGTCATCCTCACTCATGCCACCTTTTTCGCCTGGATCGAGAGGTTGTATGAGGAGTTCCCGAGGTTGGAGACGCCCAGTCGCTGGCCGGTCGTTTAATGGGGCGAACCCGCGGAGGTGAGAGTCTGTGCCCTGGTCCGGACGTGCAAACATGCGGCGAGCAAGAGTGCGCACGAAGACCTCCACGGTGGGCGTCCTCGTGTCAGTATGAAGTACATCATTTCTGAAATACCTCGGGGCTCCTAGGATCAGGCGAAGACACTTGTGTTGTATGACCTGTAGCCGCCGATTTTGGTTCTTGGAGCAGAGCAAGAACAAGGAGGGGGCCCGCATACGTCAACCGTGAACGGATATAGGTACCGTAAATCTTCAGCTTGGTTCCTATTGGCAGCTTAGAAGTAAGCGCAAAGTACAACATCGCTTTGGGCGCCTGAGCCTGGCTAACCGCCCTATCGACGGGGGTAACCATGCTCAGTGTCCTGTTGATGTCGCACCCCAGGTACCTAACTTATATATACTTCCATTATAATAAACTTTGTGCCCACTAATTCATTTGTTTACATTTTCGCAACTGCTACTTACACTTACGTAAGATTTTAGATAAATTTTATTCATATCTATATACTAGCTGATCCGCGCACCTTCATAAGATTTTGGTTAGCATGAAAAAGCTTGTAGTGAGCCAACATCAAAAGATAGACACATGTTGTTTACGACTTTTTTTAGTACATTTAAAGGGGAACAATTCTGTCACACATGACTTTTGCGAAACTATTCGTTTACGCAGCATTACACAGTGGAAGCTCTCAAAAGGAAAAATACCCCGATTTTGAAATACTCCTCACTGGTGCACCGATTGTATTATCATGATAATATATAGCCTATAGCCGTCTGTAATAAAAGGAGCTATATAACATTGAAAGAATTTTTGAAATTAGGCCAGTGGTTTCTGAGATTAGCGCCTTCAAATAAACAAACTCTTCACCTTTATAAGTATATATTTTCTAATATATAAAAAAAGTGTACGTTTGGTTAATCAGTATATTAAATAAATAAAACACTCAATTCCTTTTTAAATTATATTATTAGTATAACGTATAGTTCCATGATGGTAAACATTTTGTTCGAGCCAGAGTACTAAAGTAGTTGGCCGACAATCTTGGTGTTCGTTTCTTATTTGGTGACTCATAATCTACCTCATATAGACCGAAACGTTCTCTGAAAATGAGGAAAAATCTTATGAAACAATATTTTAAATAAAATATGTACAACAAAGTTGATTTCAGCCTGTATAAAAGATATCATGTAATATCCTGAAGGCGATTCTTCGGTTACTTTGTTTTTTTTCCAGACGCACAATCATAAATGTATATTGCCTATTTTATTATTTAGTTTCTTACTGAGATATAACAAAAATCAAATGAAATCATTTATTTTCCAAATAAACAATTAAAATTAGATGTACATGAGGGTAGTTTAGCTTAGGTGTATAGACATAAAATGACACGCCAATATTGAATAAATTGATAACATAAAATGCCATAATCTAAATAGTTAAAACTCCAATAATAATTCTAATAATATAATTTTAAAAAAGAATACGTTACAGTCTAAAAATATGTACAGTAAGGAAAAATATATATGAATTTACAAAATATCACTTAATATAGATCATCATTTAGATATTCATTAATGGAATAAAAACATATTAAGGCAACAAATTTGAAGGATCTTATAGTCTTTTATTTAAGTCTGAATGGAAATCTGTAATTTAGGTTATTTACCATACGATAACAATTATTTTGAGAATAGACAAGGATGACAAACATCGATAACATGTTTTATTTATTAAGATACTTACGAAAACCCTCTAGTCCATTCGAAATTGTCTAATAGACTCCAATAAGTGTATCCATACACTCTGCATTTATCCTCTGTAATTGCCAACAGCAGAGCTTTAAGGTATCCATCTAAGTAGTGCATGCGGCGGAAATCCTTCAGACCTCTCTCTAAAGACATACCATTCTCAGTTACGAATACCTTAGGGTTGTTATAAGCGTTTTTAATCCAGTTGAGAGATTTTCTGAATCCCCAAGGGACTACCTATAACAAATAAATATTCCGAATAAATTATACAACGATACACTTTTTTTATTTAAAAACCATTCATTTCGAAGGCATTCACTGCGAAGAAAACCGCATTGGCATCATTGGCGTCAATATTCCGAATGAAGGCCAATTCCATAGTCATTTGGAAGGCAAAGGGAAACCCACATGAAAGACTGTTCCCAGCTTTGGGCTTTGGGTAAAAGTAAGGTAAGTAGCAGCCCTGTAACGTCCCACTGCTGGACACAGGCTTCTTCACTTGTAGGAGAGAGTGTTGTGAGAGCATAGCCTCACCATGCTGCTCCACACGACACACACGGCATAGTACACGAGTTTTGTCTTTATTCCTTCACTCTCATAGGCCGATGTGACGGCTATCTGACACGGCCGGAGAGAGATCAGGCCCAGGACCAACAGCTTATCCTGGTCTTCGAGGCACAGGGGTGGACCACACCGCCAACTTCCCAACTTCGAGCAAATATTAAGAAACTCTTTATTAGAAAACTTAATATCGATTATTGAATTGGCCTTGACCATCCCAATGTCAATTCCTTCTAAAATTTAAGTAGCTTTAAAATTCTTTACGCTTGTGAGTTGTTAGTGAGACGTTACTTTGGGTGCCAACGTGTTTCTGAAATAAGAATTTGAAATTGAATATACATAATAAATTAGTCTCAGTGAAGTCAATGATGATAACACGTAAAAAACCTATTTAAATTAAGCGCATACTTACTTTCAACCACGTTGAGTTTGACTTAGGCCAGTCTCTTTTCTGTGATACTGTTCCTCCCATATCCGCTTGAAAAGACGGTACCATGGGCATTGTCCCATTGTCCTTCGTTATCAAGTAGGTGGTGTAGTGATTCAAGCCCAGAAAGTCGGCCGACCCACGAATCATGTTTATTTCTTCCAATGTGAAGGTTGGAAGACGTGAACGTGGAAAGTGTTGGAGTTTAGATATTGCGTCAATTCTCTTGCGCATAATTGGTGGATAGTCTCCTGTTTCAGAGAATATTGGATGAGCAAACCAACCGAACTGAAAAAGAACAATTAATATAAGAGTCAATTCTTACGCCATTTAGCACGAAGGTCTTGAAATTCCATATATAACTCATAACCATTTAAATCTCGTATCAGTCCAGAAAAAGAACAGGTAAAATATATTAGGCAATATTATGCTACCGATTAACAAAAAAGTAGTTATGATAAATTAGGTGATTACTAACGAAAAACTGTCTCGCAGTCTCTGCAGCTTTTTGGTTTGCTACAGTGGTAGAGGCGGGTTCAAGCCAAGAGAAGTCCAGAGTGATACCAAGGCTATCTGTAAATAGGTTCAACTTTTCCTTTTACAATTAATAATTGCTTTTTTTTATGAAAACGAATAATATGTGATGAGGATGGATGAGGAGTGATATTCTTGAATCACTTTTATAAAATACAAAGAAAGTAAACATTTTACCTTGTTTCATGGCAATTTTGAAGAGATATAACAATAATATAAAGCAGATAGACAAGTTAGTAAAGTTACCATTTAAATTACATAATAAAATTGTTGCAATCTGAGACACCAGATAAGCACGTGATTCACTTCAATTTGATTGAATAAATAAAAAGTATTTTATTAACCAAATATATCTGTATAAGGAAACAACGGACATACTATTGATGATGAAAAAGAGCTTTTTGAACTTACTTGAATAAGGGACATTTTGGGCGTTTTAAGTAATAATAGGAATTGAAAGGGGTTAAATTGGTACCTGTGCTGTTGCTAAACTCGTTCTGAAAGAGACGATATACCAATCCATGGGCTCGTAAAACATTGTGTCCGCACATGTAGTCTTCGAAACCGCTTGCTTCTGCACCTGGTGCATCCGTGCCACCGTAGCCGTCATGGCAAAATGAAAGTGGCTCATTAAACGTTATCCAAATCCTTACTTTGTCGCCAAAGCACTCGAACAAAACCTAACATTTTATTCAGACACAAGTTTTATGAAATCCAATTCTCCAACTCCACTCTCAATGATAAGCTTTATAGCTTTTTATATTGTTGACTGGTTAGCAGGGCCGGATATATGCCCTGGGCATAAGATGCGAGTTAAGGCCCTTGGCCTCAAATTATTATGAAACTAATTTCTATATGCTTATGACAGCTAACAAAAATATAATTAAGAACAAGATTTTTCTAAAAAAAGCCCAAAAAACCTTGTAAATTTCCCCGTGACGCAAGGACAGACAGATCTTTTATATACGATTCATTATAACACGTCCATAAAATTAATGATTATGTTCTCTCTCTTGAGATTTCGGAACGGATCGGATTTTGTGAATAAAGATAACGGTTGGAACTGGAATTGGTATTCCAAATAGTTTCTCAGTCTTTTGTTGGGAGTGTGTCTTGTGAAGGTCCCTAGGATTCGGCACCGGGTGCGCTGTTGTAACTTCCGATATTGAGCAATAAATCGACTTTTAGGAAATTATGTTTGATAGCCAACTGCTGAATTTCTCGCCAGTTTCTTTTTCAGTTGATTAAATTTTCCGAACCGGTAATATATTTGTTAACAACGGGCGTACTATTGACGATTGAAAAAAGCTTATTAAGCTTACTCGAGTAAAGCATATTTTGATTTAACTTACTCGGGCATAGTCCTCAAAGTATTCTGCTATGATAGGGTTTGTCCAGCCTCCCAGATCTTGCAGGGTCTGGGGCAAATCCCAATGGTACATCGTAACGATTGGAATTATATTATTTTCGAGAAGCTCGTCTATTAACTCCATGTAATATCTGACGCCATCTTCATTAATTTCACTAGAATGTAAACATCGTATTTCTCAATATATTAAACTAGATATTCATTCATGAATACACCTGAACGCACTCTAGATATTTCATTGGATCAGCCGTTTGGACGGAATTCAGTCACGTTAAGTCAGATGATATCCGTGTGACTTTTTGTTGGCAAAATAAATAAAAATTTTAACAAAAAAAGAACCGCCTTCAAAACAAACTGTTCCAAATATATTAATATGCTCTAAAAAGTAAAAAATGATTGCGTATTCTTTTTTAAATATATATTCGGAGTCGGCGTATTTGGATCAGTTTGTTTTGAAGGCGGTTATTTTTTTGTTAAAATTTTTATTTATTTTTGATTTTTAGTGAATCTGAAGTACACTATCTAATTTGAATATATGTACACTTAAAACGTATTGCTCATGTGAGGCAGCACCGACTAAATGAAAACCGATAAAAAACAACTTTACAAAGTGAAATTTACATTTGTACCACCGCACCCGGGATTGAACCCGCTACCGTATACGTTACAGGTCGGTTGTTTTGCCACCCCGATATCGACAGTCTATTATATGGTAATCGAGCACATCACTAGTACGAAAAAGTTCCCCCCCCCCAGACTCTGCTACCACCGCTTCACACGTAATACACCATATAATATTGCAATGCAGCAACAAACGTAAGCTCATTAGTATTTGAATACAGACTGTTATTTTCTATATGTTATTCTCTATATGGCTATCTGTTATTTTCTATATGGCTATATTCTGCCAAAAATCGTACTCTTACTGTAAGCCTTTGAGGAGTTCCGTTTAATATGGTGTATTAAACTACGATAATTACTTGACCATACCGCAGTTACGGTAGGTTACTCAAATATCCGGAGATCTTATAAAAGATTCTGCCGAGCATCTTTAATTTGCTCCTAACCATTAAAGAGTTCCGTTACTTTGTCAGGGATCCCATGATCAGAACCTAACCAAACTATCATCAAGTAACCCTTAAAGTATATGCTTTCCAATAAAAAAAGAATCATCGAAATCGATTGGGGTGATCTTGAGTTATTCGTCCAAACGTCGCGCACATGCTTAATGCAAATTTGCCATGCCATCATCAGAACGGGATTAAATAAAAATGAGACCCTAAGACAAGCACCACCTTTCATATAAAAAAAAATCATCAATCAAGATCAGGTCACCCACTCGAAAGTTATAATAAACATAAAAAATGTACAGACGAATTGATAACCTCCTCCTTTTTCTGAAGTCGATTAAAAATACAGTTTTGTTTATGAATTCACAATAACGGTTTCCCTAAGATATCACCGATTCCGTGGAAATCTGGGGTAATGCGTACTTAATAACTGACATGGCAAAAGGAATCAGTTTGCTAAATTTCAAGGCAATTGCAAAATATTTTGGGTGACTCGTGGTGGATAAGTTAGTTTAATAATGTTTAAAAACATCTTTGAATAATTGCCTTTCTAATACAACTGTTTGAGGTACATTTAAAGGTAGAAACAATTTTTGCGCTTCATATATATATATTCCTTTGTAGTAAATGCAATCTTGCAAGATTGACTTAACTCGACTTCTAGGAAGTTGCAATGTTGAACTGATAGGGATTAAATTCAGACCTAATTAACCTCATCTGTTTATACCTCTATTTTTATTTATGTATTGTGGATTGTTTTTAACACTGACATAATTATTTATTTTCAACGCATTGCGGAACACTTCCGCATCGATCTTGGTCGATAAAGATATGTAATATTACTTGGTTTAATTGAGGACCTTACGTTATAACTAGACCTCTGGGGCAACAGATACGAGAGGTCCCGTAAGGTGACAGCTGACATGCCGGGTGCTTCAAGGCATGCTATCTTTAGCGAGGAAAGTATAGGGTTGGGTCCATAGAAATAAGCATCGTCGGCGGAATCATGGTAAAGTCCTCTAAAAAATAATTCACATGACCCCGCTGAACGTCAAAGACCAAAACTTCCCTGAGTTTGTAGCCGGTAAGAGTTTGGCCTAACCCGTAACGCGTCCTTGTGGTGTTGCATGAATCTATGAGAATTCAATGTTAAAAGTAGACGTAAGTAGAAGTAGGTGATGATAGCGAAGATTATGCGACGACAGCGGCAATTCCTGGGCCTGTAGACAAATCACTTTCGAAGATTGCTAACGCTTAAGAATGTATGGGCATGACGTTTCATTTTTCGATAAATTTCGATTTGAAACGTCATACCCATACATATTTGACATTGTTTAGGGCCCCAGGACCTAACACCCATTAGATATGACCAGGTTGGTCGTCCTGAGATTCCCGTCATGTTCCCGCCCGTGTGAGAAACGGGCAAAATCAAATTACCTAGTATTTACTGAATGCCCGATGAAAACTACACTATTGTGACGTCTACACCCCGTAGCATACCACGAAAATGGAATCATAATAGGTTGTAAAGTATTTGTCATCCTCCTCCCCCCATTTTTAATTTCAAAATAAAATTGTGCGTATCAGCTAGACTTTATATAAAAAAAATAAGTAGCAGCCCATTAACGTCCCACTGCTTGGCACAGGCCTCTTCACTCATATAAGAGAGGGGTTTTAGAGCATAGACCTACCACGCTGCTTCACTGCGGATTGGCAGGCCTAGTGCACAAGTGTACTCTGTATTCCTTCACTCTCGTAGTTCGACGTAACGGCAATCCGACACGACTGGGGAGAGTCCAGACGCAGGACCGACGGCTTAACGTGTTCTCCGAGGCACGGGGGTGGATCACACCGCCAACTTTTTCCCAACTTCGGGCAAATATTGAGAAGATCTTAATAGAAAACTCAATATCGATTTTTAATTGGCCCGGGACTCGAACCCAGCACCTCATGTCTGTAGTCAAACATGCTAACCACTAGACCAATAAGGCAGTCTTTATATATAAAGTACAAATTGTTTCTACATATATCCGTACTAAACATTCAAACTATCTAATCGATGTGTTACATTCGGAAGGTACTAAAGCGAAGATGGCTTTAGACCGCCAAAAAGTATTTCCTTTTTTCTACAAATAAAAAAAACGTATTTCTATCTTTGTGTAAAAGCGTATGCAAGGTATTCGCTAGTAGTAATATATTTTACAAATTCTCAGTAATACATACTTGCTTAAACCAGTAGGTAAAATCCTTGGCCATGATATCGAGAAACGATAATGTTGAACGCCAAGTTTCACCAGCATTTTAACATCTTCTTTAAATAAATAGTAGGAATCTGCTGCGACGTCTCCATTTTTATGATCAAATATTCGGTCTGGTCTGCTATGCGTATATCTGTCCCAAATACTCTCTCCTTTACCTGGCAATTCGAATTTTTCTATATATGATGGATACTTCATGTCACATAAGAATGTAATACGCACTCATACTCAGTTTATTTGAAAATTTACATACGAAATCGTCGTATAAAACTAATGTAAAAGACACCAGCTATCGCCGATAGTATTCGAATAGAAATTCCTTATACACAACGTAATGTCCTAGTAAGAACAGGTTTTCCTATATTCGGTATCCACAGGTAATACCGAAAACAACTAGTTTATATTATATAATAGATGTATTGTATGCCTTTTCTTCAACAAAGCGCCTTTTGTGGAGACAATTACGAAGTTAACTGAGAAATAAGTAAAAAACTGGTTTTATTCACGTAATTTTGATTACGGCTTTTATAAGTACCTGATATATTCCATGCTCCTTCTATTTGATATGCTGCTGTAGCAACACCGAACATAAAGTTATCGGGAAAACATAGTTGTTTTGCTTCTAAAGTTGTGCCACACAACCTGTAATGCGAAATAATTAACAGATATCATAACAAAGACCAGTTTATATTTCTATAGGTCTATATATAATAATATATATACAAGTAGTATAAAAAAATTAAAGAAAACTCTAAAGCCATCTACCACGAACTTCTTAAACTGGTATGAGTTTTCTGATTTAATAGCATACGTAAAGAGAGTTTGTTTACTAATGTGGCGCGGATATTTTGATGAACGGGCAATGACAAAAGGTATAAGGAATAAGACAATCCAAAGTAAGCCAGCGTTTAATAGGATAAGGTAATACAGAGGCATAAATAATGTGAATAAACAGGTATGAAATTTTATTAAGTTTTAAAATGTAAATAAATAAAAAAATTTAACAAAAAAAGAACCGTTTTCAAAATAAACTGTTAGAAATATTAATATGCTCTAAAAAGTGTAAATGTAATTGCGTATTCTTTTTTAGAGTTCTTTACTTGGCAGTTCCGGCGCCGCTCACATCTATAGCTGTATATACAACCTATACCTACATGTGTAGGCACCTTGGCTGACACCGACTCCAAATATAAGAATACCATGAACTCTAAAAAAGAATACGCAATGATTTGTTTACTTTTAGAGCATATTAATATTTGTAACAGGTTGGTATGAAGGCGATTCTTTTTAACCTATTTCAAAAAAAGGAAGAGGTTATCAATTCGTCTGTATATGTTTTTTATGTTTGTTACCTCATATCTCCCGATTGGGTGGAACGATCTTGATGATATTTTTTTAAAAAGGTGGTGCTCGTCATAGGATCCCATTTTTTTAATCCAGTTCTGATAATGGCATCCATGAGAAAACCGGATTAGTGTTAAATTTGCATTAAGCATGTGCGCGACAAATGGACGAATAAATTGTAAATGATATACTCCAAGGGTTGTTTTGTGATAGTTTGGCTAGGTTCTGATTATGGAATCCATGACAAAGTGACGGAACTCTTTAATTTTTAGGAGCAAAGGAACGATACTAGGCAGAATATTCTATAGAATATCTAGATATTTAAGTTGCCTACCGTAACTTCGGTATGGTCAAGTGCTAGTCGTAGTTAAATATGAAGATCAATGGATCTCCTCAACGGCTTACAGTAAGGGTACGATTTATGGCAGAAAATAAAAGCGTCTGTAATGAAATAGCAATGATCTTACGTTTGTTGCTGCATTGCATAACGTTTTTAGGTGTACACATATTGAGACAAATTTGTTAGTTTACTTCAGATTCACTAAAAATCAAAAAATAAATAGAAATATTAACAAAAAGAACCGCCTTCAAAGCAAACTTACAAATATATTAATATGCTCTAAAAAGTAAGAAATAATTGCGTATTCTTTTCTATAAAAGACCATTCTTCTTCATATTCTTATATATGGAGTCGGTGCCAGCCGAGGTGCCTACATATATAGCTGTAGGTGAGAGAGACGCGGGAGCCAAGTGGACACGCGGGGAACACCTACCTTGGCTGACACCTACTCCGAATATAAGAATACGAAGAACACTATAAAAGAATATATAAAACGATCCCCGGCAGGACGAATTTAGGAAATTGTGTTTTCTAATTTGTCTGTTCTGGTAGGACGCTTCGGCCGTGGCTAGTTACTACCCTGCCCGCAAAGACGTACCGCTTAAACAAAGAGATTTGTGTTCCGGTACGATGCTGTGTAGAAACCGTAAGGGGTATATCGCCTCTTACCCAGATTAGCGCGCTTCCATCTTAGACTGTATCATCACTGACCATCACGTGAGATCACAGTCAAGCGCTAAACTGTAAGCAATAAAAAAAAATACAATCTCCTCTTTACAATATTAGTTTAGCTTATTAATATCAGCGATTATAGGTTTCCATTAAAAAAACACCTGCATTAAAAAGTCGTGATATTTTAGGAGATCCAACGCTACAAATAACAAGAATGAATTATAATTGCTTGCTTGCTATAATATTTGGATGGTATAATTTGTATTTTAGTCAACTTCACCTTGAAAAGCTCAATAAACTCTTTAATATTAAAACAGTAAACAATCGTAATAAACGCATTAGAGACAAGCCAATTTATCCTACTTATAAATATAATATTTACCTGTTACAAACTGTAGATAGGTATGTATATTACTATATATAAATACATGATATATTAGAATCATTAAATAACTCACTTAAAGATCAAAAGTATCGGCGTAACTAATAATTTCCAGCTCATCTCTCTCGTCCGTCGTCCCCACGTCAACTGATAGCCCTCTGACATTGTATTAACACTTACTATCAGCTATTTATATGTAGCTGTATAAGGTTCATTATATGACTTATTATTAGTTTTAAGTTACGTATAGAATTTATACATATAAATAAAATTTTAGTATTTTAACTCTCTATAAGTAATTGTTTATATGATATTCACACAAAGCCAATTGCCATTTTGTATATTATATAAAAAATCTGATATTGCACATATTCGAAAAGGCAGGATCGATTTTAATGGAAATTTCATTACTAAATATCTATTGTTATACGTTATAACAAATAATACTTTTAATCCGAAGATTTCCACAGGCATTGGAGGTTTTAAAGACTTATTTTTATTTACATTATAAGCTTTACCAAGTTTATACATACACAACCATTTTGAACAAGCATGGGAAGACAAAAATAAAAGGTTTACCTAAGAGTATTAGGCTGCCCCTACCTCTTACTGATAAGATCAATAACTCTCCCAGAGTAACATCTAGTTATATGTATAGATAACAAAAGTTGGTAACGTAATATCACTACTTGACAATAGGTGGCGCAGTTAACAAAACCTGACGCCGTTAGTACTAAATTATTCTAGAATCTGAACGTAGTGGACGATAGGTTCGAGAACTTTCTTGAAAGTTCTATTACTGCCCGTTATCAACAGGTGGCGCTGGCTCCACTATATAAAGGCGGCGCGGTCTCTGCGCTCCGGTTTCATTGTGAGTAAACTAAGTGCGATTCCTGACCTCGCAGTGTAAATTTGAAGAAAAATAAAAATGCCGTATTATTATAGCAGAAGAGATATAATATGCGCACCAGAACGTTGCCCAATGAATCAAATTGTTCCTCGCGATTACTTCAGATCTTACATGCAACCGTTTGAGCAGGTTTTTAGACATCTGAGGAGCGTTGCGAACATGGACAACAGGGCTTTGAGGCAGCCAAACGTAACACCCGCCACCGAAAACTTCGAGATAAATCTTGATGTACATCATTTTGGTCCTGAGGAAATAGAAGTGAAAGTCGTCGATAGATACATCACCATCATGGCTAAACACGAGGAAAAAATGGATGAACATGGATTTATATCACGGCAGTTCCTGAGAAGATATACTTTACCACAAGGATTTTTACCGGATACAGTGCAGTCAAATCTGTCTTCAGATGGTATATTGACAATCACAGCACCAAAGGTATTACCAATGCCATCAACCGGTGAACGCATCGTGCCAATTATTAAAACAGGACCCGTCAAAAGGCAAACTGGATCTCATAATTAATTATTTTATTCGTCAATATCAATAAAATTATTCTCAACTTCACTTTCTTTTACTGTGTACCTATATAAAAAACTGTGGTTTTTTTTCAAGACTGTACTTTAATTATACAAATAAAAAGATTTGTTTTAATGGTATCGAAGTGTTTTTATTTATTTTAAAGCCCACCCTCGCAATATTTATACACTTTATATTTGATGTGTAATACAATACTCTTTATTGTACACCCAATTAGTAAAGTAATAACAAACATTTACTCATAAATACATATATAACACACACATATAATATACACATACCCGCAACTCATATTATATTATTTATTTTCATTTTTTTTGTTATGGATAATATGTCCCGTACAAAAGGTCAGTTTTTAAATTGCTGAAAGGTTAACGCTTGACTGTGATCACACCTGATGGTAAGTGATGATACAGTCTAAGTTGAAAGCACACTAAGCTGGTAAAAGGTAATATATCGCTTGCCATGTACCATGAGACCATAAGAGGCATACCTCTTGGTACACAGCATCGTGCCAGAATATAAATCTCTTTGTTTGGCTGTACGTCTTTGCCGGTAAAATGTCTCAAAATTATATTTAGTACTACTTCAAATTTAATGTCGATTCATAAAAGCTTTTTGTACTTGAATAAAGAATATTTTGATGTAGATAGGTGTAAACGGTCAACTTTAAAATAGATATTTTGACGTTTTGGTTATGATGAATCCATCACCCTATTTTTCACCCTAGGTCATTTTTTTTTAATCTTATACCAATTAAAACATGCTACTTAAATGTATACCATTACTAAAAATGGTAATACATTAACATATAATTTACCTTTGAAAATTTGTTTCAATGTCAAAGTCAAAATATCTTTATTCAAGTAGACCTATTACATCACTTAAGAATCGTCAAATATCTTTTTTTTTTCATATAAAATTTAAATGAATGATTGATGGTAACATTAAAAACGACTTACAATCTAAAGTTACGAGGGTTTCTTCGCGCCCCGATCCGAGAAGAGCCCACACAAAACTCAGATGGGTGTAGTTTTTTTAATGTCATCATCATTACAATATATGTTTTAAATTTATCCTATATCAAGATGTTTATAGAGCAATTCATTCACTCCCACGGTTTTTTGTCTCCTAAATATTCCTTCAAATTATAAAATGATTTTCCTATAAGCTTTCTTTTAATGAAAGATTTAAATTTCCTCATAGACATCTTTGTAACTTCTTCTGGGAGTTTGTTTCCGTAGAGCTGAGCCTGTTCGATAGACCACTTACATGGGGCCCCCACTGTAATTTACTATGTAATGTAATGCCTAAGAAAACGGTGCTATCTACTAAATCAAGTTCCTCGTTATTAAGTTTAACAATGGTTTTCACTTGCTTTACGTCTGGCAGTGTAAATTTAATACATTTTGTTTTTTCCCCTTTGAGTAATAAATTGTTTGCTTCAAACCATTGTACTACTTTATTGAGTGAGTTGTTTACGTCATCAAAATCTGTTTTTTGTCGTTTAACATTGAATATTAAAGAAGTATTATCAGCAAATAAAACTATCTCATGACCGTCCTGGAAAGGAAGGTCATTAGTGTAAATGAGGAACAGAAATGGTCCTAATATGGAACCGTGTGGGACATCTAGTTTCGTTACAGACCCTTCTGAAAGCTTTCCATTAACACAGACCTTTTGGTTCTATTGGCTAAATAAGAACTCATCAAACTGTGCCCGTAATGCCATAGTGACGTAATTTCCCGATCAGAGTTTCAAACTGGACACAGTCAAAGGCCTTAGACAGATCACAGAAAATATCAAGCGCGTCTCGTGATTCCTCCCAGGCCTCGTAAATACTATGTAATACCTGTACACCAGCATCGGTTGTCGATCGAGCTCGTGGGAATCCAAATTGCTTACTGTGTAATAGATAATATTTTTGAAAATGTTGTAGCAATTGGTTTAATATAATTTTCTCGAATACTTTACTGAAAGTCTGGGTCTGAAGAACTGCCCGACTTAAACATTGGAATAATTTTACTGTACTTCATTAAGTCAGGAAATACCCCCCAATCTACACAGTTATTAAAAATTTCAGCCATGTCGGGTGCAAGGACGTCAATTAATGATCTTGTAAAGTTAACAGATAGACCCCATAAATCATTTGTTTTCTTATTCGTGATTAAATTAAATGACTAAATAACGTCCGAGCTATCAACATGGCTGAATTTGAAAATATTATAACATTGAGGTACGCT